>NW_024121144.1:18179398-18781061 GCF_016745375.1 Pimephales promelas
GATTTAGACATACTCAAGTTGACAATTTGTACACTTGAAGTTATGTTGATATCAGTGCCTACTGTAGCCTAGACGTTGCACAATCTCTTACTTCTCTGTCCATGTCTGTTGAAAAAATCTCTGGTGTATTTTAGTAAATTCCCTCTAATACATTAATAACCTCATTTATGTCTCTTTTGTTCTCAAATATATTACTTTGTTTGCTGTTTCTAACCTGCATGTCAATCAAAATGGCAGCCGGCAGTGCACCAAACTTTGAATACAGTTGACTTACGACACTGAAGACACAAGAGTGTTTCATAATTCGAACTGTTGTAATACATCTTGTTTTAACAAGACCACAGAGGTGCCATGACCTGTGTGTGTGTGTGTGTGTGTCCTCACAGCAGGATTAGATAAATTACCCCGCCTCGTCTCACCCATGCTAATAGCCCTAATGAGGCAGATACATGCTGGATGAATAGAGCCTGCCTGGAGGGGGGCATGTACCCCTTTCAAATGAGGGAGGGGGGTCAGGGTTTTTGTGTGTGTGTGTGTGTGTGTGTTTGTGTGTTTTTCTCTTGGGTGTAGTTGTATTGTTTGTGAAGCCCATAGGCTTTTGAACTTTGGAAATCAAAGGTGGTCCAAGAAGACCAAAAACTAGAAGCTCTTACAAAGGGTGTTTGAGCCATTTCTCCACATACTCTTCATCCCTCGGGCTTTGCTACATTCTTTCTCTTTCTTTCCTTTTTTTGTTGGTTTGTTGGATAGCTCTAACAATCATTTGACTTCAGGACCCTGGTTGGGGATAAATTATAATGTACCCTTTTTATTAGCCAACAAATACATTTGTAATATTGTTTTGGTATTCAGTTATGTACTGTTTAAGTTTTTAATTAAATCCAAAATATTGAAAATGACATTTTTACTTAGCCTACTATTTTGTATATACAATTTATTCGGAAATGCATTTTGCATTACATTAATAGTTAATAATGCATTAATTATAAGAAAACATTATGTTAATATTAAACAATTATATTTGTTCGTATGTAATGTATAATAAATTAATAAAAACCAATACATTGACTAAATAGTATTTTCAGACATTTGTTTAAAGTGTAAAAATTATACGTGTGTGTTTATTTGGCTGTCAAACGATTAATCGTGACCAAAATAAAACTTTGTGTTTACATAATATATGTGGGTGCACGGTGTATAATTATTATTTTTTTATATATATATATATATATATAAATACACACACATGCTTGTATATATTTAAGAAATATTTTCATGTATGTATTGTATACAGATTTATATATAATTTCCATTTATAAATATTTTATATATAAATATTTTTTTTCTTAAATATACATTCATGTGTGTGTATTTATATATATATATATATATATATACAAAAAAATTATACACAGTGCACCTACATATTATGTAAACACATCTTTATTTTGGATGCGATTAATCACAATTAATTGTTTGACAGCCCTATAATATACACACACACACAAAATTAACACGAATTTAACATTCATATGAACTTCATAAGGAATTTAAATATATATATGTGTATGTATGTTCAATGTATTTATATTTTACTTATTGGTGTGTTGTTAGTGTACTTTTTAAGTATGAGTAGTATTTTATTGCAAACAAATTAGTTTGTATAACCTATAGTTGTAATAAAGTTGATTCATTCAGAAACATAATTTGTCAATGTCGTCATTGAACATGCCATTGAACCTAAGCAGCATGCTAAAGGATCTGTTCAGTTTAAAGGTTAATCTGCCATTGTGTGAAATCACTTGTGTGTGACAGGCATGTGTCACTGGCCATGCATCTTAACTTTTTGTGAAGAAAAATTGTGAAATATGTTCCCAACTATACATTCTGTACAGTAAAGAGCATCAAAACCATGAACAAACAGCTGTCAAATAAAGCATGTGCTGAGACAGTGTGTACTGTGTGTGTAGAGCAGGCCCATCTTGGTCGTTGTTAGTATAAAGAGCAGGTATATGGTTTGACAGAAACCCCAACAAAGAGGTTCATTTCACACTCTTCACTACGCAAACTCTCACACACTTCTGGTTGGTTTGAGACCCTCAGTGAAAACCTTTAGATATCTAAACCACACACCCTCATACATTTGACGCTTCACCCCAGAACATCACATATTAAACCATTACAGTGTATGTACAACCATTGGCTCATGAACTGTCACTTTCATGCAGTGAGGTGTCAAAACACAGGATGCTCAGGTGTATTCAGGTCCGAAACAATACAATTAAAGGGATCAATATGCAAATCAGAATGACATACACTCTAAACAATGCTGGGTTGTTTTAAAATATATGGACAAACCCAAATGTTGGGTTAAAAATGTAATTTAACTTTCAACTAAACATTGTTTAATTACGTTTTAACCCAACATTTGGGGTTGTCCATATCTGACCCAAATTTGGGTTGAAATAACCCAGCATTTTTTTAGACTGTACTTACTTTGAATGAACTGTAACATTTCACTCTAAAAATGCTGGGTTGTTTTAACCCAACTTTGGGTAAAATATGGACAAACCCAAATGTTGGGTTAAAATGTAATTAAAAAATGTAACCCAATGGCTGGGTTTGTCTATAGTTGACCCAAAGTTGGGTTAAAACAACCCAGCAATTTTTAGAGCGTGTTAAGACTAGACTTATAATATTTTAAATGATAATAACAGTTTTATATTAAATATGAGTGTTTATTTATATATTTATATTATGCAAATGGAGACATTTTCATTAGTGCTCAGAAAAATACTGCAAATTGTTCTTGATATTAATCATGTCAGTGTTCGTCGTGTCATCTGTGTACATAAATGTATCGCATCGTTGACACTTGTACAATGTTTAAAGACCTTCATATGTGTTCTTGTCGTCATGGAAAAAGACTTTTTATACACATCACGGTTAATGCATATGTTGTTTGTAGAAGTCAGTCAAATTAGACTGATGTCAACAAAGACAAATCCTCATCCAACTATGAAAAAAACAGTGCAATGCAAAAGAAAATATGACCCTATGGATGTTAAACGGTCTGAAGCAAAAGCACTTGACATGTTTATATATATTTAGCCGTTTTAAAACGCAATAAATGTCCTTGTCATGTCCTCATGTAAATAGCCATATATATATATATATATATAAAAAGTGTGTGTATACTAGTGTCACCAGACTGCCTTTGTTGTTTCTATATCCTGAAGCAAATGTCTGTGCGACGCATATAAACTCATCAATGCTCAGCTATTAAAAGCTGTTACATGCTGCAATTACTAGACTGGAATTGATCAGCAGGTGTGATAGAGTCAGAAACTCTACACCCCCCCAACCCCTTCATTTCTTAAAGGGGTTGGTATTATGCAAACCTTTGACACCACAACCAGATTTTCCAGTTTGCTGTGTTTCTGTCTCTCTCATTCATCTCATTCACATTTAGCTTTTAAGGCAGTTGAGCTCTTGAAAACAGTTGAAATGTAAATCACTATACTGTCATGAGGCTGTGTGCATTAACACGAGGGGAATTTGTTGCCGTCTAAAGTGGAAAAAATCTGTGTCTGCAGAATGATGCAGTTCACCCAAAAATGAAAATCTTGTCATCATTTACTCATCCTCATGTTGTTCCAAACCTCTATGAGTTTCTTTCTTCTGCTGACAAGATTTTTTTTTTAAAATGGTTTAGAAGCAAACAGTTGATGGTAGCCGCTGTCTGTCATACTAGGAAAAAATACTATGAAATTCAGTGGCTATAATATGGAAGCTTGTTTCCGCCACTGCAAACTGATCTCATGAAGTAGCGTGTGTATGACACGCCAATTTGTATTTCCATTTTTGGCGTGCTATCAAGACGCATAATCGCTTTTCAGCGTGTTTATGAACGCCGTTGACTTAACGTTATTACTGTATATACAAATATATGACTTACCTCAACCCCGTCCCTAAACCTAACCGTCACTGGGGTTAATGGCATTTATGACTGTTCCCTTACCATCCTAGGAAACAAAAAAGGATCGCTCCCCAGATGTAGATGTACATTTTGCTTCGTTTCGCACGGACATTTGACGGCGTGTACAGACACGCGGAATCACTCGGACGTTAATGGCGTAGACATACACGCATACACGTGGATACACGCGGATAGCTCAAAATGCGTAGAGATAACACACCACTGGACTCGAAAGTGGCGTGTATGTTTACGCAAAAGTCATGATGTCATGTTGGCCACTGAATATAAAAATGAAATAAATAATTGTGACTTTTATCTCACAATTCTGATTTTTTTTCTCACAATTGCGAGTTTATATCTCGCATTCTGACTTTATTTTTCAGAATTGCGAGATATAAAGTCAGAATTGCGAGATTTAAAGTCAGAATTGCGAGATATAAAGTCAGAATTGCGAGATATAAAGTCAGAATTGCATGATATAATGATGCAATTGCGTGATATAAAGTCAGAATTTCGTGATATAAAGTCAGAATTGCGTGATATAAAGTCGCAATTCTGAGAAAAAAAGACAAGTGCGACTTTTTATCACACAATTCTGACTTTTTTTCTCACAATTGCGAGTTTACATCTCGCAATTCTGACTTTATAACACATAATTGCGAGTTTATATATCGAAATTCTGACATTCTCAGAATTTTGAAATATAAACTTGCAATTGCGAGTTATCAGGCCATTCTAAGGGAAAAAAAAAACTTTTCCCCCCTGCAGAATAGTTTAAATCTCTCAATTCTGACTTTATTACTCACAATTCTAACTTTATATCATGCATTTCTGACTTTATAACGCACAATTGCGACTTTGTATCTAGCAATTCTGACTTTATATTTTGCAATTCTAAATTTATATCTCGCAATTCTGACAAATAATGTCAGAATAGCGAGAAGTAAACTCGCAATTGTGAGAAAAGAAGTCCGAATTATGAGATAAAAAGTGGCAATTACCTTTTTATATTTTTCATTCTATGGCGGAAACAAGCTACTGTCTGGTTACAATAACAAATAAAATTTTAAAACAAAGTGATTACAAGATGGAAAATCTTACATATAGCCCCTTAAAATACTTTGTGCAACTGAAACTTAATTACATTGCTTAAAACCAATACAATCAGAATAAGTTGGTTTCAGTATCCAGATGAGTGGTCTCTATTTATTAATTTGGGGAGAAGCCATGTATAAAGCTGAATAATATATGGTCACCTGGTCAATATCATAAAATACTTTTATTTATAGAATTTCAATCAATCAATGTCTTTTACAATACTGATTAGATTGTAAAAACAAAAAAAACAAAAACAAAAAAAAACACGACTGGCTAACTGTACATTTACATGTAAGTATAATATTCTTAAGCTTATTTGTCCTTTTTGCAGGCTTTTTTTGACCCTGGATATTTGCTTGTGTCCTATGGAAAAGAGCGGGAATTTCTCTTGTGTTCCATGGAAAAAAGACAGTCGCATCAGGGGTGTGAAACAACATGAGGGTGAGTAAATAATGACCAAATTTTCTTTTTTGTGGGTAATAGATTGGTGTCTTCCAATCTTTAAACTGTAAACTGATTCAAAAGTGAGAAAATCAGCAAAAATGTGTTTAATTGAGACCACATTCCAACCGTTTCCTCCATTTGACTTGGACTCATTTCCTTTGCCTACTGAGGTATTTCACTTAATTTCTTGTTAGATTGCTTTTTAGTGTGATGGGTGTGGTAAATGTTACTTTCCACCCAAATGGACTGAGCTACAAATAAAAAAAAAGATTAATTTGATAAAACTAATGAGGGACATTTTAATGTTCAAAACGTGTGTATTGAGTTGCTGTAATGTGGCTAATCTAAACATGACATCCGTCCATTAAACTATTGTGTGTGTATGTGTGTACACTTAAGTTTGGACTTTTCTAAGAAATGTGGCAGTTTTCCTCATTTGTCAGCCAATTATCAAAAAAGCTCCTGGAATGAGTGAGTCAGAGCTTCCTGGTGCCTTCCTGTGTTGTAATGATCCAGCTAGCCGTCCAAACAATACTTAGTGCGATTGGCGTACTATACCTCATGTAGTCATCACACTGGCCCTTCTTGCTCAAAGAACGACTTGAGGCTTGTAAATAATGGCTGGCATAAGTGTTGACACATGATCGTGACAAATGACACATAAGAAAGGGATAACGTTAAAGTTTAATTTCTATTATGCACCAGAAAATAGCAGGTGCAATTTTGTAATTTTATTACAGTGTAAGGTATTTTAACACACTGAAATATACTAGTTAAAAATTGCACTTTTAATTCACTGACAGATGAAAGAACATCACTTACATTCTTTGAACATGCGTATAACATTTATGAAGACATTACATAAATTAAAAGTTAAATATTCAGGTTTTTTGCATGTGTATTGGACATCCCCCTACTCTTCTTGTAATTCCTTGTAATTTCTCATCTGAGAATCTTTTTAAGAGTTATAATGTATTTGAGATTTTTAATTTATCACGCTTTACAAGGAAAACGAGAACCACCAAGAAAATTAACCTTAAAAATTCAAAAATTACTTTGAATTGACTTTTCACTGATCCAATTTTATATGCAAAAGTTTATATGATATAATATTTACCATTAGCAGATGTTATGATATATCTGCTTGGTACTTAATAAGACTGGATACAATTCCAAAGATATTTTCCATTTATACTGTAAAAAAAATATTTTTGGATTAACTTAAAGTAAGTAACCTGGTTGACTTAAAATTTTAAGTGCATTGAAATGGAAAAATTTAGTTAATACAATGAAGGAGATTAATTTAATCACCATAAACTCAAAATATTATGTTATCTGAACTACATAAAATATCTAAGTTGATTTGACAAAAGAAAAAATGATTACATATTATGAAAATATTGATTTTTATATTTATATAATAAGAATTTGTATTTGGGAGTCATTAATGTAGTCACGTATACACATAACCCCACTTATTGATATACGTGTTATCTAGTATGTTTAAATTAAAAAAAAAAATAAAAAAAAATACTAAATGTGTTCTCGGCTATTGCAAATGGACAATTTCTCTAATTATCTGATGTCATAATAACTGATGCTTATTTTATTGGTTGAGGGAGTGCTACTGTTGTCATGTTTCCCATTAGTATTGGTCTTTATGAAGTTAGCAAGCCAGAGAACATGTTTATCAAACACGCACATCTTAATGAGCTTCAGAGAGTGTAGAGCACTTATGTAATTACCCTAATGAAATATAATTTACCCCAGAGTAGTCTTTGGATAGTAAGTAGCCTAACTAACTTACTCTAGACTGGCTCCACCAAATGAGAACACACAAGTACACATATAAACATGGTTCCTTTTAACTTGAATTGTGTGTGTGTGTGTGTGTGTGTACCAGCATTGCTTTTTTCCCTTAAAAATGCAAAGCTAAAGCCCTGTGGTGATTTTCTCACACACACTTGTTTACACTCTAAACACTAGCTGTGCTTGGACGATGGGAAAATACACTCTCAGCACAACCCTCATGAAGTGTGTTTGTGTGTGCGCATTAATGTACTAACTGCACCTTAAGTTGTGTGTGTGAGAGAGAAAAAAGATGATGTTCAACTCAAATGTATTTTCCACTCACAGGCTGTTTGCTATTTTAATCCTGTCGCTAGGCTAGCTAGCTAGCGCACACACAAATGTTCTCAGACGACTAGTTTTTGTTTGTTTGTTTGTTAGTTTTATCAAGTGTGGTTTTAGATGACAGTTTTAGTCCGTAAGATGACGAGTGAGTGAATTTCAAACAGCTTAGAGCAAATTTCTGTGGTAAAAAACGGCCTTTAGCAGTGTTTCCTACCACTGGGTTGGGTGTGTGAAATTAGCAGCGCCGGCTACAGCCAATCACCGTTTATCTGATCATCAATTATCATACACATCAGTGTTAGATCGGAAAGATTGTAACACAAGTCAAGCAGATAGATTATTGTGATAAACAATGTAGCCAATGTTGTTCTCCTACATTTGTTAGCTAACATGCTAACAGTGTAATCGGTATTACTAACACTCATAACTACTTCAGAAATGTGTGTGTGTGTGTGCGCGGCACGCTCTGTTGCCACTTCATAGTGAAGTATTGTGAAAGTGTTGTCAGAATGACACTCCCCCTGCTTCAACACGTACGCACCACCCGAGGCAAGCCAGTCCTCGAGTACGTTTGTGCCCTTTGTGTGTTCCCAGAAGTCTCTCTCCAGGCCGTGACCTTTTCACACGAACGAATACTTTAAGAATGTTTAGGTGTGTGTGGCTGAAATTCTTAGTTTGCTTTGTAATCACCTGTCATGTTTTATTATATGCTTATGAATTCACGCATGATTGCCCCTCCGTGTCGCAAAACGTCAAAATGAAGCTCAAAATGAAGTCAAATCAAAGGTGATTTGATGTAATACAGTAGATAAATTGTAAGCAAAGGCAGTCGCTGAGGTTTTCTTGTGTGTGTGTTTGTTTGTGTGTGCGCGTAGGTGAGTTAGTGTAAGGTGTTAAGGGGCCCCTTGCCATCAACGCTGTCCATTTTCACATGTTTGCTGAGACAAGCTGACCACTTTTTCCTGTGGCTTTAACTGTAAAAACTCAATCACACATTAACTCAGTGGCACATTCAATAAAGACAGTGTGTGTGTGCATGTGCTATTTTATATAAATATGAAAACATGGCGCTGGTGTTGTATGTTTGGTCAAATTTAAAACAAAAAGAACAGGTTGCACCTACTTACCAGTAGTGTTGATAAATGACACACTGGGTGATAGATGATACTCAGGCATGTACAAATAAATTAAAATGGCAACAGAGAGAGTGACATGAAGTTGATGGCAGCTTAACTGAATTTCTGTAATGCTAGTGAGCCGTTTTACATAAACTTTGACTGTTGATGGTGAAAGCAGTGTACATAGGATGATGGAAGGATGGAGGTAGACAGACAGACAGGTCAATATACAGTAGATTGATAGGTTGATGGGTAGCTAGGTTTAACCCATGGCCATTGCACCACGTTCTACAGCATGGCTCCTCAAATCCGACACCTTAACAAGCTATATGTCTTCAGAATTACAGGTAGGTGCGGCCTTGTCCGCACTAATACATTTTCGTTTGGAAACACATCATTTTCCACTTTGGCTTTCTGTTTTTATTAATGAAAACAGAGCTTTTTGAAAATGCTTTCCAAAGTTGATACATTTGAAAATGGCGTTTTCGCGTCGAATGTGGACTGTGAAACCGGAGGTATTTGAAAATGGTGGAGTCACATGACTCATATTGTACCAATAGATATTTAAACCGGTATTTTACAGATGCACGATAACTTTTTTTTATTTATTTTTCTGTCTTTATCATCTCAGTGAGGTTTTATGAGGGCTTACGCTTCCGCAGTAAGGGATATTTACCGTTTTCCGACGTTTCAGTGTGGAAAAGAAACCTTTGGAAAATGCTTAAACTCTTGTGTGGACGGAGAGCATTTTTAAACGAAATGTGTCCGGATTAATGTAGACGTAGCTTGAGTTGGCTCAGGGTTTGAGCTTAAAGGCACACTATGCAGGAATTTTGTTTTTGTCAAACAGCGACCCCTAGAGTCACAGTAGAGTATTTGTATTTAACGTTACTGTCGTAAATACGACTCACGCTGACCGTCTCTGCACTCACAGCCTGATACCACTTTGAAACTGTTACATTAAGCTACAAATCTTGCATAGTGTGCCTTTAAATAAGAGATCTAGGGGGTGTTTATGAGTAGGCCTACTATGATATTAGACTACATAGCCTATAATAAAAGATAATGAATTTCAAACCTGAACCAAATTTTTTTTTTTTTTTTTCAAAGATCAACAGACTGTCTTTAGTCTGCCACTAAAAAATGGTGTGTTGTGGTTCCGGTACACCAGCCATGTCAACGAAACGAATAAATGAAAATTTGCTTATCATGTATATCTAAATTTGCACCTATATCTTTGTAAAACTTCAAAAGAAGGAACAGAAACGATGCTACAGCCAATGAGCCGTCGGCGGGGCCCGACTCAACCTCCACGGACAGAGTTTTTAATATTTTATCAGACAATAACTATTCATGGTTTTGCCATGTGGTTTTAGTATCATTTTTGGAACAACTAGGGCCGGATTCGGGACAACAGCTTAGATTTCGGGACTGTCCCGAATTTTTGGGGATGTCTGGTCACCCTATGTGGCGGCGCGCGCGCAGTCTCCACTCGGACGTGCGCTTCAATCTATCATCGTTGCGGACTCTCTCTATTCATTCCGGTGAAATCACAAAATAAAATGCACAAAAACTTAAATATGTACTTACTAGTCCAGTGCTGCTTTTTAGCTCGCGCCAACGAGTGAAAAGCCCCATCTATGGAAAAGCCTGACCGAGTGGGACACTTGTCTGGTTCCTGACGCGGTCAGATTATCTTTTCCTTTACGTAGTCTCTTCCAACCGCATTTTCTTTGCTCTTTCCAATCATCGAGTATCACGTCTGAAATGCGCGCAAGTGTCTTCGTGCTTCATGTTGTGGTTAATGTGTGTGACGTCGTTGCCGTAAAGCATGTCGTGATTCTCACAAGATTTGTCAGGGGCGCTGCTCTCAAACTTGCATTGCTGGTTTTTCCAGCGGCGTCCCCCCCCCAAGTTTTACTACCTGGATGATTCGCCCTACTATGAGTTTGTTTACCACCGAAATGACCATGAAGCTGTTATACTAAGGTACAATTCTTGCATATTGCACCTTTAACTCTGCAAACCCTGTTCTACACTCAGGCCGTGTTTCCACCAAAGCGTTTTTCCACGCCCCTGGCGTATGTTTTCAATTGTTTTCAATGGGAGAGCCGCGTTTTTTAAACGGCATGAGCGTACCGAGGCGCTGAACGTTTTTTTCACACTGAAGCGCCGAGCACCCAGCGTTTTTACTGGTCGCTGGTTGTTGAAAAATGTTAAACTTTGGATAAAACAAAGTGCTCATCACTGTCACATTTTACCCAGCCATCCAATCACAGTGGAGGAGGGGCGAGACTAATACCACACCGACCAACTGTCACAACATTCAAACTGCTGCATATATTCTGTATCATAGCAACGAAACGTCTTAACGGAAAAAACGCTGCGCTGCCAAAACGCTCTCAAGCGCCCAAAGCACGGCGTCTTCAGCAGAGCGTCTAGCGTTTTCAGCTGGATAAAAACGCTTTGGTGGACACACGGCCTTAAAGGAGAACTCTGGCGAACAATGAACCTTTGGTCTGATAAAACATCGGTACCTAGTCAATCGTTCTCTGAGATTTGTTGTCATGATAATCGAATGTAAAGAGTTTTATCTCTAAAAACTGTTTAGCGTATAATGCTAGTAATGGGGGCATTGACTAAGTAAAAAGAAATCGCTAGTTTATACCACTAACAAGGCTCAAAATAGCCCCACTCTAACGCAGTAACATAATGAGGCTCCATACATGCAAAACGAAGCATTGAGAACTTTTTAAGGGTACAGACCGTTTAATAAGATACGTTATAAAGACAGTCCACTTCATGTATACACAGCAGGAGCCATCTTAGGAAATAGTCTCGATAAGTCGATCCCCGAACGCCGTTCATACAGTTCGCTGAACTTCATACAGTTCAACTCACTCAGCACGACGTTCGTGGTTTGACTTATCGAGACTATTTTCTAAGATGGCTCCTGTCTGTATACACGAAGTGAGCCGTCTTCATAAGGTATCTTCTTATTAAACGGTCTGTACACTTACAAAGTTCTCAATGCTTCGTTTTGCATGTATGGACCCTCATTATGTTACTGCGTTAGTGTGGGGCTATTTTGAGTCTTGTTAGTGGTATAAACTAGCGATTTCTTTTTACTTAGTCAATGCCCCCATTACTAGCATTATACGCTAAACAGTTTTTAGAGATAAAACTCTTTACATTCGATTATCATGAAAACAAATCTCAGAGAACGATTCACTAGGTACCGATGCTTTATTAGACGCCGGAGTTCTCCTTTAATACTGTACATCTGTCTATCTAAAGTAACTTTTAAAAAGTAATGCCGGCCAGCAATGTTAGCATCTGTGATTGTGTAGATGACATGTAGCAGAAGATGTAAGTAACACACATGCAGTTTAATGAGTTCAGAGCCCACACACCAGCAGCGAACATGCTCTTTACCACACCTATTAATAGCTTACGGAAAAGAAATGCATCTCTTGCCAACTGTAAACATAACCTGTAGAGATCTTTCAACCAGAGAGGAGCTGTTTAATACAATGATGTGGTAGAAAATAGTCAGTTTGACAATTTTAAGAGGAGCTTGGTGTTCAATTTCATGCCTGACAATCATGCCTACCATAGATGGCTCCTTTGCACTCTTGTCTTCCCATCCATTTGATTTTACACCTACGGTGCACACATTCACAGCATTATTTACAGTTATTTGAAATGCGAGGGAGTCTAATCATAAATACGGGTTAAAGATCATTAAAAGGCTAATAACTGCAGTCAAGGGTTTGGCCACAGTTCAAGCCTGCACGCTAGGCCTTTTTAAACCGCTAATTAGCTCTGTTGGCCAAGATAAGAACATCGTAGCCTGTTCTTTTCACAGATAAATTGACTTTTGAGTTGTCAGTTATGATTTTGATTTATCTATGCTACAGTTTGTACGTTTAACTTAGCAATGCTAATGGTTTAGAAAATGGAGGTATAAAGCCAACAGTTTAGTGAATTGGGTGAGTAGAGTCATACAATCTCATTTGTTCAGTTTTGTAGGATGTGCTTACACGGGTTAGGGTGGTTTTTCGGAAAATGTTAAGTTTCCATACATTCACACCATACAAATTCATACGAAATGGCTACCTTTTATAATAGTTATGTTTTCTCATGAAATCTGGCTGTAGATTGTAAATCTGAATGGACAAATTATATATAATTTTTAAATATTCAAGTCAATGACTTGGAAGACAAAACGCTTTGTGCTGATAAGAAAGCTGATAAATGGAATCTAATTCATATGTCTTGGAACACCTCAAACCGTTACTTTGGCGGAAAATGATTTTAATGATGTCAACAGCATTCTGTGTACACCATTGAGTATATGTGTGTGCCTGTGCATACCTGTGTTTGTATGCCTGTGTTTTTGGCTGTTGACTGCTGTTATTGCGCCCACTCAGCACGATCTGACATCACCTTTGACAGGATAAATCCACCCACACATCAACACAATTTAACCTCACTACTCAAGACAGGATGAGCCTACCTTTCTCTTTCTGTCTTTCGGAGGAAGACAGTAGCAGTGGTGTCACTTCACATGCTGTTTCACCTAGCGTTTCGCCCCCACACGTCTCCTTTCCTCTCACTCACAGGAAATTGCGGGCATGTCACGTCGCCAAAGAACATGGCTCTTTTCTATCTGAAATTCTGTTTCTTCTCTCCTACCCCCTCATTCTGTGTGGTTTATCACTTTATTTTCAACATCTTTGAACTAATTCAAAAATTCAGCTTGATACGATTTCAGAATCCCATTTTAAGGTGATTCAGTGGGCCGATCGTATTTGTTCAAGTTGCTGTTTTTTTTTTTTATTCTGGTGGTAAAGCTGTGTTAAGAGGCATCATGTGAAGTGCACGTGTGTTCCTGAAGGCGGTGCTCGGTAGAACTTAAAGAAATAGTTCACCTGAAAAGGAAAAATCATGCCATTATTTTCTCACCCTCTTGTTGTTCCAAATTTGTATGCTGTTATGGCGTTTTTCGCAGCTCTTTTCCAGACAAAAACAGTTCTGAAATCTCATTTGCGTTCATGTTTTGGTTCAAAAATGGTGTGTTGACTCGCCATGCTTGCACTGCTGTGTTGACTATATATATATATTAGGGGTGTAACGGTACATGTATTCCTATTGAACCGTTTCGGTTCGAGGCTTCCGGTTCGGTACGCATACAAACCGAACGGTTGCTTGGATAATTGCTTGGATAATTTTTCCTGCCGGCAAAATTCGTGCTGACGCGGCCAACACAATGTTGCGCAACATCCAAATGGCAAGCGTAATGAAAGCAGAACGAAACTGCGCTACTCGTTATGTGCTCCACGGATCGTTTATCAGTTCGGACCAGCAACATCTGTGCAGCGCGAGCCGATCTCGATCAAGCAACACTGTTAACACACACCGCGCTAAGAGATCCGGTAAAGAAAACATTTGAATTCGCCACTGAGGTAATAACATCGCTGCGAGATCTAGTCAGTGAGAAGCATTCACATTTCTCCGTTATTTACCGTAGATCTCTATTAGATCAAACAGCGCTGTCATGGAAACCAGGAGAAACATTGTGCCGTGAATGAACTAATACTTTCGTCCACAGACCAGCAACATTCACCATGGATTTAATATAGTAACACTAACTGGAACCAGTTTGGCTTGAATGGTGAAATGCTTTCAAGTACTTCACAAATTTATCTTTTTCCAGCACTTCAAAATTCAAATATTATATAAATAAATATATATTTAAATGTTATTTTTAATGCGCTCTCAGAAAAAAAGGTACAAAAGCTGTCACTGGGGCTGTACCTTTTCAAAAGGTACACTTTTGTACCCAAAGGCTGCATATTGGTACCTTAGTGGTACATATTAGCACCTAAAATGGACATATTAACACTTAAAATGTACATATTAGTACCTCAAATGTACATATTAGTACCTCAAATGTACATATTACCACCTAAAATGGACATATTAGCTCATGAAATTGACATATTACCTCCTGAAATGGACATATTAGCACCTAAAATGTACATATTAACACTTAAATGTACATATTGACACTTAAAATGTACATATTAACACCCAAAATGTACATATTAACACCTAAATGTACTTATTAGCTCATGAAATGGACAAAAGTTTACCTTTTGAAAAGGTACAGCCCCAGTGACAACTTTTGTACCTTTTTTTTCTGAGTGTGTGATGACCAAAACATTATTTGTTCATCCTTCAAAGATGACCCCCATTTATAAACCTGAAAGTTTCAAGATCTAGGAAAACTCACACTTATTTAAAAATATTTTTTTCTTTAAACAAATAGGAAATTTCTCTGGCATTTCTTTCTTTTTGCTGTATCGAAAACGTACCGAACCGTGACTTTAAAACCGAGGTACGTACCGAACCGTGATTTTTGTGTACTGTTACACCCCTAATATATATACACACACACTAGAGCCTGACCGATAAAGGATTTTTAAGGCCGATACAAATATTTTTGGGTTTTAAAATCCGATATTACGATATATCGGCCGATATATTTTTTTTATTAAATATTGTTGGATTTCACACACGTGTAAAAGAAAAGCTAACTTTTCTGCACAAAATACGTTTGATACTTTTTCTCTGTCTAAATGTTCACTCCTCGCAAGTATAACTTACATTTTACTATATGCAGGGACTGTAACTAGAGATATGCTAGTTATAAATATGGTAATCATTACTTTATTTAGGCAGAAAAAGTTCATTGTGGTTTCCAAGCTCATTAATGTTAACGTTAGCGTCAGTCTTCCACTGATGATAGTGGCATTAGCTAGCTTTGTGGTTAGCTAGTCTATGATAAGCCATAATTTAGCAATAGATAACATCATACTGCAAATTGTAAAACATACATTAAAAAACATGCATAACCATTTCAATAACTCTGAAGCTGTTAAATTAAGCTAAAATAACTGCATAGTGTCTCTTTAAAAGAAAACAGCATGCGCAACGTGTTTTTCACTTGTCGTCTGCAATGAATGGGCCGTAAAAGCACTGCTTATTCTACCATTTGTTTTTTAGTTGATTATGCGTAACTGCTACCATTTGTCATCGTAACGTCTTAACAATTTTAATAACATCCATATTGCATATATAAATCACAAGAATAAACATTAAAAATGCAAGTTTACTATTTAATAAACATTTTTATTTATTGAATTTTGGCAGGGTAGGCACTGTAGTGCCTAGTTTGCTTAGCTAGACCGCACGTCACTGGTGACCACCCGTCTTGCGTAGCGCATGCGCGCACAGCGTTTGAAGCCCAATTCAAGGCGTCCCACAAATTGAGACATAATCAATTCTAAAAAAAAAAGTCGGTCGCTCGATATCCTTGAGCCCCAGGCAGCCAAACGAATATTAGTCGACAGTTCAGCATGCTACTGTTGCCACTCCCACGTGACCTCAGTTGAACTGCTGACTAGGTTGTTGTCAACTTTTTCATTGTCGTCATGACGGCGCACCTTCTCGTTCCGTGAACCTCTGGAGTTATGCCTCTCAGTTTTTTTTAACTGTTCCTGTGGTGTTGAGCAACTACAATTCCTGTTAATCCTATTTAAAGTGAATAAATTGTAATAAACAATAAATAAAATTTAAATAGCTAAAGAAAATCGTAAGTGGAAGTGCATCTGACAATTCATTGAATGTTAAAAATATTATGAATCTTTATTTAGAAAAAAATACACATTGGTTGGCGTATTCATGAGCATACATCAGCAATTACACATGTTTATGGGAATAGGGAATTATTAATATACTATTTAAGGTGGTATGTGCTAGAAATGGGTAAACCTCTATCAGTGAGTCTGCCCATCACACAGTGTCCCACAGAAACATACCCTTTCTTGGGCTTATTAGCAGGTGGTCACCCTATGAATAGCCCTGCATGAAAAATGTCTGTCTATTGATTTTCAGTGTGTGTGTGTGTATCTTGTGTTGTGAGTTGTTATAACATTAAACATAGGATTTTTTTTCACAAAAACGATTTAGAGCAAACTATCAACTACTTAAAAACTTTCAGTTATCATCTCATATTGCTTTGCACACCTCTATTGCTCATTACACTAAATATCCATCAGTATTGCCAGTCTAAATAAAAATGGAAAATGTACACACACACACATACACACACTCAGCCTGATATTGCACGTTCCACTCCACACCTCTCTGCAGGTGATGACAGATTAAAGGGATTTCATTTCATGGCAGGGTCTTCAGGGGCGAGTGTGTAAGCCTGACCCGACCCCTCTCTCTCTCTCTCTCTCTCACACACACACACGCGTACACACACACTTCACTGGGCTAATCCTGAGACAGTAGAGTGGTCCAGATTAGGTGGTTTATTTTCTGAATTATTATTCATGTCCAGCTTGTGTGTGTGCATTTATTGTACCCAGGTTTCTCCATTTCATATGATATTTGGTCATTTTTTTAAAGTGAATTTTGTGGAATATATTTGAAATCCTATTTACTTTCTTAATGCACTTTTGCAGTAATATTGTGAATCATTTAGCAGTGCATATAAAAAAGGAAAAAATGATGACACAATTCACTTATTGCATTAGAGAGTTCAACATGAATGGTAACTTTCTTTGACCCATCTTTTGTAAGTTTACAGGGCAGGGCTGTCTCTGTTAATTGTATTCATTGGTGTATTCTTCTTTATGCTTGGTTAAGAATCAATGTTATAATCTTTAGTGTAATATTTAACTTCCGTATAATAGGTGTGGCTTTGTAGGCTGCAAAAAAAGAAAAAAAGAAAACACACACACACACGCACAGTTGCATATTTATTTAATATTTTTTTTTAAGTGGCATAAAAATCCTACAAACCTCCTGCCAAAGTAAATCCTTAATTTTTATTTTTAATATATGTTTAAGTTATAAAATAATTTACACAAACGAAGATTCACAACTATAGTTTTCTAATCAGCATTACATATCTACATGATGGCCCAGTGCATTTGTAATCATTTTATGTCTTACTGGCCATATTGTAAAAAAAAAGAAAAGAATTCTATTGCAATTCTATGGAAGAGGATTAGGGCCAAGCAATAATAAAAAAAATAAAATCATTGTGAGATTAAACTTGTTGAATTTCGAGAAAAAAATTCAAAATACAATCTTGAAAATAAACTCATTAAATATTGATAATAAAGTTTTTGTGTTTCGAGAAAAAAACTCGTTAAATTTTGAGAAAAAAGTTTAAATACAATCTTAAGAATAAACTCGTTAAATATTGAGAATAAAGTCGTGTTTCGAGGAAAAAAACTCCTTAAATTTCAAGAAAAAGTCGTAATACAATCTTGAGAAAAAACTCATTAAATATTGAGAATAAAATCATTGTGTTTCGAGAAAAAGCTCGTTAAATTTTGAGAAAAAAAGTCGTAAAACAATGTTTAGAATAAATTCATTAAATATCGAGAATAAAGTTATTGTGTTTTGAGAAAAAACTCGTTGAATTTCGAGAAAAAAGTTGAAATACAATCTTGAGAATAAGCTCATTAAATATTGAGAATAAAGTCGTTGTGTTTCGAGGAAAAAATACTCCTTAAATTTCAAAAAAAGTCGTAATACAATCTTGAGAATAAACTCATTAAATATCGAGAATGAAGTAATTGTGTTTCGAGAAAAAACTCGTTAAATTTCGAGAAAAAAAGTCGTTAAACAATGTTGAGAATAAATTCATTAAATATCGACAATACAGTTATTGTGTTTCGAGAAAAAACTTGTTGAATTTCGAGAAAAAGTTGAAATACAATCTTGAGAATAAGCTCATTAAATATTGAGAATAAAGTCGTTGTGTTTCGAGGAAAAAAACTCCTTAAAATTAAAAAAAAAGTCGTAATACAATCTTTAGAATAAACTCATTAAATATCGAGAATTAAGTTATTGTGTTTCGAGAAAAAACTTGTTAAATTTCGAGAAAAAATAGTCGTAATACAATGTTGAGAATAAACTCATTAAATGTCAAGAATAAAGTCATCGTGGAGTTTATTGAAGGAGTTTAATCTCGCATTATAATGACTTTAATCTACTAAGTATTTAATCTACTACGGAAGAGGATTAGGGCCTAGCAATAATAATAATAATAAAAAAAAAATCATCTTGAGATTAAAGTCATTGTAATGCGAGATTAAACTCATTAAATTTTGAGAAAAAAGTCCAAATACAATCTTGAGAATAAACTCATTAAATATCGAGAATAAAGTCGTTGTGATTCGAGGAAATTTTTTTTTACATTTCGAGAAAAAAACTCGTAATAAAATCTTGAGAATAAACTCATTAATTTTTGCATGCTTATTAGAAAGTGAGACCTCAAATTGAACACACACATTTCCACACTGTTTTCTGACAAACTCATGGATCAGTGCTTGAGATAACATTCCCACCCTCAGTGGTATCATGCATACACACACACACACACACACACACACCCTAGTGAAGCCTCTAGCTACATAGTGTGGTCAAACCACACAGGTTTATATCAAAGAGTGGGAGTCAAGAAATCACAGCTGTAGCGACCAAACACTAAAAGCAGCAAAAATTCACTATGGTACTGTATTTATCTGGATATGGTATTGACATGTCCTTTCTTTGGACATGCACCATATAGCATGTTTTTTTCCATGTTTTGGCGAGGTACAATTAGCATATTTGTTTTTACAAATGTGTTGTATCATAGTACTTCCATGTTTTATTTTTTTGGATGTGTATCATACCATGGTGCAAGTTTTTAGACATTCTTTGAAATACGTTGCCGTGTCATAATTATAGTAGGGATGTGCACTTTGTAATTTTATTACATTCTATAACAATAGTGTTCTCATTATAATGTTATGTATATGACAGATTGGTGCTGCACATCTTGTACTTGTATTTTCATGATCAAAGTGGTTCCAGGCATCACTACGCACTTTAAAATCCATAGTTTTTAGACTTTATATCACCAGTCTAGACTGCATGCTGTCCTAACCAATCAGACATCAGCAACCACCCAAAATGCCACAATAACCAATCAGAATTTTTTAAAATATATTTTTTTAATGTTTTCATGATCAATCATGGCTGTTATGTCCGAATACTCATGCACATCCCTAGTCCTAGTACATGAAAATGGTGATCACTTACGGCAGTTCAACATTTCAAAACTGGCTAAAAACAAAACACACAAAAGCACAAGATCACTGACCAAGAGAGATGGGTTGTTGAAATATTGTTAACTAAATGACTTTGAGCACTGGCTCACACTCTTAAACACTGAATACAAAGACAAGTGGAGTGTGTTTGTCTCTCTGACCTGCATGCTAGAGGTAATGGTATGTTTACCATGAGGAGAAGCTGGTGTGTGTGTGTGTAAAGGGTTTGGGGCGTGTTTACCCCGAGGAAGGAAGCTGTCAGTGCTGTTTGCTCCTGTGTCAAACAGCAGGCCCGCCCATTTTCTTGACTGTGGGGAGGCGCTTCGACTCGAGGACACGGAAAGAAGTTTGTAACTTCCTTGTGTTACCCTCGACAGTTCTGATAAATGTATAATGACACTGTGATGGCATCATAAGCATTTTGTTTTTACTGTCTATTAAATCAAATAAAAAAAAAATCTTGGAAGAGAATCTTGAAATGGAGCTTTTGTAACTACCGTATGTATGCAAACTCATGTCAACACACACGCACACTTTATATTAGGTAAGTGATATTTTATATGGCCTAACCGACTATATGCAGAAGATTACATTTAAATAAAAACATGATTTAAGTAAGTTAGGGATCAGTAAAATGTCCGTACTAATTGATTGTCATATAGTTCACTATATAAGTGAGGACTCCATATAGCTAAACCTGTACACATAGGAAGTGTTATCAGACATTTAGACAGTCATTCTCTTCACAGTACCCCAGAAATTTGATTGACAGACAGGGTGTTCAGTTTCCTGAGGCATTCTGGGAAGGACGCACCACATTCCTGACCAGGTCATGAACTGCCCACTTTTCTGCAAAGTGCACTCTTAGAAGAAAAGGTTCTATATAGAACCTTAAAAGGTTCTAAAGCGCTATGTATTTGGAACCCCTAAAATGCAATGCATGTGAATGATTACAAAATTCAAGATATGTAATTAATCAATATCACACGAAGAGTGACATTTCAGTTTTTGTGAGTTTCAGTTTTGTATTATTTAATGAATAATAGCCTATAAAGAACCTTTGTGCCGAAAGGGTTCTTTCTTGTCATTATAAAACCTTTTTTAGCATTAAAAGTTCCTTTGGAGTTGAGTAAAGAACCCTATGCTTCATATATAGAACCCCAAAGAGTGTGTCTTTTCTTATCTTATATTTTTTTCCTTTTTATTTTTTGTCCCTAAATGCTTTTACTCCATGCAGTAAAATGTTATTGCTATTGTTGTTGCACTTTCATAATTCGGGAGATTTAATAGATTTGTCAGTTATGTTGAATTTAAGCATTAACTTTGTCTCGAATGTTTTTCTTACAATTCTGAAGGAGATAAAAAAAACAAAAAAAACGAGACGATTGATGTGAATGAATATTGAACTATGAAATGAATTTGGTTTACTTTGCTCGCATGCATGATAAATATTTGCTCATTCTAAGTTCTCTTGACTGCAGACTTTGGCATCTTGACAAGTCCAAGCACTCTCTGAGACATTAATGAGAAATTAAATTGAAACGGAGACACAAGTGAGATTAGGAGTCATTTTTCTCTGCAGAATAATCTGTTCATTATATTATAAGATTATAATATATATTATATATTTTATATATATATATAAAATATTATATAATATATATATATATATATATGTGTGTGTAATAATAATATTATAATATATAATAATATTTGTTCATTCTAAGATCTCTTGACTGTAGACTTTGGCATCTTGACAAGTCCAAGCTCTCTCTGAGACATTAATGAGAAATTAAATTGAAACGGCATTTTTCTCTGCAGAATAATCTGTAAAGCATCCGATTTAAAGGGATACTCCACTTTTTTTGGAAATAGGCTCATTTTACTACTCCCCCAGAGTTAAACAGTTGAGTTTTTAACATTTTCTAATCCATTCAGCCGATTTTCTGATATTTAGAAGAATATCCCGACAGTTTCTGGTCTCATTGACTTCCATAGTAGGAGAAAAATATTCTATGGAAGTCAATGAGACCTGAATCTCTCTGGTTCCTGATATTCTTCTAAAGCTTTGTTTACACAGAAACGATTCTGAAGAGAAAACGCAAAAGTGGCGTTGCTTTATCACTTTTTATTCTGCGTTTAGACGAGCGTTTTGGGTGGGAAATCCGCATGCATATGGTGACGCAAAAGTGTGTATTATTCAATGTAGTATGCACTCCAGGCGGCTAGGTGGCAATGTGGACCACTGCCACACAACACCAAGTCCGTCCGCCTGCGTACAACCTTCACTGTCAAGCAGAATTTCACGTTTTTACCCTTTAGACGGGTATGCACGGTGGAGCGTTTTTAAGATTTCCACTCTGGAGGGTGGGTTCACTTTTTTGCGTTTTTAAGCCCCCAAAACGCTGTCATCGTGTAAACTAAAGGCACATCCGATAAAATATTTTTACGTTTTCACCCGCGAGCGTTCTCGTGTAAACAGGGCCTAAATATCAGAAAATCAGCTGAATGGATTAGAAAGCGGTAAAACTAAGAGCCTACTGTATTTCCAAAAAAAAATGGAGTTTCCCTTTAAGATGTTTAATATATGAAGAGTTCAGATGTAAAAACATTTAAGTGCCATTTGAAATGTTCTTCTAGAATGATCATTTTTATCAAGCTTGTATGTTTAAGTTCAGTAATTTCACTTAAATGGCAATGAAGATTACCTATTAATTGTCATTTAAGTGAAATTACTGAAGTTAAATATACAAGCTTGATAAAAATGGTCATTTTAGAAGAAAACTTCAAATGGCTTTTAGAGGCTTTTGCATCTGAACTCTTCATATATATATATATAAATATTAAATAACTTGTAGTTAATATAATGTGTAATTCATTCTTTTAAGAATTGGATTTGTGTTTGAATGAAAACAAACATCATATTTCCATGAATACGTGAACACTCGCACACCTCATGGCTGCTTGGAAGCTGGACCCAATCTTTGTAGCTTTAGGGCAGAAGTGTGTGTGTGTGTGTGGAATAGAGTGCAGAAAGCTGAATTTACTCGCTTGGCTTGAAATGTGATTAGATTCTTGATGCTGGCAGGCATGCCTCATTTGTAATTAGGTGTGTGTTGAGGGATTAGTTTTGTGACATCATATAGGGGTCCAATATCTGGTTCCCTCAGTAGATAAGAGAACGGGGTACACACATAAACACAGGAACCCTTTGGGCAGTGGTGTCCCAGCAGGCAATAGGGCTTACACACACAGATAACAAATGCAAACGAAACAGCCAAAAATGCTACTTCACGAACGATACGTGTTTGTTTGCATTACGACTGTTGTAAAGCACAGGCTAACATCCCCGCCATTGTCGTTGTCCTTCTCAGAAATTGAATTGTCTCACCACTTAGTGTGTATTTGTGTGTGACATCGCGGTGACTACCATCGGCCATTAGGTCCCAGTCCTCTGAGAGCCAAACACAATCGGGCGGCAGCTGATACTTCCTGTCTGCATAATTAACGGGATAATTAAGGCTTTAATTGGCTGTGGGTTTGACCGAGGTGGGCTCTAATCCACCGTTGCACCTTCTATAGGCTAGCAAATTAGGTTAACCCTCTCAGATTGCCACGATTAAGCCTGGTCTATATATGCTAGCACTAAACCTCTATGTTCTTCTGGGAAATCCCGGTGCTAACGCTGAATTAAGATTCCGTCTCCGTTTGATTGAGAAAATGAGTCTGAAATAAATTACTAAGTGAGTTCTCAGGGCTAAATGAGAAAAGTTCTTAAATCAAACAAAGTTTTCCGAGCCATTATAAACGTTACGGTATGAAATGGTAGCCTGTTAGCCTAATGCTGCAGTAATTAGCGTGAAGTTTGATACTCGAGATGAAGTATGTTACATGATAGATTTATGAGTCACAAATGGCTGATGAGCAGGATGGTGATTTTTGCGAGGAGAATATTGATCGAGAGAGATAGAGATTGAGAGATAGAGAAAGAAAGAGAGTGGTTTCTTGGCTTTAGGGTGGAATTTGGTCTTGTGCCTATAAAGAGGAACAAAAAATGTGAGTGGTGCATGCACATGCAAAAAAAGTTGGAGCCACAATAGTGTTCCTATAAGCAGTTGCTAAGGTGTTCTAGGTGGTTGCTATGGAAGCTTATTTAGCGATTGTTCACCCAATAATGACTTTTTTTTTTTTTTTGCTCAGCCTAATGTTCCAAACCGGTGTGACTGACTTCTGTGAACATAAAAGAAGATATTTCGGAGAATGTTGGATAAGCAAACAGTTTTGGTTACCATTGACTATTGTATGGACTAAAGAACGAAGTCCATTTTGCAATGAAATGAGAGTGAGTAAATAATAACAGAATTTGCATTTTCCAGTGATCTATACCTTTAAATCAAAATAGCCAACCACCAAGTCTTTATTGTCCCTTTTCCACTGACAGGAAAAAGGTGGTTCAAAACCAGTTCTGCCTCTTTGCCGGAAACTTAAAGGGATTGTTCACTTTGAAATTAATTTTTGGTATTTTTTAGGTTACCTCAAGGGCATCCAAAATGTAGGTGTCTTTGTTTCCGCAGTAGTTTCAATTTTGATATTTTTAGGTCAAACCGTTCATGTCTATCAGTCATATAATGCAGGTAATGGTCACCACCTCAAAGAGCATGCACAGAGAAGTCCAAATTAAACATGATTTAATGACTCGTAAATGTAAGCAATCATTGATGGCCCTAGACACGAAACGAGCGGTTTGTGTGAGAAAACGAACAGTATTTATATCGTTTTTACCTCTACTGTATAACGCAGCCACAAAGTGCCCACGCCCTCAGATCAGTTGGACGTGGCTGTGGTTACAAGAGGTAAAAACGATATAAATACTGTTCGTTTTCTCACACAAACCGCTCGTTTCGTGTCTTAGACCATCAATGTGTACTTACATTTACGAGTCATTAAATCATGTTTAATTTGGACTTCTCTGTGCATGCTCTTTGAGGTGGACCCCATAGACCTCCATTATATGACTGATAGATAAAAACGGGTTGACCTAAAAATATCTAAATTTAAACTACTGTGGAAACAAATTAATTTAAGCGAACTATCCCTTTAAAACATGCAAGAACCACTAAGATCCTTGACTAGAGGGTGGGTGAATGTCCAAATAAATAAATCAAACCAAATAAACAACTTAATATGGCAAGACTGACATAAAACAAACTTAAATCAATCGGTTATAATGAATGAATGTGGTGATATAAGGCACGTTCAGTTAATGGACTCATCATTTAGGGCTGCATGTTAAAATTACAATTATTGTCACAGTTTGTGAGGTGATATCAAACGCGCAATGAATAAGATGAAAAATAACAATTGTTTTATGTCCAAAATAAGTGCATTGTATCAAATTATTACTATAATTTGATACAATGATTGATTTTTTGATTGAATAATTATTGAATAATTGAATAATTATTACTATAATTTGATTATTATTGATTTTTATAATTTATAATTATACTAACATATAATTATGTTAGTACCATTTGTAGTTAAATATGCTTAATATGAAGTAGGATCCCTTATTTTTTTTATCAATCGTTTTGGAGAATCAATGTATGGATGTGTATGGATTGATGTGAATTTATTAATTAATTTTAATTATTTAATAATAAATTGATGAATGTAAAAAAATACCTATGGCATAACAATGCTAAATCAAACTTGTTAAGAAAGTGTTTTTTTTTTGGACAGATTTAGCAATAACATTACCATTTATGCAACATTTTGGTCCCTAGATATAGGTTCCTGCCATTCTGTATTTGTTGCCCTTGCTATTACTGTAAGGCCTTGAAATATAACAGCAAACGCCTTCTCAACAAGGTTGTATGAATTCATTTCCTTGCACAAATAGTTACACTCCAAATGTTACTTCGACTTAGTGGTTTGTTCAAATCTCTAACCTTTTGTATTCGAGCAATAGTAATAGCAATGCTTGCATTAGAAAACACTGCTAATCATCCCTATTGTGGCATATGAGATCAAGGTAATGCAGAAAAGTGATTTTTGGAGAGCGACAGGTGTGTGTGTGTGTGTGGCATCCACAAAGACTTAAAGGATAAGCACCAAGAGCCGGCAACAAATCTATTCTTTGTTCCTGTAGTGATTAAAAAGCAATGTTTGTGCGCCTGAAAAGTGAATGCTAGTTCCTTTGTCAGAGCGAATGCGTTCAAAACAAAATGGCTTCCACTATCCCAATGATTCAGAGGAGGGCGATACAGGTTACCTGTCAGGAGTATTTGTGCTGTTAGGATGCGCACATATTGCATGGGCGGAGAAATGAAGAAAGAAACTATTTTCTTTCTTTTAAACCCATGTAAAACTGCCTTCCTCTCTAACACCTGCTCCCACACACAGGACTGAGGTTGATGTCAGTTTGTGGTCTAATAAAGCTTCGCCACAAGACTTAGTATGTATTGGAAGCAATAAGAGCAATTTTTTACCTACACATCTCATCTCTCTCTCTCTCTCTCTCTCTCTCTCTCTCTCTCTCTCTCTCTCTCTCTCTCTCTCTCACACACACACACACACCTGGGCTGTTGACGACAGGAAGCTTCTCTTTAACTGTCATTCTGAGCTTTGATTGCCTTACAAAAGGACCTGAAAAATCCATAATAGTGCTCTCTTTGTGATGGAAATAAATCTTAAAAATGATATACATGTGATATACATATAAAATGACTGCCAACATGTTGTAAGCATGCGTACATACTGAAGCCCAAATTATATACTTTGACCGCCGCATTCCTCGACGGTTCGCACACTTGGATGGTGCACGTACAAATGAAGGTCCACTAGGTGGCGATGTAGTGTGTATAAAAGAGTGTGGAAAGAGCAATACTAAACAACTGTCGCAACAACGGTAAACGCCGTCTGTCTTGTAGCGTCTGGAAAAGCAGTTTAATGAATTGCAGCAATTAACAAACAACAACACGCCAATTTTATGCCGACGGTCCTCCGATTTAACTTGAATTGATCTGCTCAGCAAGATTTTTCTCTAACTGTTGCTCCACCATGACAGGAGTTGACCTGAAAAACAAAAACAAACCATAGAGGACAATGTTTATGCTAATGCTAGCTATAGCACCCCTTGTGGCATCTCAGATAGGGGGAACGAATCTTGCGACATGCCATCGTATCGTCGTATCACAATATTGTATAATAAACCTTACATTCATAAAAAGGAGAGGCTTGCACTGAAAAGACTGAGATGTAGGTCTTAAAAACCAAGTGCGTTCTCACACATTTCACTATGCAAAATTGAACTTGCGTAGATTGAAGCGTTAGGTATATTTCGGGCCAGACAAGGAAAGTGAAAATGATAATAATAAAAAAAAGCCATTTATGAAGTTATTAGATTACATGCAGATTATGAGGG
This sequence comes from Pimephales promelas, assembly GCF_016745375.1. The sequence continues at coordinate 18,206,783 of NW_024121144.1, forward strand.
TACGCGTTTCTTTGGTACAGTCGTGTAATGTTTCAGGCTTCCTTCAATGAGCATGCTAACATCAGGGCCACCTATTTTACGGTCCGCTTTCATCAATTTCCATATGGACCTAATGAAGTCTCTCTCTCTCTCTGTGTCTGTCTTATTTTCATCATTCAGCAGTGCTACACCTTCTCTTTTCAAAGCTGGCACATTGCGCTCAAAGCTAAAGAACAGAGAAAGGTTAAAAACGTTGATTACTTAATTCCATCTTTCATCATGCTCTCATCACTTTTTGGAGCGGAATTTCCCTCAAAAAGAACGAAAAAAAAGTGTGATGACACATTCCATCACAGGAAGTGGTGTGTAATAGCTTTCCTTCAACTCTAAATACTAAATTCACACCTTAAACAGTCCACATGAACATTGGATGTCTGGTAACCTTTGACACAGTGTGCTTAAAATGGTCCAGATTGTGTTGTACTCATTCATCAAAATACTGTAGGTGTGTTTGAAATAATGACTTTAACAGGGAATAGCTGTTACAGACCTTACTACACTGTAATACATTATTAAAATAGTAAATAAACCTCCCAAATAACAATGGAAAAAAAAAAAAAACAATAACTTTATTTTATTGTTACTTCATCTTCTATCTAAACCAAATATTTAATTGGTTATTGTTACACACACACACACACACACAGACACACTAGGGCTGTGCAATGGTTAATCACATCCAAAAGTAACAGTTTACATAATATCTGTTTACTGTGTAAAATTATTTTGTATATATAAATACACACATATGCAGGTATACAAATATGTATGTATATATATATATATATATATATATATATATATATATATATATATATATAAACTAAAAGATACACACACATATACACACACACACACACACACACACACACACACACACACACACACACACATATATATATATATATATATATATATATATATGTGTGTGTATGTATGTGTGTGTGTGTGTGTGTGTGTATGTGTGTGTATCTTTTAGTTTTTAGATTAAAAAAATATTTTAGATATTGATTTTAGATATTTTTGTTATTATATAAAAAGACAAATTGTCAACAAATTATGCTTCAACTCTGTTACCAATATAAATTGAATTTAATTTAAGTTACATTATACACTTTTTTTAATTTGAAGAAAATCCCTGAAGTCTATAAATGTAAAAAACTCTACACTGGACAAGTAAATGTCACCCCCTCACTGTAAAAAAATATTGTTGGTTTAACTTAAAAAGTAAGTAACCTGGTTGCCTTAAAATTTTAAGTTGATTGAACTGGAAAAAGTGAGTTAATACAATGAAGGAGATTAATTTAACCATCAGAAACTCAAAATAATAAGTTATCTCAACTAAATAAATTATTATAAAGTTGATTTGACAAAAGAAAATATGTTGTGATAACAAATCTTGAAAATATTTTTTACGGTGCTTTTTTGTCACATTATCTATATTTGGTTAGATTTGTTAAGGACATATTGTCAACATGGCTTTGTTATTGAAAATAGCGGCATAACATTTTTCTTTCTAATGAGCGCCCAGTAATATAATGACCTTTTAATGTTTGCATTTCCAATGTTTAAAATCTTTTCGAAATGGAAAAACACACATTTCATTGAAGTATACACCAGTATAGAGACTGGTGGACATTGATTAATTAGAGCGGTCTTTAAAAGTGCAGCCATGTAGAAATGTGATATTTGAGCATAAGACTGCAGAGATAGAGAGCACATAGCGAGAGCATTGTAACCAGTATTTATTGACAAACTAATACAGTACATCTACTGTTAGAGATAGTCTAGTGACTAGAGACTAAGAACTCTTTGGATGAACAGAATGATGGGAGAAAAGTGTCTCTCTCAACATTCTCCTCCATCCGAAACCCAAATAATCCACTAATCCTATTTATAATCAGTATTAGAGAACCCCCCCCCCCCACACACACACACACGTTCTATTCAGCACTTCATATGCTCTGCTGAGATATACTGTAAATTTCATGTTTTTTCTCTCCTTCACTCTCTCCCATGAAACCTATTTGGTTTTGCACTCTTTCGGGATCAATCGAGACTCTGGTTTGTTGGTGCATGTGTGTATTTGTGTCTGTGCTGATAGTACTTGACAGTAAAGCTGATACTCGCACTACTACACACGTTCACACGCATACATACACAAGCTCATGCGCTCTGTTCAAAACACTTTTCTTTTTGAACTTTGAATGTGGATGTGTTGTGGTATCAGCTCAGTAAATAAACAGGTAAATCTGGTATAAGAGAAGATTATCTCCACTTAGATACACAAACAATAATACAAATAAATGGCACAAAATATATACTCAACTAAAGGATTATTTGGAAAACCTGTTCAATTTCTCATTAATGCAATTATGTAATCAACCAATCACATGGCAGTTGCTTCAATGCATTTAGGGGTGTGGTCCTGGTCAAGACAATCTCCTGAACTCCAAAGTGAATGTCAGAATGGGAAAGAAATGTGATTTAAGCAATTTTGAGCGTGGCATGGTTGTAGTATTTCACAATCTGCTCAGTTACTGGGATTTTCACGCACAACCATTTCTAGGGTTTATAAAGAATGGCGTGAAAAGGGAAAAACATCCAGTGTGCGGCACAGTCTTCCTATAGTACTTTTCTTTCTTTGAGTTCACCTGCTTTTATTTGGGAGCAACAGTTACCCAATAAAGCAAGAATCCATGTTTTGTAAAACGTTGGGCTAGGGGTGTAACGGTACATGTATTCGTATTGAACCGTTTCGGTTCGAGGCTTCCGGTTCGGTACGCATACAAACCGAACGATTGCTTGGACCATTTTTCTTGCCGGCAAAATTCGTGCTGACGCGGCCAACACAACGTTGCGCAACATCCAAATGGCAAGCGTAATGAAAGCAGAAGGAAACTGCGCTACTCGTTATGTGCTTCACGGATCGTTTATCAGTTCGGACCAGCAACATCTGTGCAGCGCGAGCCGATCTCGATCAAGCAACACTGTTACCACACCGCGCTAAGAGATCCGGTAAAGAAAACATTTGAATTCGCCACTGAGGTAATAACATCGCTGCGAGATCTAGTGAGATGCATTCACATTTCTCCGTTATTAACCGTAGATCTCTATTAGATCAAACAGCGCTGTCATGGAAACCAGGAGAAACATTGTGCCGTGAATGAACTAGTAATACTTTACGTCCACAGACCAGCAACATTCACCATGGATTTAATATAGTAACACTAACTGGAACCAGTTTGGCTGGAATGGTGAAATGCTTTCAAGTACTTCACACATCTTTTTCCAGCACTTCAAAATTCAAATATTATATAAATAAATATATATTTAAATGTTATTTTTAATGTGATGACCAAAACATTATTTGTTCATCCTTCAAAGATGACCCCTATTTATAAACCTGAAAGTTTCAAGATCTAGGAAAACTCACACTTATTTAAAAATATTTTTTCTTTAAAAAAATAGGAAATTTCTCTGGCATTTCTTTCTTTCTGCTGTATCGAAAACGTACCGAACCGTGACTTTAAAACCGAGGTACGTACCGAACCGTGATTTTTGTGTACCGTTACACCCTTACGTTGGGCGCTTATAATGCATTGGTAAGCAATTTTGTCTGTTTTTGTGTACACTTGTGTAGAGTATCTCAGTAACCGACAACTATAAATGCATCGTTTTTTTTCTTTTTTTCGCTTCAAACTTGTCAGCCCAACCAATTTTGACATGTGAAACGGTAGTGTCGTCACACAGAGTCTGTAATGATATGTGTTAAAGCGTATATTTTATCACAACATGTATGTAGTAAAGTACCAGTTGAGCAATATTATTTGACATGTGCTTTCACACACTGTCCCTAGACGGACGTCAGAGTTTGTGGTCTGTTTGTGTCTTGTGATATCTATCTACACCATCAAAGGTGAGACAAGTTTTGTGAAGGGTCAGAAATGACAGAGACGGTTCATGCTACAGTGCAAAGTCCTTTCCTGTAGACCTGGGAGCTTCAGTTCAGACTAACTCTGTTCTCAAACCTAGTTAGCTTTGGTTTCTGGTACTGTACCTTAAAAGTGGTCAATTTTGCGCATCACACAAATAGCCATCCTCATGTGAACACGAAGACACAACATACAGTTGATTCAAGTGGAGTTTTGTGTTAGCATGTTGCTAAGCTAACAACAGGCCATACTAACAAGCATAAAAATAAATAGAACACAAATACTGGGCCTATTTTTGATTCAACATGTTGATATTTTTCATCCGTGAATCATATTTTTCTCAGCTGATCAACCATCATGTAACATTATTTTTGTTATCTTGAATATCTCAAATTTTTTATCCAACTTAAAAACTTTCCAACATTTTTCCAAGTGAATTTTTGCCATCATAAGGAAATCATGCTTTGTAAACCATAATTGACATAAATAATTACCAGAAACAAAATATTTGAATTATGACACAAATTAAATACAGTTACAGTGAAAACATTTTTTTCATGATTTGGATTTCATTGTAATTGATGTATTATGTAAAAATTTCAACTTTTTGTCTCATAAATACATAATTATGACATAAAAAGTCAAAAATATGAAATTCTTTCAGTCTGAAAAGTCATATGAGGTCTAAATTGAAATACTTATTATGATAGTCAATTTCGACTTTTCATGTCATAAATTTTAGTGTCTCAAAATTAAGTATCCTGACTTGGCAGAATTCTAGGTTTGCCTCATGTGCGAAGAATTTATGCTTTTTTTAACTCAGTCAAACAAAGTATCTTAGAAGGGAGCATAATGTTGTTGCCTACTATAAGGAACAGTTCTCATGGAGAGCAAACCTACAGGTATGATCCCTTAAAATACAGCCTAAGTGGGCAGCTCACTACTCCACTCCATGTTGATTTAATCTAGTTGTTTTAGTCACAAAGACATTAATTTACATTTTTGTTATTGTGCTTGAGTTCGTTGCAAATGCCATTTAATTTAAAAATTGTTCTCCGTATTAAATTAGAACGCTTTGTGGCTCATGCGGTAAACGTACATTTTAATATGTGTGTGGTTTCTGTATGCATGCATGCTCTCCGAAAGGTGTGTTTTTGTTGGACGTACCTTCGCCCCTCTAATTGAAGTTTGCCTTTTGAAATAATTAAGATAAGGAGCGCGGACTAAATAATTGCTATTACGGTGAAGTAATTAAGTTACGTGCGTCTCCTCCTCCGTTTCCCCACCCCCTTCCAAATAAAACACAGCAGCCACCACAGACACACAGAAAAAGACTTTTTAAAATGCACGCTATTTGTGTTTTTAACCCTGGAAAAAGTTCACACACTCGTAATGACAGGAAAGAGTTGTTGCTTAGGAAAGGCCTGAGGGCACCAGTGACCAGGTTAGAAAAGCAGAGGATCTCTATAACCGTATTTATTGAAACAAATTACAGCCTTGGCCAAGGTCTCTAAAACATGGTGTGTGTAGGGGTGGACATGGTGTGTGTAGGGGTGGACTATCTATCTATCTATCTATCTATCTATCTATCTATCTATCTATCTATCTGTCTGTCTGTCTGTCTGTCTGTCTGTCTGTCTGTCTGTCTGTCTGTCTGTCTGTCTGTCTGTCTGTCTGTCTGTCTGTCTGTCTGTCTGTCTGTCTGTCTGTCTGTCTGTCTGTCTGTCTGTCTGTCTGTCTGTCTGTCTGTCTGTCTGTCATTGATATAGTACTATTAAAAGAGTATTTTAAAATCAGTACATTACATTAAATAGAACAGAATGAGCCATGCCTTGATTCTTGAATACCATTTTTGAATTTTAAGTCACACAGCCCCTGGTAAATTGTGTGTGTGTGCCCACATTACAGCAGGAAGCAGCTGTACAGCTGGCCCCTATTCCTGCGTACAGAAAAAATTCTCCCACACTTCTGAGGCTGAACTTTGACTGTCTGCGATACATGCTCCTTAGTGTTAAAACATTCTGATCGGCTATATTTTTACATCATAGCCACTAATTAATGAACAATTTACTAATCAAAACTCTTAAAAATAAAGGTTCTTCATTGGCATTGATGCATGAGGAACCTTTAACATCCATGAAAACTTTCCGTTCCACGAGGTTCTTTGTAGTGAAAAAACGTTCACACAAAGAAAATTAAAGGTTCTTAAAAAAAAAAAAAAAGTTACATGAAAGATTCTTTGGGGAACCCAAAATGGTTCACTGCGAAGAACACCTTATTGGAAACCTTTATTTAAAGGGATACTCCACTTTTTTTTTTGGAAATAGGCTCATTTTAGCACTCCCCCAGAGTTAAACAGTTGGGTTTTACCGTTTTCGAATGTATTCAGACGATTTTCTGATGTCTAGAATTAGAAGGATATCAGTAAACAGACAGTTTGTGGTCTCATTGACTTCCATAGTATATTTTTTCCTACTATGGAAGTCAATGAGACCAGAAACTGTCGGGAAATTCTTCTAAATATCAGAAAATCGGCTGAATGGATTCAAAAACGGTAAAACCCAACTGTTTAACTCTGGGGGAGTGCTAAAATGAGCCTATTTCCAAAAAAAGTGGAGTATCCCTTTAAGAGAATCATTATCATATTGTCCTACTGCACATGGCGAATTAATGTTGACACTTGTTAGTTGGAATTAATAATGCTTTTTGTGGTTGGTATACATGTGATTTCACTTGAAAATGTGTTTAAGGAAAATTGCACAACAGAACAGGTGTCACTAACAGTTTCTGAGAAGGCAGTTTGTGTGTGTCTGTGTGTGTAGGGGGATGTGGTAAGGTGTTTGAGTTGTCGGTGAAGTTAATAAAGGACTGTGTAAAGGTTTCTTCCTCACGTGGTTTAACCATCCACCAGCACCAGTGTGTAAAAAGTGTGTATGTGTGTGGAGCACCTGACATATTCAAACAGGTTTTTTTATTTTCTCCTAAATATTGGTGGAAATGTATTGGTAGGATTCTGCATACATACACTATACTCTACAAAATTGCTATGTATATGTATATACATATTGTTTGTATATATTGTATTGTGTGTGTCAGTAAGATTTTACTAAGGAATTAATAGCATGGATGCTGCATGTACGCATGTATATTTCACTGAACTAAGGGCTCCTTTCAGCATAATTCTTTCTTTTAATCAGTTTCTGAGATCCATCTATGGCCTGAGTGTATCAGTGAACATCAGCAGCTGTGTTAAAACCACTATCAGTAACCAGAGTGTTACATTAATGGTGGTAGTTTTATCTTAACATGTACTGAATGACAGACTGACTCCTAAATCGTACAGCACTGGTATTAGCACAGCAAGAACTGGCCTACTTCAATACTCAATATAACTTTCAAACTACAGGGGGAAAAAAAAAGATTTGCTTCCATAAGTTGAAGTGTTGTCTTAATAGGCTAACATTAAACGTTTAGCATATAGCAAACACAGTTAGTTTGTTACATGTTCTTAAAGTAAGCGTGCATGCATTATGTTTGTATTTGACTGCCATGACTTTCCAAATTGAAGAGATGACAATTAAAGAATGAATTTGGTATTAATTAATGGGAAATTATGAATAGTGATGTCTGGATGCATAAATACTGTCGATGAAGAAACAAATGTAAGTAGGAACTGGCCTGGATGACTTGAAGGCAGCAATAGAAGCATTTATATCTCAAATATAAAGAGCTTCAGTTTCATTCCCAACCCCGCCTGCTAGATTTTGACCTGGGGAGAGACCGAAAATGAGATACAATGAGAAATATGAACCATATATTGTAGGCTAATCAATATATTATAAAAATATCTCTCTAATTGAGGAGGTCAAGATTATCCGTGACCCTCAAGATTGCTAGCGCAGACTTCCTTAACATCAAGGAAATAGATACGCCTGTGATAAGCAAGTATCTCTTTCTTTTGGTTCGCATTTACATTGAAGGGTTGTCAGGTCCTCATATGTAATACTTAGATTTCACCTTAACTTCTGGTTAAACCACACTTGTGTCCCTCAAAATGATGTGATCTTTCACTACAGTCAGACATGACCTTTTTGTTATTATGAATGCTAATTTTGCACAGACATGTTGTTAACCGTACTGTATTAATAGCACATTTCCAATTCCATTTTAAATATATCTTTTTTTTCTAAATAGAGACATTTAGGGTTCCCATAGAATTTCCATGCCTCTTTCGAGACACTTGCAAACCCACACATGAACGCCAATGTTGAAGACTAATTTTTGGAAGAGTGCTGAATGATCATACGGCCAGAGGCTATGCTGGAGATTGAAGCATATGGCTTATGTTGACAATAGATGTGCGTTTTATGTTTTGGCATTAAAGGATTTTGTGGAATTACAGAGTGCTGTAGATGTTTTGTAGACATCATAATTGGTTCATCCAAGTCTTGGAGCCAGCTGCATCAAATTGGAGCTCAATATGGGTTAAAAGACACAGAAGCCAGTCAGCAATGTATGAAGACGTTACGGTAACCAGTCAGCTCGTGTCAAGATAAAGTACAGCCAGTCATTAGTGGTGTTTGCCAAGGCAATCATCACTATTACTATTGCTCATACTAATTTGAACAAACCCTATAGTATGAAGTTACAACGTTCTGGATGTCCTATACTGTTTGTGGAATGGTAATTGAATGATATCTTATATCATGCAGCTTGAGGACCTGAGTGCTATTACTTCTCTATAAGCAATTGGAAATACACTTGGCAAAGTCAATGATAGAAGCTGAAAAAACAACAACAACATAGACTTCTATTTAATAGTGGGATCAGCATTCTTTGATATTCATTTCAATCACTAGTTATAGACATTATTTACAGCTATCACAAAAATTGAATTTTTTTTTTGGTCTAAAGGAGTATTGATATAAACTTTAAATACCAAAATGACTACCAAATGAGTCGATGCAAATTATCAACCAGAACCAACACATTCTCACCCTAGGGTGTCATATAGTGATGCTTTTGACAATGCGTATACATGCAACGCACATGGTACCCTTTAGTGTCAATATAACACGCTTCGGTTATGGGTAGGTTTAGGTCTGGGGTAGGGTTAGGGTTAGACCACTAGGAGGCGCCTTCTGGCCCATATATATTTGCGTCTCATATTGACGCCAAAGGGTGCCAAGTACGTTGGACGCCTTGGGATGAGAACGAGCTGCTTAGACGCCAACGCCAAGTTTAAGATTGGGGAAATCGAAAATGACCCCAGATATAGAGACATGGGATGCAATTCGCTCTGTTGTGGAGAATATTCCCGCCATTTGCAAACTGAAGCCCGACCAAGAGTGTGTGTTAAACATTTTGAATGGAGGTGATTTTGTGGCCGTACTCCCAACAGAGGGAGTATCTCGGTCTCTTTTATATGTTGTGCTCGAACTGACCTTTTTTTTTTCTCTCGAATTTCCTCTTTCCGACAGACTCGAGATGAACAAAGAGCTAAACAGAACTAATCCTAACTTTGACAGTTGGCTGCAAATATTGTCCTGTTTCTCTCTACTGTCAAATATTAAAGAGGCTACGATTGTGCCGTGGATGCGTAGATTTACTTCACATTATCTATAAAAGTCGTTCACAGCCATTTCGGTATTTTGCTCGATGGTTTCGTTTTCGCATCATATATGTGTTTACAGGATTAGTTTGATGCGCACATAACCAAACATTATGTTATTGGCTTACAGGTAACCAATGATTTTATACTTCAGACAAGCGCCCGCTCGCGATAACGAAAACACTTTTCAATGATGCCACTCCAGACTTTGTCCACGAAGCAAAGCGGAGTAGCAGAGTTTGGTATTACCAGGCTAGAACCACATAGCAAAATACTAAAAACCATTCTGAATTATTTAGCTACGGCAGTCGCCCTGAACCGTGGAACTTCAGAGCGTCACGCTAATAATTACTGCGAATAATATTAGCAACTGCTTACTAACAACAAAACACCATGGGAACCCCATAGCAACACACTAAACATGACTCGGAACATTTTAGTGCCATAGCAACACCCTGGCAACCATTTACAAGACCTTATCATAGCAGTTTGCATTGTAAAAATCATAAGTAGTAAGTAGTAGAAAATGTTTCATTTATATACGTAGGAAAGATAGTCAATTGCAAATGTTTTTCAGGTGAGCAACAGATGAAACAAAAAGATAAAAATATCCAGGTTCAGTAGTCATACGGTGAGCCATTATGGGAAACGATGGGTGTTGTCACCTGTATTAAAATAGATTCTAGCCTGGGTTTCTGTTGAGGATGTGCATGACGATGTCAACAGTGCAGTCAAACAGTAAATACAGCGAAGGCGTCCTTGGATTCAAGCCAAAGGCAAATTGCTATATCAACCCAAAAGTGAAAGAATGAATGGGAACAGATAATGTCCACAAAGAAAATTGTTCTTTTCTATTCTTTCTCAGAATCCCTCTCTTTCCTCTGCAAGGTGTGCGTATGATCGTGATGAGTCCGCGCTCGTCTTAATTAGCTGCAGTGAAGGCTCGTGAGAGGAAGGAGGCTGCAAATGCAATAACGTGGTTTGCTGAGCCGTAACTCAACACTGCCTTAAACCGCAGCGGAGATGTGGCTGGCTGCTGGCAGAGAAAAGAAGCATGGGAGCACAGTACCTTATCCGAAAGTTCTTCCTCGCTATTACCTCTCACCCACACATAATTGAGGGCTGTGGAGGATAGTCTACTTTATTTTACTCTACACGTCTGGGGTGTATTCTCCTCGGCAGATAGATGAAATGAGGCGGAGAGTAATGATTTTGTTGAAGTCGGGGTGTTATTTTATATTAGGCAGTCCTAAGTGCTTGGGTAACTTTAATTCACTGTCTATGCCCGTGTCTTTACATTTTCTGTAAGCGCTCATCGGTATTCTTTCACTCCACAGTCTTTTTATTTCTCCTTTAGACAGTTTTTGCACCACATTTCAGTCGGTCATGGGGGACGCCACTTGGAGTTGCACAAAAAACGTCCGTCACGGATTGTCTTCCTCCCAAATTTGAATTAGCGCCCTGATTACACTGAGAGGGGTGAGCGGGACACAGATGGATTATGGACGGGATCTGTAACTGATGCTGCTGCCAGCTTCAAATGGAAGAGACAAACAGTTAGCTGGCATTTCCCGTTCTTTCTCTCACGCACACGCTTGTATAATCATGTTTGTGCGGTTGCCCTGACTAAACGTCTTCTGTGTTTCAAAAGAATCATCTTACAGATCAAAAAATCAGCTCGATTTTTACATTTTCTGTACAACTTTTTATTGGTGCATGCATAGTGGTGCCACAATATTAAGGTCTTCTGAATGGTCACCAGGGAATTGCTAGATAGTTGTTCAGGTGTTCTAAGTGGTTGCTAGATGGTTGCTTTCTTGTCAAGTCAAGAAAACCCATGGCCAATTACAGTACCCATTATATTCTGTTAAGCCTCTGCTTTGGGATTTTAATCAACATGGGCACAATGGGGAAAACATGCCTCTACGTACATTATAGCAAAACTCAAAAAAATATGCCTAAACATTTACTGCACTTCAATATCTCAACTTTTTCTCATTTTCACTCCAATTATAGTTACGGAGCAGATTAATTATCGATTAACAAAATTACTTATCACTTATATTGCTCCTTTCACAATACTAAGCAATGATGTCAAAAACGTGTACCTTAGTGCATGATTTTTAAACTAATAAATAAACAGCTAAAGATTTTTATCATGTGTCCTCAGAGTGAGCCCATACATATGTGTGCCAATTTTGGTGAAAATATCTCAATTCGCTTCAGAGTTATATACATTTATATGAAAAAACACGTAAAAAATGACTGACGCATGACTTTGTTTGAATTTGACTACCCCTTACCATCAATATTTTTGCATTTGGGCATTGGCGTTTAGCAATCGACCTATGTTTCCAAACTTCTGAAGGTGGTTTCGTCTCGATCGGACGAACGGTTTCAAAGATATCGGCAAATGTTGTTTTTTTCGCGTTAAATCGCAACGCTACACAAACCTTAAGATGAAATCCAGCATGTTTGGTATCGTTGGACTCGGCAACGATTCAGGAACTCAAAAAGATGACTCCCGTGAAAATAAGTCGACCACACCCAAATTTATAAGCATCAACTCTAATGTTTTTATCACATAACCAGTTTCATATGTTTTTTCTGACATGGCATTATCTGGTACAACGCAGCTCATGTTATCAGGTACAAGCCCCATGAAACACGAGCCTTGATGAAAGAGCTCAAAGACTATAAGCAAGCTAAAAACGTTTGGTTGCATCAGCATGTTTCATATGTTTTCATCTGTTAACATTATCAGTTAGGGATGGTACGTTGTAGAGTGTTAACATTTTAGTGCCACTCACATTTCATTTCCAAACTGCTGTGACCAATGCTGAGTATGAGCAATTTTTTTTTTATTTTTGGTTTAACAAACAGCGCTAAAGGTGATTTATAAATGTACCTTACATTTATGCTGGTGCATCATTAGTCATCAATTTTTTTTAATGTGCATCCAGGTTGACTGTTTACTTACACAAAGGCCTGAGGGAGTAGTATGTTATTTTAACTTTGATGCCGCCAACTGTTCCTATGACCGAGACCGCTGCATCAAAGTCAGGCGTCTTAACAACTTGTTTGTTTACTGTCTGACTCTCATAAATTTTTAAGAGGAAATAAACTTCAAGTACCTGTGCCAACTGAAACAAGACTATAATTTTGTTGGTGCCTATGCTAACCTGACAAAACCATATAAATTATTCGAACAACAAAAGAGTACTTTTATGAAAGGTGAAATGGACTGTATGAGTTCCACAAGTCATTAAACAACCAACTAGTTGATTTGTAGTTGGTTTGATCTATATTAATTTGTCTTTAGCATTCAGTTTAGCTTTGAAGAGGACTTGTTATGCTTTTTTACATTTTAAAAAAGGGGGGGCTTCATAGAGACCGGAACTAAACCAAGTATTACTGATAGACTGGGAAGAAAGGTTCTGCAATAATGTAAAAAACAAGCTTTGCAACGTTTTAAAAGGGCTTTAATATGGGCTCTTTAATTTTTTGCATGTTGAAAAATATTGACATTTCAATTATTGTTGGCAATTGGCAGATGCTTTTATGTAAACCAAATAAAATTATGTTCAAGGCACACATTTCATGTGCTCATGTCTTCCTTGGGAATCAAATCCATGACCTAGGTGTCACCAGGATGCTGTTTAATAAATGCATTCGATTAAGATTACCCTCGACTAGTTGCTCAGAAAGCCCACAAATTAGTAAAGTTTATTAGCTATTCCCACAATATGTGAATATTTGTGCAATATCTGATTGATATTGTGATGGGTCGCAGCTTTTACCAAGGTGAAACCTAAGCAGAATTTTTAGTGGCTTTCTGCCATCCCATAATTTCAGCGATAAGGGCTGGTAAGGACCAGAGGCCAGAACATCGTATAAATCTGTCTCATAGCAACAGACTGTATGTCTAAGAGAAAGACAGAGCGAGAGATAGCGAAAAAGTGTGTGTAGATTCATCAGCGACACTTAAATGAATCGCATTTAAATCGCCTCCCAGGGTCCCCCAGTGGATTGTTGCCCTTTGAATAACAATAAGATAAACCTTGACGTCTCCTCCCAAATGGACGGTGTCCTTTTGAGACGTCCCAGCTTTGTCAATCAGTTCATATCGTCCTTTTTTTTACTGTCATTACCCTTCCGATACTAATAATGTTAGAAACAAACAGGGGCCAGATAAGGGGCCTTTTAAAACAGGATGCATTATTTAGCACCAAGCGCTAATGGTCCTGATCGGCGTGGAACAATTGAATAACATCAGCCGATAAGAAGCGTTCCCTCTCTAGATGGGCCTCTGAAACCATAGATAGTGCGCTCAAACGAAAGGTTTATCGAGGTGTGGGTGTGTAAGAGAGAGACTGTCCCATAAAACAACGTTAGCATCCCAAATTCAGATCACTGCTAACGTAAAATGGGGCAAGACTGCGCTGGAGGAGGAAGAAAAATCAATGGGGAGGTGGTCAGTATTAATCTAACATCAATATAGGCAGTATCTTTTACTTTTCATGGTAATTGCCCCAGTGATCTCCTAAAGTGGCTCTCAAGTGCTTTAAGGGCCAACTGATAGCATCTTATCGGCCTGCAGAAGGCCTCAAGAGGCGCAGGGGTCCTGGGCCTGTGTGTGTATTTTAGAGAGTGTGTGTGTATACCAGTGGCGACTGGTGCTGTTCAATATTGGGAAAGCGGAGTGTCACTTATCACTGGCTAAATGTGTACGCAGGTGTGTGTTTATATGAATACTTATGTGCACTTGGCCGAAAACCGAAAATAAATAATTAACGAGTTATTTGATCTTAACGCTCCAATTGTTGTAACATTTAAATTGCAAGTAAGGCAGTTTTTATATCAGCTTTTTAATTACAGAACTTAAGGTGAATTAAAGAGCGCCAAACTACATTTATTGTTTGGCTTTTTTATTTAAATTGACCGAATTTTTAAGTTGAGACTTTGAGACAAAATAGATGGAAAATGTGACGTGCTAAATCGGTCACTGATTTCCGCCAACCAAAATAATTTTGGCTCAAAACTGAAAAAAAAAAAAAACCTTTTTCAGACGAAAATATTTGGTCCTGTTGTCTTTCAAGAAATGCTCACAGCTGTATGTGTTTACCTTTCAACTCTGTTTTTCTTTCTCTTCATCTTTCTTGTGGTGTTTTGGCGGTGTTTTAGACGCAGGACTTGACGGCACTTGCTATTTAAGGGTTGAAGTTATGTCAGCTATGACCAAATGTGAGAATGAGACTAACTGGGAACACCACTCTTGGCAATTCTCAATCCATTGAGATGGACATGTGAGTGTGTGTGTTGCAGAAAGACATCATCACAAATCATCGCTCTGAGCACATTTGCAAGTTTTAACAGTGACTAGTCCAAAAGGCATTTCTCCCACGCTCAGACCTTCGTTTTCAAGCGAACTGGGCTCTATTTTTCTTTTTACTCGTTTTTTCGTGCTCTCCCTCCTAATAATTCAATCCAATTCAGGGCATGCTCTTACAGTAGCACTAAATGTATTGAACTCTATATTTAGCGGGAAAAAACTGCTAGCAATACATCTCGCATACCCTTTCAATATATTCTGGTCTGGTTAAACACGCAAGCTGCCTTCAAGTCATGTCGGAAGGATCGTTTACAAGACGAATGCAATTGAATAGCAACACAATGCCATAATTGTAAGTTGGATTTTCTTTGAGCCCTGGATCTATGAGTTGGGGGTAGTTGCTAATTGCTATTAAACATGTTGAATTTGTAATTGTGACTGTTGCCTTTTAATTAATCAATTTTGGTTCCGATTCCACTTAACGATTGTAGTTCTGTAAAGTGTGTAGTTCCTGCCATGAACTCATGTTTGGTTGCTAGTTGCTGGGTTGGAATGTTTGGGATACTTTGGTAATGGCTCCCCTTAATTGATTCCTAACTATTTTATGCCAACCAGTGTTTGCTATTGATATGTTTAACTTCTCACTGTCATAAAAAAGAAACAGTCCAGAATCGAAAACTTCCTGATTATATTTACTCACCCCAAGGTTGTTCAAGATGTACATGACTTTCTTTCAGAAAAACATTCCAGGATCCCTCTAATGCAAGTGTATGGTGTTTAAAGAGGGCTTTAAGGGTTTGGCTTTTTATGTCTGGCCGAACAAAACCTCTCTTAGATCTCCTTTTTGCCCCTTGCGAGGCTGGGCGTTGGCAGCAACACATTCCTTCTGACCCTGTCTCCAACTGGGACCAGTTACCGAACCAGAAGAGATGGATGGATGTAGGACCTTGCTCGCGGCAAGAGATGTACCACTTAACCTTCGCCTCCTCTATCTTCTATCTCAACAGCGGTGCCAAAAAGTCCAGTAGGTATCACCGGAGTGTCAAGAAGAAAAGCTCTTTCCTTTTCCTTGAGTCCCAAGAAGTTAAGCCATAAATGCCTCTTTGTAACTACCTTGGCACCAATCGAGCGGCCCGCACTTCGGACCACTTTGCTTTGAAGCGCAGAGGGCATGATCTGTCATGTTTGCGTACTGATGAATTCCCTCGTTCAAATCAAGATCCTTTAGATGGTCAGCTTGATAAGCCTTCAACACAAGCCTTGTCCACGAGTTTAGATAGTGCCTGGCAAGGCCTTGATGGCAAGGTTGGAGCCTTCCATGAGAATTCCACACCAGGTATGAAACGGCTTGAACGCTCATCTTCGACCAGGGACATCCCCGCATGGCCGTGTTCAACAATTCCTTTCACATTACAATAGCTGGCTGCTAGAGGTGGCGTGAACACGCACTGAGAATGGTTTATCCCATAATCTCACAAACAAATCGTGGAGAATAATAGGAAGGGTCAATGGAGCATATGACACACAAGGAATCGCTCAGACGGTCTGCCTGGGGCGATCTCTTCTTTCTCCACTGGCCAATCTAACTTTAATTTGGCTGTGGCATGGGTCATTACACCCACCAGCTCCTTATATGTGGGGTTATATGCCCGACACCAAACCAAAATCAAAGTCCGCTCCAGTCCACTCCAAACCATGAGCCTACTCCAGGGTCCACTCCAGAGTCTGTTCCAGTGTGTAAAATCACAGTCAGTTCCATGAGTGACATCGCCGAATCCGCTCCAGTGAGAGAAATTCCAGAGTCCGTTCCACGATGAGAAATTGCAGAGTCCGTTCCAGTAAGAGAAATTCCCGAATCTGTTCCAGTAAGAGAAATTCCCGAGTCCGTTCCAGTGAGAGAAATTCCAGAGTTCGCTCCAGTGTCGGCTCAAGCCCCTATGTCCGCTCCAGCTACCCATCCATGGCCACAGAGGCCGTCCAAGTGCCACCCGCTCTCCAAGACACTGCCACGGAGGCCGTCCCCAAGATGCTCGTCCCTGAGACGCCTGTTCCTGTGTTACCAACGCCTCCCTGGCTCCCTGAGTTACCATTTAGTATACATATCTTGCATTGTTTTGGCGCTGTTTTAGACACATGACTTGATGGCACATGCAATCCATTGTGATGGACGTGTGAGTGTGTGTGTGTGTGTTGCTGAAAGACATCACAAAACATCGCTCTGATTACATTTGCAAGTTTTTAATAGTAACCCTGAGTTATCGCTAAGTTTACAGTAACAGTAGACTGTTTAAGTGCTTTATACTATATACCATGACGAGAAATATAATAATAAAAATAACAATTATAATGTAATGTTTTAATAAATTGTAATGATGATGATGATAATAATTGTATTATGATTATTATTATTGTAAGGAATATATAGCCTTCGGTCTCAGGATTTATTTCATTGTCGGTTCCAGTTATGCGGACTGAACTGGGAAAAAAGGCACTTAAATCAGCAGCGTCCTTCTGCCTGGAATAATCTTCTAAATAAATTGAAACGCAGGGAGTTGGTTTCATTGGACATTTTTAAAGTGATTTGGAAAGATTTGGAGAAAGAAGCATTTGTTTGTAGATGCTTTGTCTGACTTATAGATTGATTTACTTATTTTATTTTAAAATTTATTTTAAAAATAATAAGATTTATTATATAGAGAACAGCAGGGTTGACATAGGCCAAAACCTAATTTCAAAGGCCAAAACATAATTTTTCTTGTTGTCAAACAAACATAATGATATACTCAAGTCATGATACCACATTAATTGACTCATTGTTATTTTAAGCAATTGCAACTGAACTTAAGTTTTTAAGTTGAAATTGGTTTCTTTTTTACAGTGTTGAATACATTTCCTTTCCCATTAATTTCCATTAATGGTATGAAAGGAATATCGTGATAAATATCAATACATGGAAAAAAATAAAATATGGATAATACTTTTTGCCATATCACCCAGCCCTAATAGAAATTACTATTTTCCAACTTGTAGTTTGGAACTTTGCTGGAAGACTTAAAGGTAGAAAAAGATACACATTTCTACACACACTGAATAGAAATGTTTTTTTTGTGTGTGTGTGTGTTAGATCTCTACATATGTCGTGCTTGAGTCATCCCCCTATCAGATTGATTTACAAAGCCCCTTGATGTGGCCACACCCCCCTCCATGATCTGAGATCTGATTGGCTCACATCTCGCAGTGCCTTTAGGTGAAGGGCTGATGCCAGGGGGATTGGGTGGCATGGAGTGGCAGGCAGCGGGTACTCTCCTGTGCCAAACGTTGGCACCATGCCCTATGAGAAGATCTCAGGAGTACTAGAGAACTAACACACATCGCTCATCTGGCAATGTGAAGAAGCTTCACTCACCTTTAGGGCTGTAATACAGCTTAGTACAGAAGTATGTTCTAAGAGTGTTTGTGAGAGTTTGCAGATAAATTGTGTGTAGTTCAATTATTTCACTGAACATGTTTATTGTTGTCTCTATATTGTGAGTGCCCAATATACCTGTATGCATATTTGCAACACAAACATACACAATAGCTTATTTGGTCTTCGTTTTTTGGGGGATTTCATTAGTGTAAAGAAAAAAGTAAATACATAAACTGACCTCAGGAAGGACTTTAATTGACACTATTGGCGTAACCTTTACTCTACAGGCTTTTGGATAATTGGAGGAAACAACAAAGTTTAATAGGCAAGTAAATGACTCTAATAGTTGTTCTAACAAATCATTCGAGACGACCCCCGAACTCAAGAGTTACTAGTCTTTATCAACCTAAGACTCGCTTATTGATGCAATAAAAAATGTATCACATTTTTAAATAGTGACATATATATATAATATATTTTTTTTTTAAATGACAATAACTGTTTTGTATTTTAATATATTTAAAAATGCAATGTATTCCTGTGATGGCAGCAGCCATTACTCCAATTTTCAGTTTCTCTCTCACACTGTGATGAGAGCATTTATCCTGCGAGTTAATTTAGCAGAATAATATTGAATTTCATCAGAATGGCTGCGCTATATCTAATGAAAACGTGTGGAAAATCTCTCTGACCATATAAAGTATTTAGGATTATCCAACATCTATACAAATAAAGCTGTTCATCGCATTAAAGCAAGACACTGTTATAAATAGACTCTAATACCAATGTAGTTTTCAAGGGGACACAAAACTGTTCGTTGCTTGATTGCATTTCCCCGGTCCTGCGATAATAATTACGTACCCTCCATAGTGTACACTATAATATCGTGTTCTCATACTACCCATCCATGCCATATTACCCAGGAATATGATCTGGTTCACTTTTTCACTCACAGAAATACAATATCCTTATGTGTCCTGCTCAACACACTCCCTCACACACATTCACATATTCAACAGTCAATCACTTTTAGAAGAAAATAAATGGAGATTCCACATGGAAATCGTTCGTTCTTTTGCTCTCGCTCTGTGAGATGGCAGTTTGTTGGAACGCTGGGAGCGCAGCTTTACCATGGCAACCTCTCTCTCATCAAAAAAGCCTCCAATCGGCCTGAAATCAGCATGCAAAATGCCACTCAACCCTGTAGCCTTTATTAAAGTTTGCAGGGACTCAATTTGCAGATAGCGATCGTTTTCCTATTAAAAAGCACAGTGTAAGATAGTCCCCCCCCCTTCTCTCTCTCTGTAAATCGGAAAGAGGGGAGAGCAAGAGAGAGAGAGAGAGAGAGGGCTAATCAGCATAGGCTGATGTGATTTCGCTGTCACAAATCCCGCCTGGGGCTCACACAGCCCCGCCGAGCTAGTGGAACCGCGGCGGGCTTAGCGGTCGCCGCGGCGACTTAGCTTCTCAGTAGAACGCCCCCCACCCCCTTTGCCGCCACCCCTCTGCACCCACACCCCAAACCCCTCGCCGCTGATGGGGTGCACGCTGATAAGACCGAGCGATTCTGATTGGCTGCCTTGCTCATCTCCCATTTGGAAGTCTTTTTGTGTGTGCGTGTGTGTCTGTGTGACCTGTAGCTGCTACATAGGAAGCTCTCGGGATGCTTTTATGTGATGCCGTGTCATTTGTAGAGAGGAAGAGACAGAGAAATAGAGTTGCTGATGAAAAGGTGATGAGAAGGGGTGGAATTGGGCCACACTCCTGAAGTGACCCTCGTGGAGGGGGTAGACATCCAGTTTAAACCCGCCTCGGTCTCTTTTTCCACCCGATTTTCCAATTTTCGCTTCAATCTCTGTGACTTTGTGGATGTCAGACAGATCAAAATACGATGTTTAAATGTGCTTTTGATAAATGTGCCTCAAAATTGACATGAAATGGCACACCAACCTCATTTGACTGCAGTAATGTGACACGATTCTGAGTGAAACACTAAAAATGAGAAAAAATGTAGGATGGGACTTGATTTTAGGTATAGGTTATGGTAAGATAAAGAAAAATAGTCACACTCTGAGACAATCTGCAGTTATAAGCAATAAATATTTAACCTCACACGGAGTTATAAAGTCGAAATTGCAAAAACATTGCAATTGCGATATTTAACGTTACATTGAGTTATAGTCGGAATTACAAAAAACATCGCATTGAGTTATAGTCGCAATTACAATAAACATCGCAATTGCAAGATTTAACGTCACTCTGAGTTATAAAGTCGCAATTACAAAAAAAATCGCAATTGCTAGATTTTGCATCACACAGAATTGTCACAATTACGAAAATAGTGCAATTAGAAGATTTAACATCACACTGAATTAGTCGCAATTACAAAAAAAAAATCGCAATTGCAAGATTTAACGTCACACTGAATTATAAAGTCACAATTATAATAATTTTTGGGGAATTGTGAGATTTAACGTCGCTCTGAGTTATAAAGTCGCAATTACAAAAAAACATCGCAATTGCAAAATTTAACATCACACTGAATTATAAAGTCACAATTATAATAATTTTTTTGGAATTGTGAGATTTAACGTCGCTCTGAGTTATAAAGTCGCAATTACAAAAAAATAACGCAATTGCAAAATTTAACGTCACACTGAATTATAAAGTCGCAATTACAATTTTTTTGGAATTGTGAGGTTTAACGTCATTCTGAGTTATAAATTCGCAATTACAAAAACATCGCAATTGCAAGATTTAATGTCACACTGAATAGTCACATTTACAAAAATATTGCAATTGCGATATTTAACGTTACATTGAGTTATAGTCGCAATGACAAAAAACATTGCAATTGCAAGATTTAACACACTGAATTCACCTTTGGCTAAGCCCCGCCCCCCTTAGTTACTGTTGTTACATCCGTCAAACTTCATCTGCGCTCTGCATGGCTTATGCTGTAACAGCTCTTCCTGCTGAAATGTTATCAAACTTTTATAAAGCAGCAAATAAAGTGTCCGATAGAAGTAGGCAAAAGGGGCTGCAATATGCGTTCAAAGGCTATATTCAAGACATACAGGTGAAACGCAAGGAACAAGGCATCCAAAATAGAGGCAAAAGCACAATGTTGCCGGTCACAGTCAAAAAATAAACCACCGCATTTCCTACTAATCGAGACGGAGGCTGGGACTAACAATATCAGGGAGCAACACTGTTCATGCAAAGCTGGGTAGGTCTCTATTCACTTCTATAATCGTTATTACAAAGCAAACGGACTACACGAGTATAACGTTGTATTATTAGCAGCATATGCTAGCGTATCAACAACTGGTATGAGAACCGAAATCATAATCTAAAACATTATAAAACTGTCTAACTAGTATAACTTCTCACTCACAGTAAGGTTAGAAGTAAAAAAAGATGTGCTTGTTGATCTTTGCAGGGTTTAGCTGACTGAGGACATCCACACAGTTTAATACAAAGGCGACACTTGTCAGGATTTGACTTCGGTTTTGGGAAGGGAAAAAACGGACACCCCCCTCCAACTTCTCTGGGAAACGCGTATCTGTGTTACAAATGCCCGAGGCACAACGTTTAACCATTTTTTGGATAAAACTAGCCTGCCAAGACCAAAAATATGAGAAGCCTGTGTTGAAAGTCAATGGAGCGCTGTGAAAAGTGTCCGACCTCTGTGGGAGGCTCGTTCTTTGCTGCGCTGTGATTGGTCGATCTACATTCTAGGGCGTGGCTTAGCCAAAGGTGAATTTTCACAATTACAAAAATATCGCAATTATATGATTTAACATCACACTCAATTGGTCGCAATTGCAAGATTTAACGTCACACTGAATTATAAAGTCGCAATTACAATTATTTTTTTGGAATTGTGAGGTTTAACGTCACTTTGAGTTATAAAGTCGCAGTTACAAAAACATTGCAATTGCAAGATTTAACATCACACTGAATTAGTCGCAATTACAAAAAACACTTTGCAGTTGCGAGATTTAATGCAACACTGCGCGTTATGAAGTCGCAATTTCGAAAAAGAAAAAAAACTTGCAGTTGTAAGATTTGGCGATACATAGTAGCAATTATACACCATTATATTCATTTTACACTAGACACACAAGCAGAATTGCTGAACATTGCAAAAACATTGTATCGTCTTCCTGAGCTTTTGCAGGCGGGAACGGGACGAAACGTGAAAGTTTCAGATGGCAAAAAACACATTTTCGGATGACACTAAACACTAAAGCATGTTAAACTGATAAGGAAATCATTTAAGGTATAAATATTGCTTAAGTTAATTTTTTTAATCAAATACAGTACACAGCATGATAAAGTTTTATAGATTACATGGTTGTATAGGATGAGCGTGAGGGAGGGAGGGGACACAGACAGGCTGATGGTGATTGGCTGACCTCACACTGCGAGTTATAAAGTCGCAAGAAAACAAAGTGACAGTGCGTCATCATATGAGATATAAAGTTAAAAATTGTAAATCATTTGAACTTTTTTTTCATGGCGGTGTAACCCTTTATGTATGTTTGATGGAAAATCGTAGCATAAAAAGCGAATCTAAACCTCTACAAGAACTATATTCGGCCTTCTTATATGTGCACAAAATACCCACTGATCTTTCGTGGGAAACTATATTCACTTCTATGCAAATACCATGAAATCATTATCAAAATATGTGTGGAAACCAAGGATTCAGTATCACTCTGTGTGTGTGTGTGTGTGCATATTTGTCCTGTTAATAGAAAGGTTGTAGCCAATCTGCTTAGTGTAACAGTAATTGAATTCGATTCTAATGGCAAGTGGCATGTGTGCAATGAAACATGACACCAAGAGTGAGAGAGAAAGAGAAGGTTTTTAAAACCAAGAATGGCCTAGCCATAACAGAAACTGTTAAGGGATAGTTCACCCAAAAATGAAAATTCTGTCACTTTCTCACCATCAATTCGTTCCAAACTATGACTTTCTTTTTTCTGTTGAACATGAAAGAAGATTTTGAATGTTTCAACTGTTTTTGTCCATCCAGTCAAAGTCAGTGGGGTCCAAAGCAACATTGGACCCCATTGACTTTCATATAACATGGACATAAAAAAACAGAACGGTTGACATACAAACAACACTTTTTTTTTTTTTTTTTGAAATATATCATTTTCCTACTGTGACATTATTTTTATGACGATTAATGAGCAAATATGATATGAAAAAAAAGTGCAACTTCGCAAACATCACTAATAGCTGAAAAAGCTTTTTATGGGTATTGTGTGTGTGAGATGGAAAGTACGATAGAGTAGAGTGTTCCTTTATGATGGGCCTTGTACTTGGCACCAATCTATTGATCTTTTGGCACCATTAGTGTAAATGACCAATCAGACGCATGCTTTTCTGAACCAAAAACCTGTCACGGTCTGATGATGTCATAAAACTCTTAGCCGATCCTTATCAGAGGTTTACTTGAGCCAGTGCACTCTCTCTTTGTGCGCCTGTGTGTGTGAGACACAGAGATAGATACTGTCATCACTGATATACAGCATTAGCGCAGATACAAAGAATAAGTCACTGCGAACTCCTCCCAGGAACAAGATGATTAAAACATCTTATCCCTGTTTCTCAACAATCAAGGAAATGGGCAGATATGAGGAGAGAAAGAGTGTGAGTGTTTTACACCGACCTGGATCATTGTGATTTCATATTTGTGTGCGTGTCAAGCAGATCCTCGCAATCTCTTCAGTCTTATCGGCGTATTTTGCTTGTTTATCGCCCTGTTTATTCCAACGCAAAACCCTCGCTGATAATAAACTCGCCTGATGCAAATAACTTCCTAGTTTTTCCCAGACAATATTGTTTGAAACAAAAAATAGTTTCATGTTTCGGTAGAATATTTACACCTATATATTGTTGTTTACATTCATATATATGTGTGTATGCAGTGTACATATGTATATAAACAAATATATATACACACACATACTGTATACACACATATATACTGCATACATATCTATACATGTATACAGTATACATACATGCATTCATACATGCATAAATACATACACACACACAATGAAATAAAATAAATAAAAAACACCTTTGGTTTGCCTGATGCACATAAAATTAGCATTTTTTGCGTATATTTTTGATTCAAAACCCTTGCAGATAACACACTTCCTTAATGCAATTCATCTTAGTATTGTTCAGACGTTATTAGAAAGTTCCATTCAAAACAAAAGAGAAGTATGCATGCAGTTTAATGCCAGTTTAACAATCTATATTATGTTTGTCTTTTTGTGCATATTGACTTCTACACTCCAATCCAAACCTTTTATTTGTTGCCTTTCATATATTAAATGCACACAAAATATGCACCTCATCCGACTATGCATTTTTATATATGATTATAATGCAGAGGAGTTGGCTAGTCTCAGCCTGTTTATGGAAACAGCCTGTTTTTTTTTAGATTCTATTTACAGATTTTAAGCCTATTTTTTTATAAGTCAGCCATGAGAGACTGGACAATTGAGAGAGGTGGAATGGGATCAGGACATGAACCAGGCCCTGCTTGAACCTGGGATCCTATGTCACGAGTACATGCTCCATAAGCCAAGTACACTGTAAAAAAAAATATTGTTGGTTTAACTTAAAAAGTAAGTAACCTGGTTGCCTTAAAATTTTAAGTTGATTGAACTGGAAAAAGTGAGTTAATAGAATGAAGGAGATTAATTTAATCATCAGAAACTCAAAATCATATGTTATCGGAACTAAATAAATTATTTAAGTTGATTTGACAAAGGAAAAAATGTTGATTACTACACTGTAAAAAATATTGATGGTTTAACTTAAAAAAAAGTAAGTGGTTGCCTTAAAATTTTAAAGTTGATTGAACTGGAAAAAGTGAGTTAATACAATGAAGGAGATTCATTTAATCATCAGTAACTCAAAATAATAAGTTATATCAACTAAATAAATTATTATAAAGTTGATTTGACAAAAGAAAATATGTTGTGATAACAAATCTTGAAAATATTTTTTACAGTGTATATTTGCACCTTTTTCAGACGTCAATCATCCATACAGTTCATAAAAACAAAAGAAAAGAGTTTCTCTACGTATCCACACCCGAAATCCAGACTTGTTCGTTTCCGTGTGCGTTTCCGTACATTTGGCTTTTTGAATAGACACTGCACTGTACACTTAAAACGCATCTTTTGTTTGCCCGACGCATGGCCACGTGAAATCTGCAGGGTGCCGTTGTTTGTGTGTTTACGTGCGCGTGTATATGATATGTTTACCAAATACCTGTTTATAATGCAGAGGAGCGGCAGCGTGTTGGCTGGTCTCGGCGGTAAATGGCGGGTATTATTCGTCAGTCTGGCAGTGTCTGGAGGCTGCTTCGCGCAGATACAAGGAGGCAACTGATAAGAAGAGCATCAGAAGGCTAGTTAATTGCCTCCAGTCTGCGGGAGCAGGGGGAATATTTAAAATCTATCGGATTAAAGGCAGATTAAACAGAACCCAGGCACAGGACCCAATGGCGCTGAAAGATTGCAATCAGCAAGGGTAATGGTGGAAGAGAAGGAGAGAGAGCGAAAAAAAAAGAATGGGGCAGAAAGAGAGAGAGAGAGGCAGATAGGAAATTCAGATCCGCGGCTAATGCCCAGGGTTCCATCTTGTAAGCACGATTCATCTATGTGTAAATCATTTTCTCTCTCTCTCTCTCTCTCTCCCTGTCTCTCTCTTGCGTTTTTTTCTCTCTTTTCTTTCTCAGGCCTGCATTGCTATGGCAGGCGCTCATTCGCTTGTGCTTGGCTTATCGGTCGATCGGTGAATTAAAACTGCTCTTGCCCCTGCGAGGATTAGGAAGGTTGATTGAAGCCTGTATGAAAACTAGCTAATAAGTGGGAAATGTCAGAGGGGGCACTCTATCGAAACTGTGTACTTTTCATAATAACGCTTACGGGGCGCGGGTTGGGATGCCGCGCACGTGGGGAGGGGCGGCTGACGCGTCGGGAATGAATGATGGAAGGACTGAGGTGTAATGACGGATTGAACGGACGGTGCAGGGATGAGGGCAGCATTTTGTGTCACATTGTTGGCGTAAAATCGCAAACAAATGCGAAGACAATGGTGGAGGTTTTATCCTTGATGTTTACACACTTTCTTCATCCTGGAGCAAGAGAGATGTAGAAATCTCAAAGAACTGATAAGATACAATTGCTGATTTTCAAATTAGATGACCTAAGTGGAGATGTTAGATAATTGAGTGCATATTTGGAGGGATTTTTCAAGTTATTAACATCCATAATAACTATTAGCAGTGTTTTCACTAAACGCACATTTAATTATTTGCGCGAGTAGATTACATACAAACTCAATGCAAAGACGCGAATAGACACAAATTTGTGTTGGATTACGAATCCGGCCCGAATGACGTGAATTGGGCAACGCACTTGCCGCAAACGCTCGATATTCGCCTCAATCGCGTTTTCCGCAAACTAGAGCAGAAAATTTGCATGCCGCTTAGCCAATCAGCGAAGTGCTCATTGATCCGTATGGTTACTATCACTGTTGTCGAAAATAGAGGAGATTATTACTTTTGCCATCTGTGAGTATCCTCAAATATATGATACAACATCATACTTGTACAGAGACCGGACAAAAAAAAGAGATAGCGTGGAGGAAAATCAGCGTGGAAGTTGGACTACCGAAGTAGTTGGGACTTCCACAAGAAGTACAGAGCAGCAATATTATTTATTTCAGACAATTATGACGTAAAAAAATGGCAGAAATAAATTTTGTTGTTGTGCGTGAAGACGCTCCTTTTCGGCTGATGTTTTTATTCGCGGGAGTGATGCGAAAAACAAGAAACGTAACGCGAATGCGAAGTTTTGCTTCTCACCAAACGAGAAGCAAAACTTCGCATCCGCGTTACTCGCTCTAGATTACTCGCGGGATGTTTCTTTTTTTTCGCATCACTCCCGCGAATAAAAACATCACGCGAAAAGGAGTGAAATCTATCAGATTAATCTATCGGATTAATCACTTCTGTCTTTCACTGCCCTGACAAGAATGTCAGTTTCATCGGCTGTGAACGAAAATCCGCCATAATAATAACAATCCATCATGCAGCATGGATGACGCTCTGATTGGTTTATTTCACGTTACACCCAAACCACACCTATGTATAATGAAGCTATTTCAGACCAACCCCTTTTAAACTTGCGTCGGGCACAAGAGTCATTTATCCCGCCGGTAAAATATCAACAGCACCCAAGACCCGCTTAGTTTCCAACTTTCGCATAATTTCACAACATTACCGCTTAATTGGATATTACACAATAAAACAATTTTTTTAAAAATTGCAATTATTTTTTACTGTAAAAAAATGATTTAAAAAAAAAGAAAAAGAAATTACAACTGTTTTTTTTTTATTGAAAAATTAAAATTAGCGCTGCCAGTCGCTATTGAAAATAGCTAATCATATTTTTTTCTGTAATTAATCGCAATAAGATTTTATATGTTTTATAGTTTATAGTAGTTTGTTATACTGTAGTAATTCTATATTTAAACTCAAATTAACGTAGGAACAACAGAGACAGTAGCCTATATGTTTACTGGTGTGTTTTTATGAAACAAGGCATCATTGATACTACTGATGTCTGTCTGAAGTTATTTTTATTCTCAATTTTAGCCATTAATTATAGCCATTCAGCATTACATTGTAATTGAAAGCTATTATACATTTTGACATTTTATTAGGCTTTAAAAAATGGAGCAAATTTGAATGTAAGTGAACTTTTACTAATTGCCTTATATTTTTTTTGAACACATTAAAATGACTATATATATATATATATATATATATATTAAAATGACTATATATATATATATATATATATATATATTCAAATGACTATATATATATATATATATATATATTGCATGCGTTAACATGTTAATTTTGACAGCCATTTAGCTTATCATAGTTTCAAAATGTTATAATTCATACTTTAATGAATAATACTCAGATTTTTATTTTAAATGTCAAAACTGAAGCAATAAAATCTGTCCACAAAAGGTTCTTGAAAAGTATCTAAAGTGTTATGAAGGCATGGTAAAAATGGTAAAAACACCCCAAAACGGCTGATTCAATCACTGTTCGTACACGTAAACGAACAAGTCCACTTCATATGACCATCCAGTTGAGTTCTCACGCTTCCATTTTTAATTCCATCATGATAGCTCTTACAGTAACAGGCATTTAACTCAGCTCCCCGAAGAACATTTTACAGCACTTACACACTTCATCTGGCATAAAATCTTCCCTTTTGCTGGCTCTGTTTTTTTCTAAACTGACAGATTAGCTTCATAAATTATGCAGTATAAGGCAGCGGGCGACCCTGCAAAGTGATAGAATCATTTAAGTGTTAACCGGCTTGCAGAGAGGGGAGGATAATAATCATAAATATGAAACAGATGTCTGCTGACATTTGGGAAAAGAGAGAGTCAAATCCCTGAGCGGCAGGGCAAGCTTTTATCATCCACCTACTGCCTCTCTGTCCATCTTCTCTTATTTTATCCCCCACATTTTCTTATATGGAAAACCCAACGCTCTCCCTTTTCCTCTCGCTGTCCTTTCATCTAAATATTCATGTTTTGATTAAAGATGCACTGATATTGCTTCTTGGCACTCGTATCAGGTCGATGCCACCTGTATGAATGCATACTCGGTTTAATTTTTCCAGCTATCAGTACAAATAATTAGTGATGAAATTACCTGTGATCAAAGATTTACCATTTGTTGATTCAATCACAAAGATGACATTTTAGATTTGACTAGCTGTGCCTTGCAAATCCCTATATGAACGAGAAGATACACTGATTTACTAAAACACTTGCATTACAAAGTGGTAAATTAGAGAAATAAAGTTACATTGTGAGATTACATTTTATATATAAAATTACAATTGACTGACTTGTATGAATTGTCTTTCCAAGGTGTCCCCTTTTGTCCTTGTTGAAAAGACCAGTGTGAATGTCACTGCTGAATGTGTATGCTAGTTCATGCTGGTCTATCTGGTAAAACTAGTCCAACATTATGGGTTTTCAGGGTTATTTTTGCTGGTTTAGCTCATTTTAAGCAGCCAGGTGGGCAAAGCAGCACACCACCATCCCATGCTGTGAACCAGTACTCAAAACAAAAGAGCCAGAAAAGGTTTTTCCATTCACACATCATTTCCATACATACCTACATGACCATCCATCCGTCCATCCATATCTATCTATCAATCCATCTGTCCATCCATCCACCTTCCATCCATCCATACCTACATGATCATCCATCCGTCCATCCTTATCTATCAATCCATCTATCCATCCGTTCATCCATCCACCTTCCATCCATCCATACCTACATGACCATCCATCCATCCATATCTATCCATCTTTCCATCAGTCCATCCATCCATCCATCCATCCATCCATCCATCCATCCATCCATCCATCTACCTTTCATCTATTGAACTGCCTTCCATCCATCCACACCTACATGACCATCCATCCATCTGTCAATCCATCCATGTCTATCTTCCATCCTCAATCTGCCTTTCATCCATCCATCCATCCATACTTCCTTCCTTTCTTCTATCTATCTATCTATCTATCTATCTATCTATCTATCTATCTATCTATCTATCTATCTATCTATCTATCTATCTATCTATCTATCTATCTATCTATCTATCTATCTATCTATCTATCTATCTATCTATCCATCCATCCATCCATCCATCCATCCATCCATCCATCCATCCATCCATCCATCCATCCATCCATCCATCCATCCATCCATCCATCCATCCATCCATCCATCCATCCATCCATCCATCCATCCATCCATCCATCCATCCATCCATCCATCCATCCATCCATCCATCCATCCATCCATCCATCCATCCATCCATCCATCCATCCATCCATCCATCCATCCATCCATCCATCCATCCATCCATCCATCCATCCATCCATCCATCCATCCATCCATCCATCCATCCATCCATCCATCCATCCATCCATCCATCCATCCATCCATCCATCCATCCATCCATCCATCCATCCATCCATCCATCCATCCATCCATCCATCCATCACTCCATCCATCCATCCATCCATCCATCCATCCATCCATCCATCCATCCATCCATCACTCCATCCATCCATCCATCCATCCATCCTTCCTTCCTTCACTGCTTCCTTCCTTCCTTCCATCCATCCACCCTTTCTTTCTTCCTTCCTTCCTTCCATCCATCCACCCACCCACCCTTTCTACCTACCTACCTACCTACCTACCTACCTACCTACCTACCTACCTACCTACCTTCCTTTCATCCATCCACCCTTCCTTCCTTCCTTCCTTCCTTCCATCCATCCATCAATCTGCCTTCATCCATCCATCCATACCTACATGACCATCCATCTATCTGTCCATCAATCCATCCAGGTCTATCTACCTTTCATCCATCCATCCGCCATCCATCCACCTGCCTTCCATCCATCCATCCATGTCTATCCATCTTCCATCCATCCATCCATGTCTATCCATCTTCCATCCATCCATCCATCCATGTCTATCTATCTTCCATCCATCCTTCTTTCATGATCCTCTTTCCTTCCATCCATCCACCTGCTTTCATTCATCCATCCATCCATACCTGCATGACTATCCATCTATCCATCCATCCATTCAGTTCTATCTACATTCCATCCATCGATCTGCCATCCATCCATCAATCCATGTCTATCTAGCTATCATCTATCCATCCATCCACACCTTCATGACCATCCATCCATCCATCTGCCATCCATCCATCCATCCACACCTACATGACCATCCATCCGTCCATCTGTCCGTCCATCCATCCACACCTACATGACCATCCGTCCATCCATCCGTCTATCGATCTTCCGATCTGCCTTCCATCCATCCACCCCTACATGACCATCCATCCATCCGTCCATCCATCCATGTCTATCTACCTTCCATCCATCCATCTGCCTTCCAACTACATCCATAAATTCCACACATGGTTGCATGATCATCCATCCATCCTTCCTTACATACCTACATGATCTTCCATCAATCAATCCATCCATCCATCCATCCATCCATCCATCCATCCATCCATCCATCCATCCATCCATCCATCAACATTTATGGTGAAAACCACTTTACAATCTGATTCTAATAATGATTACATAAATAATTATCAACATGAATAATTAATTTTTTTATACATTAAAAAAATATAGGTGCCATTAATATTTGTAATGTCCCTCATAATGGGGCCATCATATATGGGGGTAAGTGGGTGTCAACTGGTAGATAGCAAACAAACATTTGTCTCATGTCTGTTCTGATTGGATAGCATATAGAAAATATTGTTCTAAGTTTTATTTGGTTTGCCATAATACCATGGTCATGTGCTAAATAAACAGTGAGAGTGAGTAGTGAGTGTACACGTCAGCACGGGACG
This sequence comes from Pimephales promelas, assembly GCF_016745375.1. The sequence goes on from NW_024121144.1 coordinate 18,238,653, forward strand.
TTCTAGTGAGAAACTAATAAAGTCATAACGTCGGGTTGCAAATGCGTTGTAACTCTGAGGAGGATATGTAAATTTAACTGGAAGAATTGGTGTTACGGGCAGTCGCATCGGTGCAAAGCCCTCTGAAACATGCGAAAAGACGTGTAAAACTCAGTTGAAGGCATGAGACAAATGTAATGCGTTTTGGCTAAATGCATGAATCACTCTGCCAACAGGCCCTTTATACTGGTGGCTATAGTGCTGCTTTTTAACCCAGAGCTCAGCTGTTTCCCCAGGCGTGTGTGTGTTAGTAGTATGCCTGCGTTAAGAGCAGATGATTAAGTACTGTCTGCACGCTGGATCAGTGCTGAGCGATTGAAGTGCGATTGTTGATGTCTGGCAGTAGCCCGCGGGATGCTAGCACGACGCCTTTTCAGCAGCAACACCCGCCAGTCGGGACAAACAATACCGCGTCTTACTCATCCTGCTAAACCTCTCGCTTTGTACACACACACTTAAACACTCCAATACTCTCATAAACGCACGTCTTGTCAGCGTCTTCCCTATATTGTCATTTTGTGATTATTGCATTGTGCTGTAATATAGGCTACAGTATTGTGCTATAGTGTATGGCATTGTTGCGCATCTGTGTGTGGCGTGAAGCTTATTGTGTGTTTGTGAGTGAAGCGCCAATGTGGGGCAATACATCTAATGATTTTTTTTGTGGTTTCCTCTTGGATTAATGTGATTTGGCCATTAGCGCAAGTGTGTTTTATTATATGTGTGTAGTTTTCAAGCATAAGATTGGCCTTTCACTCAACCTCAGCGCTTCTTGTCTTATCTGTAACAGCCGGGTGACCTTTCACCTTTGACTCAACCCTACCTGGTCACCTACTGGACATGAACATCAATCAATTTCACCCTTCCCCATATCCTGTTATCACCCCCTTCCAGTTTCTGGACATCACCTTCTCATCTCATTTACATTTTATGCTCCTTATTGAATGTTTAGAATGACATACTACTCTATTTTTTGCCAACATTGGCTCAATGACCTACCGATATACTGTTCACTGCAGTTTCCAACTGAAAGGAACATTAGTAGGAGTTAAACACCAACACATTTTATTCCTTTTACATTAATTATAATAAATATTCCAAAAGGGTGTTGCCGTAGAAGAACCATTTTGGGTTCCCAAAATAACCTTTCAACCATTTTTTTTAGTGTGAAGAACATTAGGGATGCACTGATATGAAAATTTTGGTCGATATTTGGCCGATATAATCCAATATTTGAAAATGATAACCGATATATTGGCGGATACTAATTCAGATCTAAATCAGAATTTTTATATAATTTTTGAGAGCCTGGTTACAAAAACTACAGTCTCAGTATTAAAAGCCACAAAACATGCTCTTTATAATTGTATGTAGTCTACATATATGACAGACTTGAGCTGCACGTGTTGCACAAATGTTCTCTGCTGAAGGAAATAATCCATTATTTATCGGCTTTAATGTTTTTTCCAAATTATCTTATTGGGCCGATATTGATAACATTAACTTGAAAAATGAACACATATCGGCCGAGACCGATATGGTGTCAGGAATATCGTACATCCCTAAAAATGTAAATAATCTTGTTCCGTGGATGTTAGGTTCTTCATGGAACCATCAATGCCAATAAAAAACTTGGCAGATAATCAATTATTAAATGCTTATTTTCCGCAGCCACAATAGTGCTGTATGACCGATGTATTGAAAATAAATTCATCCATTTCTCCGGAATTACATGAAAGCAAGTGGCCGGTGAGAAGAGTAGGGTGAACCTTATTGTTACATACACAATGTGTTTCTGATACACTGTAAAAAAAATATTTTCAAGATTTGTTATCACAACATTTTTTCTTTTGTCAAATCAACTTATTTAATTTATTATTCAATTTAAATAATATAATATATAATTTATATATATATATATATATATATATAAAATTTATATAATATATAATTTCAACTTAATTAATTTATTTAGTTGAGAACTTATTATTTTGAGTTTCTGATGATTAAATCAATATCCTTCATTGTATTAACTCACTTTTTCCAGTTCAATCAACTTAAAATTTTAAGGCAACCAGGTTACTTACTTTTTTAAGTTAAACCAACAATATTTTTTTACAGTGTATGAATTAAACACTTTTTGTAATTGAACGGATTGTTATTACCGCTTCCATTGACATCAGTGTGTATTTTTATCGTTTTGCTAGTATTTCAATTTCTGACTCCTAAAATTGAAAATTGACCCCTTTCATGCAATTTTGTAAAGTCATGTGACAACAACGGTGTGTAACAAAGCTTGAAACATGTTGCGTACTGCATAATGTTCGGTACTTTTTTTTAACGCTTGTCTTCCATTGCCAACTGTCAAAATCTCCAATATTTATATACTAAATTCAGTTTTTAATATCTCTCTCATTGTTTTTTTATGTACTTGCCTCACAAAGGTACCATTGAAAAATGGTGAGGGCATGGTTTTAGATAGATAGATAGATAGATAGATAGATAGATAGATAGATAGATAGATAGATAGATAGATAGATAGATAGATAGATAGATGGATAGATGGATGGATAGATGGATGGATGGATGGATGGATGGATGGATGGATGGATGGATGGATGGATAGATAGATAGATAGATAGATAGATAGATAGATAGATAGATAGATAGATAGGTAGATAGATAGGTGTTGATTCAACTAATGTGTGTTGTGAGATGGTTACATTGATGTGAATGAAGGTAATTGTATGAACAACTGCTCAAATTTAAGACAAATATAAACCTTCACAGCTCAGGTGCTTTAAATGTTACCGCCATAAAATGCTGATAAAAGTAAACAAGCACAAACCTGCGTTGATGGACTTGTAAATCACTCAAACAATCTAAGCTTTCCAAGTTTTATCTCTAATCCATGACTTTGATCCAAGTTCTTTCTCCATGAATCCTACACATACTATATTTGGAATATAATACTAGTGTTTATTTACATAAAACAGTAAAATAACAACATTTACATTATTTTAATGTGACGTCACTATAGTAAGTTCAGAAATTGGTATCCATCTTGCAAATAAAATCGAATCCAATCAAATCAGATTGCATTGTGGGATATAGTCAGCTCTGTGTATTCTGGTTGTACTGCACATTTTGGTATTTAATTATTATTAGTACAAAATTACTTATAACTAGTGTGACATATTGCTAAAAACATAAATCAACCAAAACCCCTGCCATATTTATTTTTCGGCAAATTGGATTCTTATTAAAAGTGCAATCCATCAAATCAGATATCTGATCTGTTCAAGAACATTTAAATGTCCAAACAACCACTTGTCCTGAGAGTGTGTCCATATGCATATTAAAATGTTTCTATAAACAATGGATTTGCATCTCTTTGAAGCAAATTGCGGAAATACATCAATCAAGCTTTTTATGACAGTGGCATCAGATAACAAGCCTTACCCTTTATAATGTTTACAAAGATGCATTACACACACACTGTGTGCTTATGGAATTGGGGAGATTCCTTCTTCAATGTGCCTAACTGTGTCCATAAATCTTATTGTCGAACGTCACCTGATGGAAAAGGGGTGTAGTGAGCGAAGTGTGCAATATTTCCTAGAGGGCTCTGCTGTTGGAATGATGGGTCTTTTTGACATGTTTAAACTCAGAATTGAGGCTGGAAGGCACAAACATACACAGACTGACTTATACTGATTAGATTTAAAAGTTTAATCAAAATAATTACATATTCTAATTGATCATTATATCAGTGTTTGCAGGGAAATTCCCCGAATGAAGATAAATCAAAGACATTACATAATTGCGGCAGATGAAAACATGGAATATATGCAAAAAGTAGCTTTGGAAAGAAACAAACATTTCCTTCACAGTGTCGTTTCCACCTTCTCATTATGTGTTGCGTTTAATAGCCAGTGATCGAAATGCCTGTTGTAGAAATTACATATTTTAGAAATAAAAAAGCTAATTTCATTGGTGCTATTTTAATTAACTAATATTTTCCACAGGACCCAGTTTTTACATAATTTGACAAAATTACAGCTTATGTGAAATGACACTTTCATTGAATATTCTGTTCATTTGGTGATGTTTACAAAAAAGATAATAATAAACTTCATTCCAAATTTGTTTGTCATTTTCAAAAAGCAATATGTTTTTAAATTAGATTATTATACATTTAAACATGTAATTATATATATTGTAATATAATATGTAATTATATATATATACATAAACATATATATTACATATATATTGTGTGTATATATATATATATATATATATATTGTATATAATGTTATTATATTTTTTAGAATGGATGTTCATATTTATTCATTGAATATCCATTCTAAAAAATATAGAATAAAAGTTTGTGTTTACATAATATATGTGGGTGCACTGTGTAAAATTATATATATATATATATATATATATATATACACATGCTTGTATATATTTAAGAAATATTTTCATATATATACTGTTTATAGATTTATGTATAATTTATGATATATATAAATATACATATTTTATATATAAATAATATTTTTTTCTTAAATATACATGCATGTGTATATATATATAATATAATATATATACAATTATACAAATAATTATACACAGTGCACCCACATATATTATGTAAACACAAACTTTTATTTTGGATGCGATTAATCGCGATTTATATATATATTTTTTTTTTTTTAAATGGATATTCATATTTAAAGATTGAAAGTCCAGGAAGAAGGAAAACTAAATCTTTACATGTATGCAAGTATGAATAAGTATGATAAAAGGTTTTAAAGTGTTAATTGTTAATAGTGACTTTTATATAATAATAATAATAATAATAATAAAAAAGTTATAAAACTGCTATTTTTTTTCTGCATCACAGTTTTTATGTGTTTGTATGACATGTACGTCTTCGACATGTACGTCTTCGGAAAATGTTCCATGAAAAATGCATCTTTGGATCCCTGTGTTCCATCAACCCGCAAGCATGCGTTACTTATGAACGTTTCCTTGCTCATTTGTGCTGACACACAAGGTGATAATCACGCTAGAATTGCCTCGAATCAGGGGAAAATCCCTTATTACGGAATGGACTGACTAATTGTTTTATTTTAGTACAGTGTTTTTTGTCTTAATACAATCACCTAACTAAATGAACGCATTATATTGACAGGCCTAATACAGATACAGAGTTAAAGCCAAAGATGCAGGTAAAACCTCATGAATACAAGAACCAAACATACACACGGTTAACCTCGCAAACAAACATTAACAAAGACTATAATCCGGTTAAAACTGACAGATATAATTTATTTTCCACCGCCGGGTAATAGTTTATGCCACACTATCTCGTGCGGGACGTCAAAATTCTCTCAGTTTGGAATTGTTTGAACAACAGCGGCGTGGTTATCCCTTTTTTTCTGAGCGGATGACTGCGCGGTGACAGTGAATGATGTATTTTTTTCTCCTTTCTGCAGGATTTCTTTTAAACAAACATGTGAAGGCCTTTGTGTCAGCCTGTCTGTATTTTACCGTTTCTTCTGAGCCGCCCGTGTTAATAATCACCTTGACTTCCATCAGGCTTTAACATGAAACAATACATCCACGCTGCCTTGAACCGCACTTCAATGAGCTTAAAGCCATACGGCCTTCCCCAGCACCCAAACACACACTTTTATGCAAATATTGTGTCTTTGTACTTGTGAATATGAAAGGTGTTATTAAATCTTATTTTGCATTATTCTGGTTTGAGGGAGACATCTATCAAAGAAGCTCAGAATTCAGTAAGTTATGTATATTTTTTTGTTGTTTTTATTTATTTGAACGTTTTTTAATTAAGTGCCGATGATGTGTCGGGAAAGTTGTGGGCTACAGACGGAGGGACGAGAGGAAATTGACAGAAAGAGGCTTGTGAAGTGTGTGCATAGACTGAGTGAGGGACTGCTGTGAGCTGATTCAATGGAAAGTGAATTGTGAGTAAAACTGAGGCCAATTTAAGCCGCTGGTGAGATGTTATTTTAAGCCCCGTTGGTCAGGTGGGGCAATCCCACTGACCCCTGTCAACACGGTCATAATTTAGTGGTCTCTCTCTCTCTGTGTGTGTGTGTGCGTTTGCCTCTGTTGGCTCCATATTTTATACTTTGCTCAGATGAAATGTGAAAGAAATATCACAACTGGTCATTTAAAGTAGTTCAAATCAAGGGGAGGAGAAGTTCGAGAGGAGGGGTTCAACAATAAAGGTACCCACACGGGACCAATTCTGACAATCCTAGGTAAAATCCTGATTATCTTGATGGTTCTACAGATTATCTTATCTGATTTTCCTGTGGTGTGAGGTGTGTTAACAAGAGTGATTGAATCTGCTCGGAAGAACGTCGGGCCGCTATGGAAGCTTGTTTTCGCCACAGAATAAAAAAAATAAATAAAGAAAATTATGACTTTTTATCTGACTTTTATCTCGCAATTGTAAGTTTACATCGCACAATTCTGAATAGCGTGATATAAAGTCACAATTTTGAGTTATAATGTCAGAATTGCATGATATAAACTCACAATTGCGTGTTATAAATTATTGAGAGATATAAACTTGCAGTTAATCAATTGCGAGATTTTAACTCATAAAAAAAGAAAAAAAAATTCTTTATAATGCAATTGTGAGTTTATATCTAGAAATTCTGACTTTATAACACGCAATTGTTATAATGTCAGAATTTCTCGATATTGACTCACAATTGCGTTATAAAGAAAGAATTGTGAGATATAAACTAGCAATTGTGTGTTATAAAGACAGAATTGCGAGATATAAACTCGTACTGCGAGGAAGTCAAAAAGAAAATGTTTGTCTTTATAACACAATTGTGAGTTTATATCTAGAAATTCTGACTTTATAACACGCAATTGTTTGTTATAATGTCAGAATTTCTAGATATAAACTCACAATTGTGTCTTATAAAGTCAGAATTGTGACATAAACTCGCAGTTGTGTTATGAAGTCAGAATTGCGAGAGATAAACTCACAATTGCTTGTTATAAAGTCATAATTGTGAGATATAAACTCACAATTGCTTGTAATAAAGTCAGAATTGTGAGATATAAACTCGTAATTGCGAGAAAAAGTTAAAAAGAAAAATTCTGTCTTTATAACACAATTGTTTGTTATAAAGTCAGAATTTCTAGATATAAACTCAAAATTGTGTGTTATAAAGTCAGGATTGTGAGATATAAAATCGCAGTTGTGTTAAAGAAACTTGCAGTTGTGTGTTATAAAGACAGAATTGTGAGATATAAACTCAGTTGTGTTATAAAGTCAGAATTGTGAGATATAAACTCGCAGTTGTGTGTTATAAAGACAGAATTGCAAGATATAAACTCGAAAATGCGAGAAAAAGTCAAAAAGAAAAATTCTGTCTTTATAACACAATTGTTTGTTATAAAGTCAGAATTTCTAGATATAAACTCACAATTGTGTGTTATAAAGTCAGAATTGTGAGATTTAAAATCGCAGTTGTGTCATAGAAACTTGCCATTGCGGGTTATACAGTCAGAATTGTGAGATATAAACTAGCAATTGTGTGTTATAAAGACAGAATTGTGTAATTGCGAGAATTAAAGTCAGAAAGAAAAAGTCTGTCTTTATAACACAATTGTGAGTTTATATCTAGAAATTCTGACTTTATATCACGCAATTGTTTGTTATAAAGTCAGAATTGCTAGATATAAACTCACAATTGCGCGTTATAAAGTCAGTATTGTGAGATATAAACTCATAATTGTGTTATGAAGTCAGAATTGCGAGATCACAATTATCTTTTAAAATGATTTATTCTGTGGAGGAAACAAGCTTCCATAGTTCCGCACCGATCTTAAATCATAAAAAAATCCAACAAATGGTCAGAAATCTTGTTGTGTTGGGGGAACCCTGAGGACAAACTCGCGCACACACACACTGTAGATTGTCATGTGGAACAAAACCACACGACTTCGTCCAAACCAAGAGTCACACAGTTAGTCGACTGTTGATAGACGCTGCGGTCCATAGCGACTTTGTTAGCGTGCCCGCATCCCATGTCGGAGAAGCCGGTTCAAATCCCACATGGAGCGGTTTGACGCTCCCCTTTAGAAATTTGAGTTAGCTACGCTAATAAGTAGCTCTTACTACATTGCGACTTTCTTATCTTGGAGTTGTGTCTTGTAAATTGTAATTGGAACTGTGTATCTCTTTATTTCATGTAATTGTGACTTTCTCACAATTGTTCTCATCATCTTTATTTTATAGATCACAATTTTGACTTAATTTCTTGAAATCGTGACTCACAATTATGACTTAATTTCTCGTAATTGTGACTTTCTTGTATTTGTTTTTAACTGGTTCAATGAAATCAATCTTCCAAAGAAACCAACATGAGCTTGAATTTCCCAGATCCCCCAGATTTGTCACACTGCACCTGAAAAAGAAAAAAAGGTTAATGCAAGTTCATCTCTAACATTTGTTCCAAAGTCTTAAAAGCTTGATTTAGTCACACTAGACATGTTCTGCCATGTCTAATATTTGAGCGCAATATAACGTATTTCTGTCAGTCTGTTAGTCAGTCAACATTCTCTGTTGATTCCGGTTAGTTAAGCGAGTCTAAAGAGTGTAAAAGGGAAACTTGTCAATCAAAGCTTAGAGTGAAAGTGATGTAATCTTCTGACGCAATCTCTGAAAGCAGCCGTACGAGAATGGCGTTCAAATAAAATGTCCATCAGGGATTACACAAACACTTATAGACACAAACGCACACACTTATTCAATGTTCTCTAAGTGTGGCCTTGGCACTTACAAAGAGCTTACAAATCCTGCTTTTGCCTACAGGCACCTCAGCTCAATGCAACACAAGTAAGCCTTCTTTCTGTCTCACTGTCTGTGCGTCTCATTCGTTACATACGCATGCTTGCGTGTTACAGTTCCAGACAAGGCCGTAACCATGTCTTATACATTGAAAACAACACAATTTATTCTGTTTTTACAAAGTGAACGGCGTCAAAGTGAACGACATGAGTGATGTCCTCCCCTTGTCCAATTATGCCTACTTTCCAACTTAAGGCGGGCATACACGGTGCGCTTTTCTTTGCTGTTTTACCTTTCGACCTTTCTTTAAAGTGAATTTCGTATTGTATAAATTGTATCTTTTTTGTAATCAATTATTCATCAACCAATTGCCTGGATTTAATTACTTGTAATAAGAAGCAAATATAGCTGGATTTACAAGTGCACATCTTGATTGTTGCACGCACACATGTCGAAATAACGAAATAACCACAACAACCGTCGAATTGTCCTGGTTTGAGACTGTTCATAGTAAGTGATCATTGTCACCAATTTGGGGAACACTGATTCCCCAGTCTGATAGAGCAGATTTTTTATCAGGGTTTTTGGCAAAAAACAAAACAAAAAAAAACGCTGTATTCTGCTGCCAGGCCAGTAGATGGCGATGAAACACTACCCAAACATGTAATACACATGTGCATGACGTCATCGTCTTCAGAGATTCACGTTTTTTATTGTTTACAAGAAGACCGTTTTCAAAAATGTGGACTTTGAACCCCATTTTCAAAACTGTGTGCTTTCAGGCGCCCAAAACGCCGCTGTCGTGTCAACAAACGGCCAAAACGCATAAAGTTTAACGTTTTTAGTTTTGTCGTGTAAATTGTGTAAGGTATGTACAGAAACACTTTTCATAAGGGTAATATGAGTGCATTCAAATGCATACTTTTCAGACAGCTGGATTTACAAATACACATCTTGATTGTTGCACGCACACATGTCGAAATAACGACATTACCACAACAACCGTCGAATTGTCCTGGTTTGAGACTGTTCATAGTAAGTGATCATTGTCACCTATTTGGTGAACACTGATTCCCCAGTCTGAGAGAGCAGAGTTTTTATCAGGGTTTTTGGCACGAAACTTCGTGCGATTTCTTCGGAATTCAGCAGGTGATAAAATCGTGTCGTATATCACTGCCTCTGTATAATTTTCGATACGCCCGTCTTAAGGGTACGTTTAAACGACATCGAGTGAGAACTTTTTCCTTTCACTTTTCCACATACAGATGCCTTCGACTTGTCGACTGGATCCGCGAAAACGTCTAAAAACGCTGTATTCTGCTGCCAGGCCGGTAGATGGCGATGAAACACTACCCAAACACGTAAAACGCACGTGCATGACGTCATCGTCTTCAGAGATTCACGTTTTTTTGGTTACAAGAAGACCGTTTTCAAAACTGTGTGCTTTCAGGCGCCCGAAACGCCGCTGTTGTGTCAACGAACTGCCAAAACGCATACAAAGTTTTACGTTTTTAGTTTGTGGTGTAAACCGCACCTAAAGTATGCAAAAAAGCAGAAGTATGAACAGAAACACTTTTCATAAGGGTAATATGAGTGTATTCAAATGCAAACTTTCCGACAAAGTGATTGTGATTTTAAGGACTGAATCATGAGACTTTTTGACTGATTCTTCATAAAGAAGCAGCTCACGGTGTTATTGCTTTCAAGAATTAGACTACACTTTTTTCATGGTACTTCAGATTCAGTTGCTGTGAAATGTCACTAAATACTATTGCTGGAAACACAGTTACAGTGTTTGTTGTGTTCCACCTGCATATGTGAAAGAATGCAAAAAACAGGTTACCTATGAAGAGCTTATTGAGAATTGATTATTTGTTCTGTCTTCAATTCTGGAGAAGCAGTTTTCAATTCTAGTGAAATTTCATCATTTGTATACTTAGCCGATTAAACACACATTAAGAAACCAAACAGAAAGGAAAACAAAGAGGGCTAAGATATTAAAATCCACATAATACAATGTTGCTTTCATTCTAGGCTAGACAGTAGTCTGCATGCAGTTACAACACACTTAAAGATAAACATTAGCTTGTAGTAGTCTGTGTACAATACTTGTGTGTGTGTGTGTAAGGCTTAGAATGGATTTGTCTTCTCAGTAAAGGCGACATGTTAAACCAGGTTGATTTATGAATGCATCGAGTGCAGACACTAAACGAAATGAACACCGCCTCAGATACAAAAGCACATCAGCGACATTCCATTCTTCTCTGCACGTCCGACCAGACGACTGTGGCGAGAGAGAGAGAGAGGGGGGTGCAAGCGCCAGACATACCTGTCAAGGCAAGGCCATATCAGGTGCTGTTCACAGGAGTTCAGGTAGCTGTTGAATTAGGGGGGTAGTGGGGTGAAAGGTCAGGGCAGAAGCTCTCAACAGGGGTCCGGAGAGGTGAGCTGCCCCTCATATCTTGTGTAGCTCCAAATTTTCGCCTTCTGATCATAGCTGAAGAGCATAGAGTGAATTACTTCACTAACTAACTGTACACCTAAGAATATCTGCAGTAGACTACTGCCTCAACTGCCTTATTGTTTTAATAAATAGCTGCATATTAATTTTCATTTTTGAGTGAGAACTTTTTTTTAAGGAAAATACCCAAATAATCGGTGCATGAAGGTGGAGCCAATCTTTTTGAGGATTTAAAAGCAGAAATGTGAAATTTTATAAAAGCACATGCATTAATTCTCCAATATGTTGTGATTTCAGCACAGTTATAACTTGAAACATGTAAGGTGAAATAATTATTGTTGCCTTAACTTAAAAAAGCAAGTTACCTGGTTGCCTTCATTTTGAGTTCATTGAAATTAAAAAAATGAGTTAATGCAAAAAGGAGATCTAAAAATATCATAAAAGTCTAAATATCAAAAATCTAAAAATATTATGCTATCTGAACCACATTAAGTTGATTTGACTCTCTCTCTCTCTCTCTCTCTCTCTATATATATATATATATATATATATATTGTTGGCTTAACTTAAAAAAGTAAGTAAAAAAATTTACAAAAAAAAAATACAACAAAGGAGATTGGTTTAATAAATATTATCCTATCTGAACCACATTAATTATATAAGTTGATTTGACAAAATATATACATTTTTGATAATCAATAATGAAAATATTTTTTTACATTGTAAGCTGGATTTCACTATTGACACAATCATATGCTTTCAGTATTTACTTAGTTTAAGGAAATTGAGTTGTAATAGAAATATTATTTGATTTGAACACATACCAACAACTACTGCAATATATATATATATATATATATATATATATATATTTAAAAATGTTTTAATTGCATTGTTAAACAAGCACTTTAACCACCAGAATCAACTTCCTGGTAACTGTAACCAAACTCACGAGATAATGTAAGGTGGAGATTTTGTTCGAAAATTACAATTACTTAAATAAAAAATGCAAGCATATAAGCAGATTACACAAAAACGAGCAAAGTAGATCATATAAATTCATACGAGCCACCAATTCACCAAAATGTAAAATGGCTAAACATTAGATTTTCCTAATGAGAAATAGTGTAAACTGGCTGCACTCTTCAGAAAATTTACAATTTTTGTTTTTTAGTTACTAGAACATACTACACATTTGACATAAAAAAATCAACCCAATCCATTATGATTGTTGTGCACTGGTGTTATAGCTGGAACTATATTGATTTTAGCATGGTTGAAGCGCTATTGACCAATCAAAAGCCCGAACCAGAACAATCTGTTTTATAATTCTTGACAGATTATATTTCCAGTTTTGTTATAAATGTCATTCAATTTTTTTTAACTATTGATCGGTTCAAAATGACATAACATGAAATTAGCAATATCTACTGTTATTTTTTTTAACTAACGACCAGGTCAACATTTCATAATATTTGTTTTTTTTTTTAAATAAAAAAAAAAATGACTTATTTCCATTATACATCTTTGCATGTTTAAAGGGGACATATTTACATCACCATGTGTACATTTCTTGCTTCATCACAAATAAATCTGCATTGATTACCACATTTAATGGCTATGTTTTTTTTTTTCAAGTTTTTAATATTTTATTGCTATGCTTCATAATAATTCACCCTAGTTCATCCAACTACACTCAGGAATGTTTGCTACGAAACGGAGAAAGTTTATCTTTAATTCAAACGTATCAGTTTGCATACATATTTCATAATGTATTGATGTGTCTTTCATTAGCTCCTTATCTGTCCCTATGAATTTAGAGTTGTGCCATCTTCATTTATAATGCCCGATAACTTTCTTATCTAGAGTAAAGCATGGAAATGCACCGCCTTATGTCTTGATAAATCATCATTTGGTTTTTAATCTAATGAAAAAGTTAATTGATGGTTTTTTTTAACAATTGATTTTATACGTTTGATTTGGATTGACATGCATCTGAAATCTTGATCTGTGTAATCTTTCATGGAATCTTTGAGTGCAGTTTTAAACCGGTTTTAATTTGCTATTGACTCTAATGCAAACGCAAATACCAAAACCAAAAGTGCATTAAGTGTAATTTTGAATTAAGTGAACGTATTTTTTTTTTTTAAATATACATGTAATCCAATTTATGAGAACAGTACAGTAGAGTCACTACTGTGGGAAGAGCCTATTAATGTAAAATAACTTTTCACATGAGTAAATATGTTTAAATTTAACATTTAGTGTTTTTGTATCATTTTTAATTTAGTAGCTTTAAAATAGTAAGCAATCGGTTAATTGGGCTTAGAATGTAATGTTTGTATTTGAACCCGTTTTTGCTTAAAATGTACATACATAGATGTTATATTATGTATATTTATTTTCATTGGTGTCATATGGCACATTGTTTGGAGATTAGCATAGGGCAGAATGTGGAACAACATTGTTTGATTAATTTTTAATTCTTTTTTTTAGATTTCCATCGGATTAATCGGAAATATAATCAACGGATTAATCGTTATCAAAATAATCGCTAGTTGCAACCCTGTAATTTTGAGATCTTTACAGGCACAGATACAAACACTGTCAGCTAGAGCGTAGTACACACGCATGCTGTGGTTGAGAGATGCGAATGCCTAATTATATTTGCTTTATTGTTCAAATAATCATTTGTTTGCATTATTACTAATTTTATAAATTCTAATTTGTTCATGGTTTCTATAACACACCCAAACACACATGCACACATTAAAATATGCAAAATGTATGAGAAAATACAGACACAACGTGCATTTTGTTTTTAAATTGGCAAGGAACATTGCATTCTGCAGCCTTAAAGTGAAGTATTTTCTGAGTATTACCATTAATAATTTTTATAAAGAATATTAATTTATCTAGATCTAGTATTGTGTATGCATACAATCAATATGCACACTTTCAGCATATGAAATATGAATTTGAAAAAACCCATTTGAGCCCTCATAAATCTTATATGCAAGAAGATACACTCATGTTGCGTTTCCATGTTTTATCATCCATAATGATTTTACAAACTGTATATTCTGTCCCCTAACCCTATGTTGTTCCCATAATGTAGGCTTTACCAGGCCACACACACACACACACACACACACACACACACACACTGATCATTTGATTGTGATATCATTAGAGATGTAAAATTAACAGGAATGCAGCAGTCCTCGGGGTGTATTAAGATCAAAATATTTGTTTTATTAGTTATTTCCTGGTGTGGATGAAATTAGTAATGTAAATATTATTTTTTGCTTGCTTCATGATGACAATTAAACCATTTTAATTAAAATGTGCTATTGACAAAATGTGATGAGACAAAAAAAGGCGACTAGACATTATTTAACAAAAAAACAAACAAATATTTTAAATAACGACTTATTGCATATTGGGGGTCCCTTGAAAAAGTATTGAATAATTTTATGTTATGCATAATATGCTTGTAAATAATATACTTTTATACAAAGAATATATAAGTGAAAGAAGAAAAAAAAAACGTTCAAATGAGTTACGGAAATCAATTAAGAACTCTTTATTTTATATTGCCAACATTGAAGACACCTGATGTTAACAAGTAGAAACACTGGAGAAAAACGTAATTTTAAATCACCATTGTGGTGATCAGTGTTTGTTTTAGTTGGTTTGTTGACCCTTAAGTCATTCACTTTAAGTTTTCCTTGGCTGCTGTACCTCAGTTATAAGAGTCAGATGAACAAATAGAAAAGGTGATCTGATGCTGTTGGTTATGTTTTAACAATTCACAATCATTTGACCTGAATCACTGAACTCATTTAGCGCCCAATTTCTTAGTTAGATTTACTTTATTCATTTTAAAATATGGTTGAAAGGGACTGCTGAATAAACAAGCTTTTATGGTAGACTAAGTTGTCGTTGTGGTCCCCGTTTACACGGATTCACGAAAACTATTAAAAATTATTTGGAATTATTCACGACAGGCCGGTAGTTGGCGATATCACTGTAATTATTCACTGAAATTATTGAAAAATTTTGTTAAAAATGGTTTTATGTAAACTGCTCCTAAATTTATTGAAATTTTTCATGTATTTAAATGTTTGTAACTTCATATTTGTAATGATTTTGCAATTGTGTACATATAAGCTACGTATATATTAAATTTAAATGTAATATTAAAAAAAACACACTACTGTTATAAGTAGTTGTGCTTCAGTATGTATAAGCAACTCTTTTGTAAAGCATGACAAAATATTACTAAAATGCAATGATTTAATATGTACTTTAAAACTATAATTTGACATTAAAGCGTACTTAAGTGTGTTAAGAAACAGTATAAGTGTATTTTGGTCTTTTATTCCACAAATATTACATTATCTGCAAGTGCATTTAAACAAAATCTTTTAAGTTTAGAAGGCTGGCTTTTCAAATGCTAATTTTTATTATTTTTTAGAGAAAATATTTTTGAAACAGAGAAACTAAATCAATATGTTTTTTTTTCTGTTTGTATTATTATTGGTTTAAGCAGATATTGCAACACTTCCTATTAATAAGAAGTGTGTTATAATGTTTATCTGCTGACCTTTTGCAGCGAGAGGTCAGGTTTCTGGAGATTCAATCAGCATGTGCTGACAGCACTGAATCCTGGGTAATGTGGTGCGCGTGGAGGATGTGACATCATCGCTATCCCTGGCTTTATCTCTTAAAGTTAATCACTTTGGGAACATTCCAGGGATAACAAGTGCACATGTGTGTATGTGTGTGTGTAGCAGTGACAGTGTGACACGAATGTGTGTGAAAGTGAAGTGATACTGTCACCATGGTGAATGTTGCATGTAGATTGAGCATAATATTTTAATCAATCTGCTGATAGTTCAAATTGCAATAAAAAAGTTGATTTATTTAAGTTTGTATCAACAGGTTTTTGCAACATTAATTAAGAAAACAAAGTGCGTGGATTGTACCCTAGATTTTATTTTTTTTAGTCTAACATTAAATAACAACAAAAGAATAAAATAAATAAATAAATTCTAAATTTTTTATATATATATATATATATATATATATATAAATGTAATGTAAATGTAGACAAACACTGATCACCACAATGGTGACTTAAAATTAAGTTGATGTTACACCTGATGTTAATATATATATATATATATATATATATAAATCTTACTCTCCTAGTACAGACACATGTTTGTGTGTGTAACTCTAACCTGTGCTCATGCGGGGCCAGTAGGCTGTAATTTGCCCTCACCTGGCCCCTGCTCCGCTCCCTGTCCCCAGCCATAATTACTCTAATGGAGCAGTGCGGAGCCAGGGGTCAGAGCTCCGGCCCCGGGACCCCACCAAACAACGGGCCCTTCAGCCAGTCAGAGACAGAAGTGGACGTACCTAATGGTCATGCTGACAGTCCTGTCTGTGAATGCTCTAACCTCTGATGGGCTGTCATTGTAGTCAGAAAGTAAGGGTTTTTCCATGTGACCTTCTATATGTGTGTTGTCTAGAAAGATGGTGCAACTCCATAACTGTTTGCGCACAATGCTATTAAATCGACTGGAATCGCAAGATTTGTAGTAAAAAATATTGTTTGCTTTAATATGATTTAACATCTGAGATGTGCAAGATGAACCACATAGGTTTGGTTTTACGTCTAGAAATTCCTTCATCAGCAACGACAAACATATACCATTAAACCATGTGCTGTATTATATATTTTCTGAAGCATTATAATGGCTTTTTGAGAGACAGACCAAAATTTAAGTGTGTGACGCTGCCGACATTAATGCATTTGAAAATTTTCTATAAGTATGATGAACTCAATTATCACTTTAGATTTAGTGTATAACAAACAGAAATGCTCTATAAAAGCCAACTTGAAATTAACTGTCATTTGCACACTGTCAGCCATGTTTGGTTTGTTGATGTAATTAAATCAAGATCAAATTAAAAGAATCTAAATTTAAATTGGATCAAATTATCATTAATATTTTACTGTTCGGTTCTCTCTCGCGACCCCTACAATAACACGATACAAAGTTGTGCAATTTGGTACACTAATAGAAAGGAATCACACCTTCTAGCGCACCAATTATTAGCTTTCTATCTCAAACTCTCTAGCGCCACCAACAATTCAAAGTTGCACATGCGCTTCAGCCAATAACTTTTGAACCAAATGGCCTAGAAACAATTACCCAATTGACTGAAGAATACAGATGGTAATTAAATATTCTTAGCAATCTCCTTCCTCTGTCATTGACGTTTTTTGTTCATCGCATTTCATTCTTTTACCAAAACGGTTGAAATAAAGCAGGAGGAACAAGTGGTTGAGCTTGAAGGAAAGGGAAAGGGAAAAAGCGGGAACAATAAAAGAGCGCGAGAGAGAAAGGGGGAGAAGGGCAACAGATTTGGTCGTGTCTGTGTGTGGATTTGCCTTTTGTTTGAAATGAAAATTCAGAGTGTTTGTAGGATTACTCTGGATTGGCAGGCCCTCAGGAGCCAACCACTTATCTGTAAAAGTGTGTGTGTGTGTGTGTGTGTGTGTGTGTGTGTGCACTAGTGTGTTCCCCGAGGAAGACAGCACTTATCTGTACAGCAGTAATGTAGAGTATGGTAATCATGTGTGAGTGTGTGTATGTACACGTGTGTGTGACACCACTGACTTTAGGGCATTTTGAAGTTTTCTAGTGATTTGTCAATGAGTAAAACGACAGCATTGGAATGTCCAGGTTGGAAACAAAACCTGAAAAGTTCTCTAAGGCGATCATTTTTGTACTCTCTCTTATATTTCATTAAGCAAACATTACATTTGGACTCAATGTTAGAGAGTTTTGAAGCACAGCCTGGAGGTTATTAGACATTTGTCCTTTTAAATTGCATGGATGCGTGTGTTTAACAAGGAACAAAGTTGTCCCAAGAGGTTAGCTAAATATGACAATACGATACTAATTTAATTATATTTTTGTAAAAACTTGTTATTGTATTTTTCTGATAAAAACAGGCTTCGTTTTGTGAATTTGTAGTGAGATTTGTAAATATAATCTTGACAAACTGATGACAAGCAACAGTGATTGTTTGTATGTTTTTCCATAATTTTGGAAAGGTTTTGTATATATTTCCAATTCATCATTGCAATATCAATCCTATTACAAAAAAGGGTGGGAAATACATTGTTTATATTAACAATTTTTTAAAATATTTTGTGTAATTTGATTTAACAATTTATTTGTGTGTGTATATATATATATATATATATATACAGAAAAATGATTTTTTTTGTCAATAAAATCTCATTACAAAATGATTATTATTTATTTGTGTACACTCACAATAAAACAAAACATTTTTGTATAATAAAGACAAAAAACAACCTTTCAGAAACTCAGAGTATAGGCTTCTTGTGTACTATCTGAACTCTTGTTTTGGGTCAATGAGTAGATTGTTAAATATATTCAGTAAAAATTCTGATTTGTGATGATTTGTGAACCTCTCTACAGTATTACTGTATTATTACTGTAACAGTTACAACTTCCCCTCGTTTAAATGATTTCCACCATTTTTTTGTGATTTTCCACTAAAGTCCATGCAGAACAAATATTAAATCAACTGATTATATCTGAGCTTATTTATAAGCGAGTAAATACATGATTAAAACATTAATTATACATAGTTCCCACAGGCGAATTAATGTCACGTGACCTCCCCGGAGACGCCATCTTTGAGGGCAAAACCGCTGTGTTTACCATAGGCGTTTACAAAGTTTTATCAGAGAATGTCGTTTTACAAACAAATATTTGTTTCTGTTTATATTGTTATGCAATCATGAAGACAGAGAGAGCTACAATGCAAAAATTTCATTCATAAATGGTGTGGATCCGTATGCAGTAACGAATGAAGCACTGAGCACTGATTATGCAACTTTGCCTCAGATACAGTATTTTCATGTGTACCATTATCTGGTATTGGTGAGGAGTTTTTACACATGTAAGCAATTCTGAGCCTGTAAAACACTGGAGGTGTACGATCAGATTGACGTGGGGTTGGTTTGGTGACGTTTGCTCAAGTGCAATCGATGGAAAAGTAACTTAGTCATCATAGCGAAGTAGCATGATGCTAATCTGTCTATTAAAAGGCCATAGCCTGCACAAGTTAATTCCCATGTTCCCCTTAAAACAGTCACCGCCACCGGTGCTTTCTCTAATATGCATGTACTAGCGGGCGTCATGGTTCGGTGCATGAATATAAAAATAAATAACTTGCGTGCAATTTAATTAATGTAATGCGGAACTACATTATACACGGGATCTTTAGGGACATAATCTGAGATTGCAATGCTGGAATGTGAGATCAAACAGTGGAAACAATGTTGTTTTGTATGTTTTTAATACCTCGTCATTTAGTTCATACAGGACATTATTCAAACTGCAATGTGTTAACTTATATTTGTTTACACTAGCAATAAAACACAACATTGTGCTTTTGTCAAACAAATTCTTGCGTGTTTTGAGCGAGTTTCTTTCCTGTTTATGCTCGCCAGCCATAATCTCCGTCGTTGTTCGGACAAAAGCTTCATCCATACGGAGTCTAATGACGGGTATAGTGTAAAATCCCGATTTAACTGAACCTCCGGCACGATTTTATCATCCATTGACTCAGCAGGAGATGACCATTTTCACTTTATAGCACGAAACTCATTTCACTTCGTTCAAGTCCTATTGCTTCTTCTAATGTTTTGCCCTCAGCAATGGCGCCGGATCGGCAAATGCCCGTATGTTGTGACGTCATGTGGGAACTATGTATAGACAGACGGACGGACATAGATAGACAGATAAATAGATAGATGGATAGATAGATAGATAGATAGATAGATAGATAGATAGATAGATAGACAGACAGACAGACAGACAGATAGATAGATAGATAGATAGATAGATAGATAGATAGATAGATAGATAGATAGATAGATAGATAGATAGATAGATAGATAGATAGATAGATAGATAGATAGATAGATAGATAGATAGATAGATAGATAGACAGACAGAGATAGATAGATAGATAGACAGACAGCATAGATAGACAGACAGACAGACAGACAGACAGACATAGATAGATAGATAGATAGACAGACAGACAGACAGACAGACAGACAGACAGACAGACAGACAGACAGACAGAGATAGATAGATAGATAGACAGACAGACAGACAGACAGACAGACAGACAGACAGGCATAGATAGACAGACAGACAGACAGACAGACAGACAGACAGACAGACAGACAGACAGACAGACAGACAGACAGACAGACAGACAGAGATAGATAGATAGATGGATGGATGGATGGATGGATGGATGGATAGATAGATAGATAGATAGATAGATAGATAGATAGATAGATAGGTAGATAGGTAGATTGAGTGAATGTATAGGGGCCGAATGTTCTGCTGACCGTGCCCTCGCCCCTCTCATTATCTGGGTCACTGGGGGGTGATGTTGTCATTAAACAGACCTGTTAGGCTGACCTGCTTATAATGTAAACACCTGCTTTGTTTCTTTGTCTTTCTGTCTCTGTAACACACACACACACACCTGCATTCCTTACAGCTCGGCACCAGCCTTCTGAGCCGTGAGGGTGTGTGTGTGTATGTGTGTATGTGTGTACTTGCAACGAGTGGATACAAGTATCCTGCAATTTTAGGATTACATGCAACAACATAATAGGAGATGGCACATATAATGTTTCTATTAGGAAACAATATTAAGCCTGAAGTAATGCTTCTAACACTCAAATTGCAAACTCTCACACAAAATAAGGGCTGGCTGAAGTGTGATGTTTTTAATAGACATGGGTTTAGTGTTAATTCTTGACAATGTTTTTAATAGACATAGGTTTAACGTTTAGTGTTACTTCTTGACAAGAGGAAAGTTTATTTTGATCCGGTGCCAGAAGTGGCTGAATGTTCTTGTTTATAAGAATACAGTCATGTACAGTAGAGGATAATATTCAAATTTGACAGATTTTTGAAGAAAATGTGGTGCTTTTTTAAAATCTTTTTTTAAGTGTGTGAAGCATGATTTGAATATTAAATTATTAATTAACAAATAAATAATAGTTATAAGCCACGTCTTTGTTTTTCTCTCGTTACAATATCAGATAATTTGACTTTTTGTTAGAAAGCAAGATTAATTCAGGTTGTAAAATGTTGCGTGGTTAAACACCCCAAAATGTAATATTATTAATGAATGATATAATTCATGATACATATACTGTATATATATATATATATATATAAAGATACACTCTGAACTTCTGACTTAGTCAAAGTCATAAAATGGTCACTTTTGCTGAAAAGGTTTTTAAAAGAAAGGTGAAACCAATATAAATACAAAGAGTACAAGAACATGCCACGTGTTTCAAAAGATGAATTACATGCCAGAATTTAATACTTTTATACGAGTTTGTTCAAACCTTAAGGATTAGCAATAGTAACAATGATGCTTGTCTAAGAAAACACAACTAACAAAATACAATCTATCTGACACTTTTCTAC
Source organism: Pimephales promelas (assembly GCF_016745375.1). The sequence continues at coordinate 18,260,599 of NW_024121144.1, forward strand.
ACACACACACACACACACACACACATACGTCAGCGTGAATCCCAGTGGACTCACAGCTCATTTTATTACTTCAATCACAAATTAAATCCCATTAAAATGTACAGGCCTGTTGGAAAGGGAGACAGATAAATCCACAGCTTTGAATAGTTGTATTTATTAAGGTGTGTGTGTGTGTGTGGGTGTGTTTGTGTGTTTATTTCCTTGGGCTAAAGAATCCCCCCTTGTCTAGATTAACCCCCCTGCATATTTTAAAGGGGTATTTTAATAGAGACCTTCTGAGACTGCATTGTGTGTGTGTGTGTGCGTGTGTGTGTGTGAGAGAGAGAGAGATTTGGTAAAGGGTGATCTTCACTAATAACAGTTTGTAACCCAACATAAACCTGTTATCTCGCACACACAGATTTCAATCATACCGGGACCCCGATTACCATACTGCCCCCTACACACACACACACACACACACACGAACATCTATTATTAACATTCAACTTTTTTTTTACCTCAGCACCCCAATCACACTATCACACCCTTTTTCCTTTTAATCAGAAATAGAAAAAAAAAAGAAAAAAGAAAACATGTTGCACAACTTTCTATTATGTCACTTCCTTTTGTAGAAATTTCCAGGCTAAAGTTGACTTCTAAAGAACTAGTTTGTTTACATCAAAGTCATAGGATATGTCCCAAAATTTAAAGGGGTAGTTCACCCAAAAATGTCCATTCTGTCATCATTTACTCACACTCAAGTTGTTCCAAACCTGATTGACTCTCTTTCTTCTGATGAACACACATGAAGATAGAACAAAGATTTTTTGGGTGAACTATCCAAAGTTAATTAAAAACCACACACACGTTTCTGTTAATTTCACGGGACTTTCTATATTTTTAATATACAGACACCTTCTATTAAATAAATATATATTTACATCATAGAAAGTTTTGGTTAGCAAATTTAATTATTGAATTTTATAATTGGGAAATAATACAATTATACAATTATTATATTTGTAGTCGATATTTGTTGTTATTATTTTAGACTATCATTATTTCCTGGTTCCATTTTACTGTAAATTATGAAGTCTTTAAAGGCACAAATTCAATAATTATATATTTTACAATCCTAATTGTCAACAATGCTATCTTTGTGGACACATCTTCATTTGGAACCTTTTTATTATGATTATTAATCTTAGTGAAGTTATAAAATGGAATGATGAATGCATTGATGTCTATCTGTGGAGAATTCCTTTGCACACTTGGAATGTATGATGTCACAATGTACTACATCAGGTGGGCAGTGCTAGAAATAACACACTCTAGTGAGCTGCAGTCACGGCTCAAATAAACACACCGGAACAGTAACTGTGATGTCGTCACTTGGGAAGTTTGTATACTCCCACACACACAGAGGTGTGAGGTGTTGCATAAGAAAGCCTGTTTTTATGATACAGCACAAATCACTGAAAAAGGGGGGAAATTATTGATATATAATATATATATATATATACACAATTTTAGATTTTATTATTTTTAATTAACTTTTATTTTCATATATTCTGTGTTAATTTTAATTCTAGTTACACTTAAGTATTTTTTATATACAATTCAGTTGATTTTTGTAGTTAGCATCTTTTATTTTTATACTTATTTTAAAGTTGTAAAGGAGAGTTGATTTTCATCTGATAACTGAACAAACTTGTGACCCGAGCTAAATCTAGAGACACAGATATTATAGAGACTCAATGATGGGACAGTAAGCAACCACAAAAAACGTCTTTGGAACTGCATAGCAACACCCTGGCAACCACCCTGGCATCACATTTCCCCTAAGAAAAATGTACAATTTTGCATAATGAGAGAGCGAGAGAGATAATAATGGTAATTTCGGCTTGTTTCTGCACTGTTGCACTGCCGCTCTTGGCAGGGCTAATAGCCTTTCATTACACGTTTCCTCTTTAGCCAATTAGAGCTGCCCTCTTCCTGCCTCTCAGCCAACAAACTCCATCCTTTCATCTGCTCTTTGGTCACTGACGCACGTCTATGACCCCCCCCACGCACACACGAACACACACGCACTGAAAATGTTGTTTCAGTGTACAATAAAAGTGCGCTGTGCAAAGTACTGTATCCCACAATGCAATGCGTTCAACTTGAATTTGCTTTACATTTTCAGTGTGATGCATTAATTGGAAGTGATATCAGCTTTATTTTTTAAAGTCGCGGTATTCATGATGCCATCAGACTTTTTTTTTCTTTCGTATCTCATTATTTGTTCAGACTGTCAAAAGTTAAGACAGTAACTATAGGAATCAAAATCAAAAATGAGATTTTAAAATCCCAGATAAATGTTGCTAACTGCTGAAATGTAAAAAAAAAAATATTAAACTTATTTATTTTTTTTTTTTCTACACTGGAAAAAAATATTGTTGATATAACTTAAATTTTAAGTTGATTGAACTGGAAAAAGTGAGTTAATACAATGAAGGAGATTAATTTAATCATCAGAAACTCAAATAAGTTATCTCAGCTAAATTAATTATTTAAGTTGATTTGGCAAAAGAAAAAATGTTGAGATAACAAATCTTGAAAATATTTTATTTTACAGTGGGATAAACACAGTGTTGTTATTGTTAATGGTAAAACTATTCAATAAAACTGTTAATTGCAATAAATCGGAAAAATAAAATATGAATTATAATTATACTGAATTAAAACCGTTAATAAACCTTTAAAAAATGAAATCCCTGTAACACCTTTGTGGTTCCCCAGCCTTTTATAAATCGCTTGTAAATCTCTCGTTATGCTGTATTCTCAAAATATTCGATTCAATCTTTTTGTCAACATATTTAGTTTCAATAGGGCAGGTTTTATATATATATATATATTTTTTGTATGCCTCTTTGGTCTAAGCTCATGCATCGCAAGTTTTGAGTGAAAAAAGTGTATCATTTTTGTCAATATTCAACAAAATATGACAATTGTATTATTCAAAATATGAAATTGTACAAAATGGAACAATAGTCACACTTGTGGTGTTCCCAATTAAAAAAATGACCAGTCTAAAAAACAAACAAACAAAATTTTTTTATAAATCTTATCTTAAGTCTTAAGTCTTATTATGCTAATATTATCACTAAATAATATTTTTAACTGATTGATCGTAGGCCTCATTGATCTTTACTCCGCACCTTATTGGACGACACTTGATATAAAGAGTAAAGGCGCAGTCAAATTTGCAAAATTTCTGCAAAATTTCACAGGCAAAATTGCTCTTGTCAAAAGTGTATTGATGTTTGAAGCACAGCTTCACTCAAAACTCTCTTTCGCTTTCTGGTGAACACTGTACATTTGTGTGGACATCTTGAAATCTGCATGTGGAAATCTTATTGCCATCCTGAATTCCCTCAGATTGAAATGAATGTCGCCACACCTTTAAAACTAAATCTCTCATACCATTTCGTACTGACCTCGAGATGTCCTTTTCCCTCACTTTGACACAACGTGTGAACTGTTCAATATGAGTGTTTGTATTTGTGGGTCAAAGACACTGTTTTAAATATTCCTTGTTTATTTTTCGTTCAGTGGTTTGAAAAATGTTGCCGTTATGCCATAACCAGTTGAAAGAGTGACCTCTAGTTTTATGAACATGAAAGAGAAGGATAAAGGCAATAGTGGTAGGAAAGAGAGAGAGAGAGAGAGAGAGAGAGAGAGAGAGGGAGGAAAGAAGACAGTATCCTTTCTCATAGTTTGACCTCCACTCTTGGTTCTTAGTGAAGTTATTCATCATTTACACGATGCGTGAAGTTCACCTTGTCAAAATTACCCACCCAGCCGCTGGCACACTGTGTGTGTGTGTGTGTCTGATCTGCAGGTGCATTGGAATTCATAATACAGTCACTGTAGATATATACGCGGCCCATGCAAACTTATACACACTGAAGGAAACACCACACACGCACAAACTTTTCTGTCAATATTTTTTTGTCATTTATTCATCCTAATGTCCTTCCAAATGTGTATGCTGTTATTTTTTTTTTATTGGAACACAAATGTAGTTTTATTATTATTATTTTTTAATTTTCACACACCTCTTGTACATACCATGACAGTTCATTAAAAACAACAAAATTAGTTTATTATATGACTTGTACAATATATATATATATATATATATATATATATGAAGAGTTCAGATGCAAAAGCCTCTAAATGCCATTTGAAATTTTCTTCTTTAATGATGATTTTTAGCAAACTTGTATATTTAAGTTCAGTAATTTCACTTAAATAACAATTAATAATAGGTAATCTTCGTTGTCATTTAAGTGAAATTTCAGAACTTGCTTGATAAAAATGATCATTCTGGAAGAAAATTTCAAATGGCACTTAGAGGCTTTTGCATCTGAACTCTTCATATATATATATATAATACAAGAACTGTATGATCCTTTTTGGACCTTTAAAGACATATAGTTACTATGAACCTTTGTTGAAATGCATGAAGATTCTTTAAAAATTGTCTTTTTGGGCCCCACAGAAAAAAAAACCCTACTAACACCCGTGTTTGGAGGACCATGAGAGTGTGTTGGTAATGACAATGTCCTTTCTTTGGGGGGACAATTATTGATTTAATGTCCACGCACAGTAACTGACAAAATACACTTTTTCTCCAAACCACACTTTTCATGAAGCAAGAAAACATTTCAAAACATGTCTTTTGCAGAACCTTTCGATGGAATTGAAATGATTTCGAAATGAAAGTGTTATAACACGAAAGCGCTTCTAAACTCGAGCTCTTTCAGCGGCTTGTGCTGGTGTCAACATAGTTTATCGATGCATGAATGCCGCTAGTGAGATTTGCCAAATCTTAGCATTCAAGTCCGTGTGCGCTTCTATTTGAATGAACATGCTTCTGAATCGTAGATATTTACAAATATAAATGCGCACACACACACACACACATGCAGGCACACACAGCTTTTCTGGCTGCGGCTCAAACATTACGACCCTCAATTCAGCCACAAAATCAGCTTTTAAAGACAGCCTTTTCAAATGGAAATATATTTGTCCGTCAAAAGGGTTTGTGTATGTGTGTGTGTGTGTGTGAAGAGCCGGGTTAGATTTGATGGTAATCGTTTCCTCTCTCCTGTGCTTGACCTGATAAGGGTGTGGAAGCCCTCCTCTCCTCACTGTCCCCCCTTTCACCCAGCATCTCATCTGCAGATTATCTTTCTCTCTCAACCAGGTATTTAAAACCCCTGAAGTGACTGGGCATATATATATATATATATACTGTATATATACACAATTTATTTAATATGTTCTGATTTTTTTTAATGCATTGTTTCAATGTCATATTTTATTTTAGAAATGTAGAATCTCTGATTTATATATGTATGTATATTATCTATCGATAATAGTATGTAATACTGTATACTTTTTCTAAATAGTTCACCTATTTAGTTCAAAATTTTTCTATAGTTCACCTAGAAATCGAAATTAGCCCATGATTTACTGGTCTTTAAGCCATCCTTGGTGTATATGACATTCATCTTTTAGACGAATATAATCTGAGATATATTTAAAACTATCCTGGCTCTTCCTAGCTTTAGAATTAAAGTCGCCCAGCCATCATAAAAGTGTGTTTGTTAAAGAAAGAATATCCATATTTAAAAATATATTAGCTATAATATTAGGGACAGGTTTGACTTTCTAAAAATTAGGCCATAACTGTGATATTACATAATGTATTTTAACAGTGTTGTTCAAGAAAACCAAATGGTTACTGGCTTTGATAGTTTTTTAACCATTGCCTCGTTCCTATTATATATGTATTTTAAGTCATTTAAGGCCACTTCGGTCTTATTTATCACTATTTCACTTTTCTCTCTCACACACAGACACACAGATTTCACAGTTGTGAAAGTTCAGAACATTTATAAACCATAAACCTTCATGTCATCTTCATATGTTAAATGTCAGATGTTGTTCACTGAGCCTGTGTCGTTTGACTGGCAGAACACCAAACACACCAGTGGTTCTCACGTCTTTCTTCTCGCACTAACTGTGTTTTGACGTTCAAACATAACCTAGCTTGGCTACCCGCATACATGCAGACAGAAAGATTAATATATTATAGATCTGTCAAACAGCGTGTCAAGGGGTGCCAGTGAAGTGCGTTACAACAATGCTGTCATTTCATTTTACAACAAGAAAGTCGTTTATGCAGTGTAACGCCTTTTGAGTTTTTTTTTTTTTATTGAAAGTCATGGTTAAGAAATATTATTGTCGATTTTTGCATTTATTTATAGGCAAGGTTCAAAGTTATTGAGAGAAACAAAGTGAAATAGTGATATATAAGAGATATATAAGATATATGGAGTTTTGTGGCTTTTAGTCCATGTAGAAGCATTACTATATGCAAGTACACCTAAAAGTAAAAGCATAAATGTAATACAAGATACAAAGTCTACATAAATACATAAATAAATGAGCTTTTTGGATAAACGGACCTAAATATTGATGACCGTTTGATGTATTTTTGCCCAATGAAATGTGCGCTATAATATAGCCTCACACACTGTAAAAAATATTGTTGGTTTAACTTAAAATTTTAAGTTGATTGAACTGGAAAAATTAGTTAATACAATGAAGGAGAATGATTTAAGCATCAGAAACTCAAAATAATAAGTTATGTGAACTAAATAAATAACTCAAGTTGATTTGACAAAAGAAAAAAAATGTTGTGATAACAAATATTTTTTTTTTCAAATATTTTTCAAATATTTTTTATATTATAAAATAATATATATTATTTTATCACTGATATTTAGATATAGGTAGATACATATTTTCTGTGAGTATATAAACTCTATAAAACTATATACAATTAATGTATAATAACTACTGTATATAATACACTACCATTCAAACGTTTGCAGTCTGTACAATGCTTTTTTTCTTGAATTGAATTATACTTTTATTCAGTAAGGATGATTAAATTGATGAAAAATGCTGGGTTGTTGCAACCCAAATTTGGGTCAAATATGCACAAACACAAATGTTGGATTAAAAATGTAATTAAAAAATGTACAGTTGAAAGTGAATTTGAAGTTGGGTTACTTTTATATTACATTTTTAACCCAACATTTGGGTTTGTCCATATTTGACCCAAATTTGGATTAAAATATCCCAGCATTGTTTAGTGTGTGTGTGTGTGTGTGTGTGTGTGTGTGTGTGTGTGTGTGTGTGTGTGTGTGTGTGTGTGTGTGTGTGTGTGTGTGTGTAATTTTATAATAATTATATATATATATATATATATATATATATATATTTTTTTTTTTTTTTAAAGATATGTGCTCTTATTTATCATACGCAGAATGGATTTGTCTACCATTGTAAAATGGCCTCTAGGTGGCTTTTATAAAGCCACCTACAGCCATAAATATTTCATTTATTATCAATATTAATCACAATAAACAGTCTTTCCAAGTAAGACAGTTAATTTATATTCATATGCACACAATACGTTCATCTGCATATTTGTGTGCATATTATATATGAATTGCTACAACAACTGCTGTAGTTCCAGTGAGTTTACTCTGAGGCTCTTTGATAACGATGGAAAGAAGAAAATGGACCTCGCTCATCCGGTGTGTGTTCTCGTCTCTCTCGTGTTTGTGTGCGTCTCTATGTATCTCTCCATTTACCATTATTAATCAAATTACACCTGCTAAACTTTCCCAGCTCCCTTTTAATTCACGTCCTCTCTTTCATTTCATCGCCTCTGTCCGTCTCTCTTCCCCTCAGCTCGCACGTTCGCTCTCTCAGTTGTTAAAATAAAATGAAAATGAGAAAGTTCAGCGGAAATATTGAGGCATCAGGTTAATGAATTAATTTTTTCAATTAAGATAAAGAAGCACTTGTTCTCTTGACCTGCGGGCCATGAAGACACATCAAAGCTGTTTTGTACTTCAGAATATGCATTCATAATGGTCATGTGTTTGATTTTTTTTCTCTCCCTCCCGCTCTCTTTCTCTCTCATTCTGTCAAAGCTCGACTCGTCCCAACATTAGCCGTTCAGATATGCTATTAAAAAAGAACCTCTCCAGGCCTTTTTCCCCTTAAATGAACAATTGCACTATCCATGTTCAAAGTTTACATTTCATATAGTCAAATGACTCTTCTCTATGATGTAACTCGCACAAATATGTATACGAGTCGTTTTATAGGATTAATTGTCTTCACACACACATGCACACTCCCGCTCTGTGTGCCTACACATACATTTGCACATTTCCAACGCAGTTCAAAGTTGAAACGGCCAAGGAATTACCTTGAGCTGAAGAGAAGTCATTAGGAGAGCGTTTGAATATGCAAATTGCGTGTGAAGATTCAGAAGCTGCTGATGTATTCCCAACGCAAAGCGCCAACTCTGCGCTTTTCTTCCTCCCATTGTTCCTCAATCAAACCTGATGGCACTTTTAATCAGGGCGCTGATCTAAATGCAACTTTTAATTAAGTCTACTGTAGATTCTAGCCGCAATTTCCCGAATTCAGCAACTCGTTTAAAATATAGCAGATTTTGTGTACGAGCAAATCATTTTTTAAGCGCTGATTCGCAATATCTGTTTGTCGTTAAGTTAAAGTTTAATACAAAATGATGATTGTGTTCATTTTGTTCTTCAATGAAGTCCTGAATTTTTAAAGTTATAGTTTGGCAACTAAGTTTAGATTCTTATTTTGCATTCAACATGGCGAATGTATGAATGGAATAAATTAATGGAATGAATGATCCATCCATCCATCCATCCATCCATCCATTTATTAGATAATTGCATTAATGAGAAATTGAACAGGTGTTCTGTGATTTGTAATCCCAACATTTTTTCTTTTGTTAAATCAACTTAAATAATTGATTTGGTTCAGATAACATAATATTTTGAGTTTCTGATGATTAAATCAATCTCCTTCATTGAATTAGCTCAATTTTTTTTTCCATTTCAATGAACTTAAAATTTTGTAATTTATTTTTTTGCAATTTAGTTATTTCAACTTTTTTTTTGGTGTGGAGATTGTCCAGACATCAAGAAAGTTTAAGTTTTTTGTGTCCTCAACTAGACTGAAAGTTGAATGAACAAGTACAATAGTTATTGTAACTCAAAAATGTATGTTTAAACAACTACACTAGATTTTCTGTTGAATTAACAAGTGAAGAGTTCAGATGCAAAAGCCTCTAAATGCCATTTGAAATTTTCTTCTTTAATGATGATTTTTGTCAAACTTGTATATTTAAGTTCAGTAATTTCACTTAAATAACAATTAATAGGTAATTATCATTGCCATTTAAGTGAAATCACTGAACTTAAATATACAAGCTTGATAAAAATGATCATTCTAGAAGAAAATTTCAAATGGCACTTAGAGGCTTTTGCATCTGAACTCTTCAAGTATACTTGTTATTTTAACTTATAAATATAAGTTGAAACAACTGCACTCCATTTTCTGCAGGTTTTACTTCAATTATACTCAAATTAAGTTTAGTTTACTGTCAAAGCATTATTCTACACACACACATGCACATTTGATTAGTTTATTTGGAATGACCAATAATTAATATGCTGTAAAAAATATTATTGGTTTAACTTAAACAAATAAGTAACCTGGTTGCCTTAAAATTTTAAGTTCATTGAAATGGAAAAATTTAGTTAATACAATGAAGGAGATTGATTTAATCATCAGAAACTCAAAATATTATGTTATCTGAACTACATAAATTATCGAAGTTGAAAAATGTTGTGATCACAAATCATGAAAATATTTTGTTTACAGTGAAACAAATAGCATCAAAATATTCACAAAAAATATTTTACCAGATAATTCATCAGAATCAAATATTCCAGTGCACATAATGTAATAATGTGCTGTATATTAATATATCAGAGCATCTGTCTCTGAGTGCTGGGAGTGTAGAGCTGCTCACAGTATATAGCATTGCATTGCCCCCTACTGAAGGATCATCAATCTCTCTCTCTCTCTGTATTTCTCTCCATCATTCTGTGTTTCAAATTGTTTGATTTCAACTTTTTGCCTTTGATTCGTATATCTTGATTTGGGTCATACACAGCATCAGCATATTATTTTAGTATATCAGTCTGTATAATTTTTTATATAAAACTCAGAAAGAGAGGAAGGTTAATGTGTGTTTTGCTGATACAGGCATAAGCACTTTTTGTAACATCAAACTATACAAACTCAGTGTCAGTGTTTCATCTTATTGCTTGAAACTGTGATAACATTTTCCTTTTATCTAATGACAGAGTTACATCATTCTTGACCCCCCCCGGGTTTATGGCGTCTATCTACTGTCTCCACCACTTTAAATTCAATTTGACTAATATTATGGTTCTGCATGTCAAAAACTCCAGACCTTGTTGATGTCACCCATGCATGTGTCTGTGTAACCCCTGTGAATGCCAACAGGGACAACAAGCAGGAAGTCTTGACATTCCACTCATAATTACACATGATGATGATAACAACGTGAAGTTACCGAGGGGTCACGCCAGGGACATTCTCTTTTCCACTTCCTCTTTTCACTTTATGGCCTTCTCTGTCGCTGCCAGACTATAGTGTGCAGGGGACAGAATGAAGGATATACGGTTGTCTGACAACTTTTGTTAAAAATAGTGAATGTGGCATAGTGGTGCCTAGTTATCATCTTCAAAAAATTATCATTTAAAAATTAAGTATTTACTACTACTACTACTGATGAAAATATTTAGTAGGATGATTTACAAAAAAAATTATAAATATAATACACAAAAATAGCATGTGGAATTGCAAGATTTCACATGATTTCATTGCATGAGACATTCAGTTATCGTTTTCAAAGGTTTTTGTGATTTTAAAATTAAATAATAATAACTTATTATTATAAAACATTCATATTGTTAAAAAAATAATGTTTTTTTTTTTTTTACATTTGTATGACTTCATTACATGATAAATTCAGCTAGTGTTCTCCAGTTATCTTTTTAAGGTTAATCTATATATATATATACATATGTACTCTAAATAATGCTGGGTTGGGTAAAATATGGACAAACCCAAGTTGGGTTTGTCCATATTTGACCCAGATTTGGGTTAAAACAACCCAGCATTTTTTAGAGTATATGTATATATAGTCTGTAATCTAATGTAACACACAACTGATATTGATTGTACACTCAAATGCTGGGTTGTTTTAACCCAACATTGGGTCAAATATGGGCAAACCCAGTCACTGGGTTAGATTTTTTAATTACATTTTTTTAACCCAATGTTTGGGGTTTTCCATATTTGACCCAAAGTTGGGTTAAAGGGTTAGTTCACCCAAAAATGAAAATTAAGTCATTAATTACTCACCCCCATGCTGTACCAACCCCGTAAGACCTTCGTTCATCTTCGGAACACAAATAAAGATATTTTTGATTGAATCTGAGGGCTGGATCACTTTCCATAGACAGCCTGAGGATGCCTCTTGACGGCCCATAAAGTCATTAAAAGAAAAGGTTTAAATATTCCATGTGCCTACAGTGGCTCAACTATAACTTTATCAAGCGACGAGACTACTTTTTGTGCGAAAAAAAAACGTAAATAACGACTTTATTCGACTTTCATTACTTCCTTATGGGCGCATGCGCGAGAACTGAACGGACCGTTCTTCTTCGACTACTTTTGTTAGCTGCTCACCGCTTAGGAGTTTTACCGCCCCCTACCGTATAAGATGACGTACTGATATAGCCGGAGGCGCAAAACGTTCTGTTTACAAGCAGTACGTCATCTTATACGGTAGGGGGCGGTAAAATCCTAAGCGGTGAGCAGCCGGTAACAAAAAGTAGTCGAAGAAGAACGGTCTCGTCTCAGTTCTCGCGCATGCGCCCATAAGGAAGTAATGGAAAGTCGAATAAAGTCGTTATTTACGTTTTTTTTTTCGCACAAAAAGTAGTCTCGTCGCTTGATAAAGTTATAGTTGAGCCACTGTAGGCACATGGAATATTTAAACCTTTTATTTTAATGACTTTCTGGGCCGTCAAGAGGCAGTCCCTCAGGCTGTCTATGGAAAAGTGATCCAGCCCTCAGATTCAATCAAAAATATCTTTATTTGTGTTCCGAAGATGAACGAAGGTCTTACGGGGTTGGTACAGCATGGGGGTGAGTAATTAATGACTTAATTTTCATTTTTGGGTGAACTAACCCTTTAAAACAACCCAGCATTTTTAGAGCGTAATGTGGTTGCTATTGCATTTGACTGGCCATGGAAGTTCACGTCAAATGCATTGCATTGTGGGATATATGTATCTCATGCAGTGCTATGACCTTATACTGCACAAATAATGCTAACATAGTGGCTCACCAAGATCTTAGACAACATTTGCACACCGTGCACACACTGCACACTTTCTTCCCGAGAGTGAGAGAGTGAATGTCAGTGTGGCATATGTGAAGTATTCAGCGGCACGCCGTCTTAACACAATACGACCAGTGCCTGTAAGCTATTCCAAATGCCTCTGGCGTTCTGTGGGTACCCATAATGCTTTGAGGTTGTGAGTGTGCCTGTGAGGTTTTAAACATGTCTATGAGGTATTGAGCGTGCCCCTTGGCTATCTGGTGCAGTCTGGTGTCTGGGCACTGAGGGCTTTTGGGCAAGCCTGATTGGAAAATCCTTGCGGTGGGCAGGTGCCAGCGGGGGTGCCAACATGGTCAGCTGCGGTCCAGAGGTAATCCACAGCGAATTCCAGCAGCGGCGAGGATATTCTCTCTCTCTCTCTCATTCCCCTTTCCCAACTTGCTCTTTTTTATCTTCCTCTTTCCTCTCCTTATTTTCCTCTCCTTCTGTACATTTTTGTCTTTCCTCTAACTCATCTAGTTCTCCCTCCTCCGATTTCTCCCCGTCTCTGGAGCGAGTCCCAGCGTGTTGGAATAGAGGAGGTGCTCCATTCAGCCGGGGTGAAACATTTTCCTCTGCTCTCATTCCTTCGCCTTAAAACATTGGGCACTTTAAGGATGAAAGCAGCAGCACGTGTTTTTTCCTTTTTTCACTTCTTCCTTCCTCAATTTTTTTTTTCCATTCCTCCTATCGTTCACCTGGGACACAGTTCCTTTTTCTCAGTCCTGTTTTAGGGAGGTAAAATTGGATTTTGGATCCGGCCCACTTAATTAGGTTTACAAAACATTCTGAAGTGTAGCACTATGTTTAGATTTTTTTTAATGACCGCTGCGACAGAGAGCAGAGGGATGGAAATGTTCCCAATTTGTTGGAAACACCAAGCGGGTTTGGTTTTTCAGACAGATTTTAAGAGAAGAACTTGGGGGACATTTACAACTAATAACGTTCAAACTTTGTATGCGCTTTGGCCTCTTTTTTTTTACACGATAACAGCGTAAATACACTGTAAAAAATTGTTGGTTTAACTTAAAGTAAGTAACCTGGTTGCCTTAATTTTAAGTTCATTGAACTGGAAAAAGTGAGTTAATACAATGAAGGAGAATGATTTAATCATCAGAAACTCAAAATTATATGTTATCTGAACTAAATAAATTTTTTTAAGTTTATTTGACAAAAGAAAAAATGTTGTGATTACTAGTCATGAAAATATTTTTTTACAGTAAGGGCAAAAGAATCACATTTAAAAAAATATATATATTATATATTATAACAATGTAAAAGTCTTTAATTTAAATGTTTTGAATGCATTCTTGTTGAATAAGAGTATTAATTTAATAATAAAAAATGACCTTAAACTTTAAACGGTAGAGAACATTAATTGAAAAAAAATATTTTCAAGATTTGTTATCACAACATTTTTTCTTTTGTCAAATCAACTTAAATAATTTATTTAGTTGAGATAACTTATTATTTTGAGTTTCTGATGATTAAATCAATCTCCATTGTATTAACTCAATTTTTCCAGTTCAATCAACTTAAAATTTTAAGGCAACCAGGTTACTTACTTTTTCAAGTTAAACAAACAATATTTTTTTACAGTAGTTACAGTCACTGTATGTAAAAAAATATTGTTGGTTTAACTTAAAAAAAGTAACCTGGTTGCCTTAACATTTTAAGTTCATTGAAATGGAAAAAATTGAGTTGATACAATGAAGGAGATTAATTTAATCACCATAAACTCAAAATGTTATGTTATCTGAACTATATAAGTTATCTAAGTTGATTTGACAAACGAAAAAATGTTGTGATCAAAAATCATGAAAATATTTTTACAGTGTATTTACATTTTTCTATTACATTTTCTATTAAATATTTCTGGAAATGTGAGCATTGTGGCATTCTCACACCAAGACCAAAGCAGCTAAACATGACAAGTGTAAATATTCACAATTTTGTGCACCAAAACTATTCACAGCTTATTCAGAGACTAATTCTGTAAAGAAAGTTGTATAAAACTTGAAGGAAATGTTTGCTTTTATTCTTTGTGTAGCGATTTGGCAACACATTTATAACACATCGCTCCTCCATTATTACATATACCTTTAAGAACTATTTCTTTACATTATTGAGAGTAACACTTGAAGAGTATTATATTGGTGGAATACGATGGATGGAGTTTTGTTTGTCAAGTGGGTTTGTCTTTGTCAATCATCTTATCTAATAAATTGCTGTCGGATTCTTCAGAGGCAGTTTTATAGACAGAAACCTGATCATTATTGAGTCTAGATGAGGGACCTCATGATCCGTTGTGTGTGTAGACATAGTGGATGCTGTCTTGAGTTAGGATTCACTTGATTTGTATACATCTTCAACCGAACACACACTCACAGTACTCTGAGTGATCTCACAAATGGATTTCATTTAACGTTGTTTTTTTTTTAGAATTGAATGGAAGCTAGAACTTGAGTCATTCTCGATATGAAAACCTGATCTCTGTTTTGTCATGTCTGTCCGGCATCCAACCTCTTCTGCAATATGAAAAACTAGTTTATTTTGGATTTTGGATTGAGGGACCCAAGGAACCGATCCCTAAATATCCCGTCAGTGAGCGTCTGACCATGATGTGCTTCTATTGGCCCGGGGCATGACCTATCACATACACACACGACAAGCCCAAACACGGTGACGTAGCCCAGCCACAGGTCCGGTCTCTCGGCTTAGTCTTTTTCAATCATGGGGGGTTTGTATAAAATGTCGGCTAATGCAGCGTGTTCTGGCGCCAGCGCAGTGTGTGTATGAGCATATGAGTGTGTGTGTGTGTCAGTACGGTCGATAATGTGTTTATATAACATCCTTCACATTCCTACACTAAGAGCCTTTCCATTCTCCCACACTCCTTCAACCTAGCGAGACTCCATTCTCAAATGACACACACACACAATACACACTTCATCATTACATCAACCAAATACACACAGTCTCATTGCTATGGCACTGCTTAGTATATACAGTACGTAGTGCTGTAATGCTGTATAGCTCTCACACACTTTCACTGTATTTACACTTGTGTACCTCCCAAAATGTGGTAAAATCTGTGTCGGCTCAAGAGGTGAGGACTGCTTGTTTTGTGTTTTAATCCATCAGTTGTTCCCTACATCCGTCTTTGTCACATTCTTACTTTCTGCATCCTATCATCAACACCATTTCAGTCAATACATAATGCTTGTGTTATGTTTGTCTGATTTTTGGCTCACATAAACCATTTTTTTTTTAAAAGAGATCCCTTTAAAATCTATGGAAGCTTGTTTCCGCCATAGAATGAAATATATAAATGGTAATTGCGACTTTTTATCTCACAATTCTGACTTTTTTTCTCACAATTGCGAGTTTACTTCTCGCAATTCTGACTTTATTTCTCAGAATTGTGTGATATAAAGTCAGAATTACGAGATATAAAGTCAGAATTGCGAGATATAAAGTCAGAATTGCGAGATATAAAGTCAGAATTGTGAGATATAAAGTCAGAATTGCGAGATATAAAGTCAGAATTGCGTGATATAAAGTCAGAATTGCGAGATATAAAGTCAGAATTGTGAGATATAAAGTCAGAATTGCGTGATATAAAGTCGCAATTGCGAGATATAAAGTCAGAATTGTGTGATTTAAATTGTGTGTTTTAAAGTAAGAATTGCTAGATATAAAGTTGCAATCGCGAGATATAAAGTCAGAATTGTGAGATAAAAAGTCGCACTTCTGTCTTTTTTTCTCAGAACTGCGACTTTATATCACCCAATTCTGACTTTATATCTCGCAATTCTGACTTTATATCTCGCAATTCTGACTTTATAACACACAATTGTGTGATAAAAGTCACAATTATTTTTTTTCGTTTTTTTTAATCAGTGGAAACAAGCTTCCATAAAAATCAATTATTTATCAAAGAACAATCTTTAAAGTCGCAATTTCGTTTTATAAAGTCAGAATTGCATGATATAAAGTCGCAATTGCGAGATACAAATCAGAATTGCGAGATATAAAGTCAGAATTGTGTGATTTAAATTCAGAATTGTGTGATTTAAAGTCAGAATTGCGAGATATAAAGTCAGAATTGCGAGATATAAAGTCAGAATTGCGAGATATAAAGTCAGAATTGTGTGATTTAAAGTCGCAATTGCGAGATATAAAGTCAGAATTGCGAGATATAAAGTCAGAATTGCGAGATATAAAGTCAGAATTGTGATATTAAGTCAGAATTGCGAGTTTTAAAGTAAGAATTGCTAGATATAAAGTTGCAATTGCGAGATATAAAGTCAGAATTGTGAGATAAAAAGTCGCACTTCTGTCTTTTTTTCTCAGAACTGCGACTTTATATCACCCAATTCTGACTTTATATCTCGCAATTCTGACTTTAAATCTCGCAATTCTGACTTTATAACACAATTGTGAGATAAAAAGTCACAATTATTTTTTTCCGTTTTTTTTAATCAGTGGCGGAAACAAGCTTCCATAAAAATCAATTATTTATCAAAGAACAATCCTGAGAAAAAGAGGAAAGGTCAGATTTCAGTTTAAACTCAAACATTTTGAATATATAAATATTTTTAAATATGTAATTATTTAAGCTACTTACTTATTTTAATATAATTGAGAGGTTAGAAGATCTATATGAGATGGAAGTTTCCTCAAACTGAATTTTGAATTTTCTGGAAACGAAGTGACTCATAATTAGCCAAACGTCATGATGCTAAGTTGGTTACCAGGGTAGTTTCTATAGTGCTGATACAATTTCTAGGGTTATTAAAATGAATCAAAGGATAAATGCTTTGGATTAGGGGTTTATTAAAATTTTATCCTGAACTTTTCAGCTTGTATGGTTTGACATATCCTAATATCTTGAATTTACCGGTCCTCCTAAATATGTTACTTGAGGCAAAAAGTTGCAGATACACACACAGCAAACTCAGGATCATATACTGTATGGCCTTCTTTTCCGGATCTTTGCCGAAGGTACAATACCACACGCTCACTGCCAGGTGCCTCAAGCTGCGAGTGACTGCGCAGCGTCAGCATGCGTTTCTCTGTGCTATGGAGAGGGTCCACTCTCTGCTGTGTGCTGGAGAGAAGGAAGAAGCTCTTTGTGGCAATGCCAGCATTCGACACCGCCCGATTCTGCCAACGTTTCTGCGCCATCTTGCCAGGGTTCCGCTTTGCTTTTCCAAAGCGCTGCCCCATCTGTTGCTTTGCAATGGAGGTCTTGCTCTCTTTTATTCACTCCATTTCAATCCCACACTCTCAGTCTCTGGCAGGAGGAACATTTTTGCTCCATTCTGGTTCTATGGCGGCATGGCAGTCAATGCTGACCCCATCTTAGTACTTCCTGGACTTTAGCCACAACAGAGCGGGAGCCATCTTGGATCATTGGCAGAGAGACAAGCGTTGTTTTTTTTGAACATCTCAGGGTAAAAATGTTTATTTTATGTGTGAAAAACACCATCTACTCTTCTGAAATGGAATCTTTATTCGTTTAGCAGCGAGTCTTTACCTAGAATTGCTTGAACCATTTCAAAGCACTGATCAGCTCTTTTATATCATAACTTATTTGAGTAATCTTTAGATAGCCGAGAGAAACTTTTCTAAGAGCATGAAAGTCCATGTGTTATACAATCAAGAAACTATGCAATGGAACTACAGTTTCGGGAAACTGCAAATCGTTGAACCACGTCAGTAACTTGCGACCAATTTGCTATGTTTTTGGGAAACGCAGCTCATTCCTTTTTATTTCAGGTGTGCGTTTTCAATATATCGTAAATTATTCAATATAAAAATTCAATATATTGTAAATTGCTGCTTAACTACCGTAGTATGATGCATTGTTGGAGAAGTTAACTAGTTATTTCCAGAAACAGTGCTAGTTGTTGCACATTTGTCGTTCAAACCGCGTTGGTTTAATGACATAGAAATATCGTTAAGATCGCCATGCAAGTAGTGGAGTAATAACTTTAACTAATTAATAGGTTTGATTTCAAATTAGCGTCAGATTATTGCTGTAAACCATTTACATGGCATCTAAGGGTACGTTTACGCGACAACAATATGCTTAAAACTGAAGTTTTTCTGTGGAGTTTTTTCAGGTACAGACGACATTATTGTCAAAACGGTCCCCATTCACACTGATCCGCGAAAACGACTACAAACCCTGTCACTCTAAAAATGCTGGGTGGTTTTAATCCAACTATGGGTCAAATATGGACAAACCCAAATGTTGGGTTAAAAATGTATTCAAAAAATGTAACCTAATGGCTGGGTTTGTCCACATTTGACTCAAAATTGGGTTGGCGATGAAACACTGTAGACTGAACGTGTAATACGCACGTGTCCGGTCTTCAGAGGTTAGCATTTTTGTTGTTTACTCGTTTTCAAAAGTTTGCGTTTTCAGGCACCCAAAAAGGCGTTGTCATGTTAACGAACGACCAAAACGCATAAAAATTCTTCCGTTTTTTTTTTTTGTTGAAAACCATTTCACCGCTAATGATTGCTCTCCATCGTTTTACTTTACATACTAGATGTTTTTATCGGTGTATGACAGGGCCCATTCTGTTCAAGAGCCACATGTCATGCTAACGAATAGCTAGACTTCTAGCCACAGGCCGAGCGCTGTAGTTCCAAGCACACAACTTTGCAATGCAGTTTGCGATTGTTTGTTAGAACTGAGGTTTTGGAAACCACTGATGCATTGCTAACAACAAAAGTTGCTACCATACTTTGCTCACGTTGCTTTTAGGAAACACACCCTAGTGTGGTAGCCTGGATGCCAGCCGAGCTTAGCCCCGCCCACAACATTTGAGGGTGCGAAGTTCGGTCTGGACTTAATCCGTTGTGAACAACACATTCTCATCCCAAGACGTCATCTAACTGACGCTTTTGACCATACGTCAACATCCGACGTTTTAGGGTACCCTTTAACGTCAGTTAGATGACGATCCTAGATGCTTTACCTTTAGCGTCAGTTCGATGACGTGGGTAGGTTTAGGTCTAGGGTAGGGTTAGGATTAGATAGCGTCATCTAACTGACGTTAAAGAGTACCCTAAAACGTCGGATGTTGACGTATGGTCAAATGCGTCAGTTAGATGACATCTTGGGATTGAGAACGAGCTGTTGTGAAGAAAGTATAGCCGAACCAAAGCTGTTCGGGCCAATCAAATTACCAGGGCGTGCTTTATACGATGATGAATAGATGATCAACTGTAACGTAATGATCCACGTCACCAAATAGCGCTTGGGATGAATTTTGGAGTTTACAACAAAAAAAGTAGATTTGTAGATTCAGCCATCGCGTCTGTTATAGAATATGTAGACAGTGTGAACCGCGATCAAGGCGTTTGTGGAGTCCAGAGGCATTTACTTTGCTGGTTTGGTTAAAACATGCCCCATAATCACAGCCCAATCAAACTCACATTCTGACTAGAAACACCTAAATGACAACGTCAGGCTACTAGTGTGGTGTTAAACAATCTAACTCAACGGAAATGTCAACAAACTGCAAACACATACTAGTCAACTGTGGAAACTGATGAAGTCAGAGAGAAGGGTAGACATGTTCAGGATTGTTCACACATACACACGCGCGCTCTAATCCCACCGATCCGCGGCAGGGTTTCAACAGAAAACAGGATGCCAACGTGCCAACCAGATCCACCTTTCATTCCCCCCCTCTGATGTCTCAACAGCACTTCCCCGGATCAGTATTTCACCTGTCACATGCACAAATACACACACACATGGATCCCTTCACCCCATTGTACGTGTGTATTGTAGGAACATCTTTCACACACACACTCCTGTCGGCGTGCCTTTTGCCCATAATGAGGTCTTATTAAGCTTCTTTGCCGTTGAGAATGGAAGTTGTCACCGGGACGCAGGTAAGCCAGCCGCCACAAAGGCCGATGTCTGACGTTAAACAAATGGCTGACATCGCTCGCGGCTCTGCTCAGCCACGGTGCCAGAATGAGCGTCACTTCAAGTATTTCTGATGGCGCATTTATCGAATACAACAAGAAAATGTTTTGAGCTGCTGGGAAAATGGAGTGGGAATAGAAAGGTATTTAATAGAAATCTGTTTATTCTATTATTCTGGCTATATCTTATTGTCACCTTGACATGCTTAAAATTCCTGTCAGTGCTGGAGTCAAGCCCACTGAATTGACGGCGGATGGATATGTTTACCTTTCCCAGGGCGCGTGGAATGAATAACCTGCTGAGGGAAAGGTGCCTTATTAAATTTGATGAGGAGAAAAGTGTCTTAACGTTTTATCGGAGACAGAGTGTATTTGTGCGCTGCTATCAGCTTCGTTACAGATGCCTCTGTATCCCACGACACACTCGTTGCACCGATAACCAGGCTTCTGCGTGTGTATGCATACTTTTTTTTTTTGTATAAAATGACGATTGTGTGCTTATTGAATCAATGTACGTGTCACAAAGGGAAAAACGTGTCAGTCAGGATGATGGGTTTGGGGAAGGGTGTTGAGAATATATTCTAGAATAGTCTAATCCCAATTTTGATTCTCATTGTATGCAGGCAGGTAATGTATGGCTTTGATTGGAGAATTTAGATAAACCTGAGGCAATTACAGACAAATATTTTGGCGAAACTTGGATTTAATTGAGGTTTTTGTAAAAGGCGCACAATTTTCAGTTGCATATCATTATCACTCTTTGATGATTTTCAAGTATCTTACAGTATGATAACTAAAAAGCATTAACATTTTTACCAACTTTTGTTAGGAATTTTTTATAAGTTTTCTATATTTTATAGCTTAAAGGGTTAGTTCACCATTTTTGGCTGATCACTGGTGTGATTAGTCTTGTCTGGTCCTTGGAATGTACGATCACATCGGTGTGATTAGAACGGTCAGTGCATCACGTCATCAGCTGATAAATTCAAACGTGCTTTCGCACGCTGGCTGGCGCTGAGTCAGAAACAGACGCACTTAGTCCTGTTTACGGTTTATGGTCATATCACAACTATTGAGTGTTTTTTTAACCACATAAAGTTTATTTTAGGTTTCAGACATTGAAATACACATAAGTAATAGCAAAACAATGATTTTGAGTTTGTAAAATACACACTGATGTCTCTGGAAGCGGCAATAATAATCCTTTCAATTATAATAAGACGACACATTTTGTTCATATCAGATACACATTGTGTAAGTAGCTTAACATATGACCTTATTCTTCTCCCAGTTCACCAGCCACTTACTTTCATGTATTTCGTGAGAAGTGAGGGAATTGACGTTTTAAATCCAACAGATCTGATTCTCTGAACTGTAAAACAAACTAAAGCCGCGTTTCCACCGCGGGAACTTTCCCCAGGAACTAGGAACTTTGGGGTGGTTTTCGCTGTGTTTACACCGCAGGAGCCAGGGTCTAAATGAAGTTCCGGGTAAAAATTTTCCCCCCAGAAAGTCCCTGCTGGCGAGGTGGTACTTTTTCAGAGTTCAGGAACTTTCGGGGTGGGACTTGTGTGCTGAACGTGCTGATTGGTTCTTACCACGCTGTTCTTTCTGCCCGACGGCGCGCGTTCGTCTCATCCATAACACGCTCAATGTCCACTGATAACAAACGTCTACTTTTATATCTAGCATTACGAGCTTTCTGAATACGCTTTGGGTGCTCGTCTCTTTTCTGCCATTTTGTTAATTACCTCATTAGTAAACCAATCGCACACAAAAGCAGCAAAGCTTGAATCCGCTCCATACAAAACTCAAAATAAACGCGCAGGCTAGGAAGAGCAGTCACACGCAGTTCAACGTAATCTTCCCGCCCCGGACCAGTACTTTAGTGCGTGGTGTAAACACAGTAAGCAAGCGGTCTGGGGAAAAAAAAGTTCCTGGGACAAATAGTTCCTGGTAATTGCGGTGGAAACGCGGCTCAAAATGGCGCCGCCCATTGTGCATACAGCTCAACTAACGCGATCGTTATAAAGATGTTTAAACAACAAAACCCATCCACTTGTACATATTTGACAATCGGAATATCAGTGTTTCATGACATAGCTAATACGTTTGTGAATATTTTTAACAAAAAAGGACAAATTACATAAAAGTAGATCATCATTTATTCAGCGCTGTGTTGTGGTTGTGCTGTGTCACGTGACAAGCAATGACGCGTCACCATGGAAACATTAAAGTGACATGTTCTAAATAAAAAAAAACTCACGCTAGGGGGTCAGTTAGAATATTTTAAACTTGCGTGTCCGGAAACGTCCATACACGAGTCTAGTTCCGACGGAAGAGTGACCTCTGACCCTACACACGATGCATTGACGAACGGAGGATAGAGCAAAACAAAACACCCATTACGAATTAGAAATCTAAAACGAGGATTTTTAAAGAGAAATGTGGATTCCCAGTAAGCTCGCGCTGATTAAGTCCCTGCTCTTTGTACACACCGCCCGTCGCTACTACTGATTGGGTGGTTTAGTGAGGTCCTTGGATCGGGCTCGCTGGGTTCTGGCGGAGCGTCAAGAAGATGATCAAATTTGACCATCTAGAGATAGTAAAAGTTGTAACAAGGTTTCCGTAGATGAAACTGCGGAAGGATCATTACAGGTCTCCGGGCTTAGTCTCAGGAGCGAAAATTCAAATGCCTCGGGTAAAGAATCAAATGCCTCACACCTGAAACCCCCTTAGGTGAAAAACGGAATATGTCGAATACTTGACTATCTTGTGAATGCGCAGATGCCCGTTACCGGATTATTTCGAAATTTGCAGTCAATAGTGAAGGACTATTCCCTTCCAGGACCCAACACTTTAAAACCTAAGCATTTGACATTAGCTAAAGAGATGCTGATGAATAGTGCACTATAGGACCAAGAGCGTCCACATCCACGTTCCGCGATAATCCGTACGATAGTTACGTAATTTGCACTGTCCATATGACGTAATTTTCTTCATCAGGAGGGTCTACGAATGCCTGCGCACCACAGCGCATGAGCAAATGACTTGAGTGTTTGAAAACTAAGTCTACTGTTTGGACTTACGGCCAAAGGAGAATACTTTGAAAGGTTTGCGCGCTCAACTGTGCACGAGACGGAGCGGATCGCGGAAAATAAAGAATACCACCCGAGCCAAACCTTGGTAAACTACGTTTTCAAGTTGTTTCTCCTACACTGGAGGTGGCCACATTTAGTTTTTTGCTGAAAAAGTTTGGCATAGCCTAAAACTTTGTTAGATTAGTTTTACACAGACTTTAATCACACCAGCTTTTAATTCTTTAATTCTCATTCCCTTTGTATGAAAGTGTGTTGGAAGCACTCGTTCACCGACACAGGCATGTAAAAAAGTGGTCAAGTTGTCTTTATGTAAAATGGAAAGAATTGACTGCCCACAAACTTCTCTTTATCTCAGGAAAACTTAAACTCTTAAAGATGGAAAATGAGAAATCGCAGACACACACTCGTTTGACGCGCACGGTTATATCTGTGAGATGCAGCGGCCGGGATTGTGTGTATGGTATATAAAAGATTAAAGTGTGTGTATGAGGTGATGCATTGCCATTGTCAGAAAGAAATCCGGCAGGGCGGCCCACCACTATCAGCTCTGAGATGAGAGAAGTCCTTAATCCTACACACACACACACACAGACACACGCAGACACACACATTTACATCTGCAAACAACAAACAATACGCCCACATAATTCATAAAGAGAATGACAGGAGGAGAGAGGAAGAGGAGGAACGGAACTCTATTTTTCCTGCTTCTGTCAGAGATTTACGCTTGAAGACTTTAACTT
Organism: Pimephales promelas; assembly: GCF_016745375.1. The sequence continues at coordinate 18,284,823 of NW_024121144.1, forward strand.
GATGTGCTATCACACAGTTTGTGTTTGTAATGGAGGGACTCAATCCCCCCAAGAACAGAAACAACGCCGGAGTGCTAAAAATAAACTGTAAACAATACTTCATAAATCTACCTTGAACCATTTTTTAATCAGATTTTTACTAGATTTTTAGAGAAGAAAATATGGAATAAGAAAATATGTGAGTGTTTTTTGCCCATGCTAAGAATTAATTCATTAATTATTTTGTTCATTCATTCATTAGTTAGAGTCCATCCCAAACCTTCTATACCTTATCCACCTTATTTTTCATGCAAGAAAGGGCACCAGCATTTTTGAAATATAATGTGTTAGCCACTTCTGCTAATCGTAGTTTTATTGTGACTGGACTGTCTATTTTTTTACTGGCTAGCTAACTTTTAATACAGACTACACAGATAGACTGGGGTCCTTTGCCCTTGTTATTTTTATGCTTTAGTCAAATAGTAAAAAAAATGATTGTGATTTTAACGGTAAAATACTGTAAAAATGCTACAGTGAAAAACTGTTAATTGGTTATATACGTATATATACGTGTATATACGGTAAATAACTAGATCTAATGGTGAATTTAATGTAATTTTACTGTAAAATACCGTTAAATTTACAGTTTTAAAGTGAAAATGAACAACTCATTGTATAATTTACAGTGAAAAATCATAAATTGACATTCCCACAATTCCCTGTGACACTTCGCATTTGATGTGTTGTTATTGAAATAACTCGTTTCTTCATAGTTTTCTAAGTCTTTTTCTAATCAGTTATGTACATTAGGGTTTTATATGACATTTATTGTTGTTAAATTAATGTTTATTGCCTTTTTACTGCTGCGATTTTTGGTTGTAAGTGTATTACAATGGTACAAAACAGATATTAATACTTCAATTAGTTGATAATTTAACATAAATACGGTTTATTTCTGACTGTAAAACCTTGTTACCGCAAAGTCTTGCTACCGTGTTTTATACAGTAAATTTCTGTCAACCATAGCTACCAGTATTTTACCATAAATTTAATACATTTTTCTGTTGCATTAACCATTAAATTGCCATTTGGATTTCTTTGCACGCACGTTCTTAAGTTAGGCCTATGATGCGCGCAGAACATCTGAAATGGTGCACGTTAAATAACGTTATTAAACTCAGCAGTAGTTTATATTTTTCTTCATTCATTTGTCGAATGAGTTCACACTTGAAAGCAACCAATAAACTTTCTACTGCATTTTAAGACACAGCAATTTGGCATACGATAGAGATTTTAGTCCTATATATATATATATATATATATATATATAATGCATTTATTTTGATTTTTTCTTTTATATGCATCCTTCCAAACATCCTCCAGTCCAGATTTTCACATTTTTCCATTATGTTGGACATAGTTGCCTAATATTCACAATTTCTTATGCTTGACCCGCAGAGTATGTAAACTGAAATGCGACCAATCAGAAGATCTGATAAAAAAGCCTTATCACCATCATTCATTAAATCTACTTTAATGTATGAGTGTAATGCACATATACGTTAAAAGACACTCACATTTGACATACAGAGCATTCCCACTCAGATTAGATAGAGAGACATGAGTGCATCACACACACACATAAATACATAGAATCGATAAGACTTCTTCAAATACACTGGACATACCATCAAATTGCATTAATGGTCTTCCTGTGCGTGTGTGTGTGTGTTATTTTAATTCCCAGTCCAGACTGCTAGCTCGACACTTCTCTAATTAAAATGTCACTAGGCCGATGATTAGAACCTTCTGAAGTATGAGCCCACGTTACTGTGTGTTAGCTATTATCAGCGTGTTAGTTGGGTTGATCAATGTGAAATGTGTTTAGATGTAATTGAATTGAATACTAATGTCTTTTCAGGATCCTATCTCCATGTGTGGGCTCAGTCAGTTGGTGCCCACTAAATCTCTATGTAAATGAAATTTTTCGTACGAACAATAACATTGACACTTTCCCACACGTATAGTTTACAAACCAGTTCCCCGCTCCTTTAAGTGGAACATACAGGTAGTCGGAATCTGTCAATCAGAAAATGCTTCTAGAATTTTCATTGGTTGAATTGCAGTGGCCGTGTCATCATACCGTCAGCCTGAAAAGCTCATCGTCAGGTCAAGCGTATCATAAATGACAGCTGGGAGATATTAACTGCCACACGTGAATGGTGGTTGTTCTACCATTAAACATTTTAAAAATACTTATTTATAAATTATTCAATCATTTTGTTTTAAATATTTATACTGTATATTGTATACATAATCATGTATATACTGTGTACATGATACACATATATAAAACAAACAAGCTTAACAGAATATTATTTTTCAAGCATGGTAAGTTTGATTAGATATTATTTTATAATTTACTCACTGTAAAAAATATTGATGGTTTAACTTAAAAAAAAGTAAGTAACCTGGTTGCCTTAATTTTAAGTTCATAGAACTGGATAAAGTGAGTAAATACAATGAAGGAGATTAATTTAACCATCAGAAACTCAAAATTATATGTTATCTGAACTAAATAAATTATTTAAGTTGATTTGACAAAAGAAAAAATGTTGTGATTTACTACGCTGTAAAAAAAATATTGTTGGTTTAACTTAAAAAAGTAAGTAACCTGGTTGCCTTAAAATTTTAAGTTGATTGAACTGGAAAAAGTGAGTTAATACAAAGAAGGAGATTCATTTAATCATAAGCAACTCAAAATAATAAGTTATCTCAACTAAATAAATTATTATAATATTGATTTGACAAAAGAAAATATGTTGTGATAACAAATCTTAAAAAAAATATTTTTTACAGTGTAGTATTAATATTGATTTAATTATTAGGTACATTTAATTAATTATTAGTGTCAAAAAACTGTAAAAATAAAACATCAGTAAAATATTGGGTACCTATGTGTTCATGTTGTATTGCAAAACATGGTAACACTTTATTTTATAATGTCTGTTACACATACATTTACTTACTAGTATTAACTGTAAATTATGCATAATCACAAGCAACTAACCCTAAACCTGTAGCAAGTACCTGTTATTAATTAATATCACTGAGTAATTATTGTATAATTACACTAACAAGGTCACCTTAAAATAAAGTGCAAGCCAAAACACTTTTGCTGCTATTGAGGTTAAGGAACAGGTTTGGTGGTATGGTAAGGTTCAATTATCGGTTAAGTTGGAGGGTCAACCGTGTAATTTTAGATGTAATTATAAAAATTAGTAGATGTAATTGCAAGTATAACATCAAAACCTGTACGTAGACAGTAAGTACAACGTATCAAATTATTTAAATTGTCAAATTTATAATTGTCTTTTCATTTGTGTATATTTATGAATTGCAGTATTTCCTTTGACTAAATTAATGTCAGAAATGCATTAATAAGCATGTAAATCCAATCACTCTCTTGTTTTGCGTTCTCCTGCTACTGAGCCTGCTCAAGATGGAGATATAGTATTTAACCCAGCTTAAAACAGCAATTTATACACACAATTCAGCATAGATTGCAACATGAGGAGATTATCATTATCATTATTTTTTATGGCTGAGGAAAAAAAAAGGGATTATTCAGAGTGATCAGTGGATGAACGCAGAGATAATTGAATATTAAGTACAGTGACTGATAAAGACACAGATTAACTGGCGCTGAAATTATATATCTGAACCGTGGCATTCTGTACGTGGATGGCGTGTGTATCATAAAATAACTACGCAACTCATTTCCACTGACCTGGGTTGGCCACTAGGATGGCTGCGGTGTTGTGACCGTTGTGGAATGATAGTTATGTGTTTTCTACATGATTGACATGAGGGTGTATATGTGTGGCAATACTTTGTGATGTATCGTTAGTAGAAAAGGCTTTCACAGGTGTCAGAAGTATTTGGCTTTTTGACATAGAACATGTGTTTGAACTTTCACAGCCACCCGTCTTCACTTCTTTACCCAAATGTCTGTCATTCCTGCTTCACATGGGGTCATGATAAGGTGATCTATTCACTTTAACGTCACTAAATACAGTACATGTTTGAACACGTCGTCTCCACAAATGCAACGTCCTTTTGGACATTAAAGAGTAACTAAATCAGCTTTTTTTGAGTTAATGATCTGTAAGAATGGATCTTTATTAATACCAGTCATTGATTCGAGTAACTTTTTTGACAATTGTGTATAAAGTGTTGTAAAATGTAAAATATATGCTGTAAAAACGTCTTAGTGCTGCCCTCTTCAGGTTGAACGGTGGCTACTGCAGTTGAATTTTCCTATTGGATGTTAGCGGTTCTTCGTGACATTTCAGCTCACCACACTCTTGGTACAAGCTACACCCTTGGCAGTATAAAAACCAGCTTGTTTCGTCAAAACCACTGTAGCGAGTCAGGAGTTGGATTTGCGAGTATTGAAAACGTGTTTTAGCATCTGTTTCGTCCCACTTTTTCAGCATTTTTCAAATATTGCCAGTGGGTGGAGTCAGGCTCTGACCAGGGGTTTAGTTACCCTTTAACTTTTCTTTGGCCTGTTATGAAAAGTTCTATATCTGTTGGAGTGATTAAAACATTTTTATCAATCTCAATGCATTGCTTCAATTCGTTTTAAAACCAGGGTTTTTGAAACCTATTAAAAGGGTCTCGAAATGTGCACTCAAAAATAAAAATTCTGCCACCATTTAGTCACTTCAATGTCATTTATCTGACTATCCTACAGTATATGACGTTCTTTCTAACACAGTCTCATCCCAAGAAGTCATACAACTGACGTCTTGGGAAGTCTTTTGACCATCCGTGTAACAAAGTTCAGGGAAGAAGGAGGCAGGAACCGGATGACAATAAAAATAAAACTTTATTTAAACAAAATAAACAAACGAATTACCTTCCAGCAGCCCCTCACGGACGACTGCTGGCTACCGAAAATAAAACATAAATACCGGCCAGCAGCCCCATCGCGGACGACTGCTGGCTTAGCAAATAAAATATAAAATACAAACAAAAGCAGGCCTGTTCCTCTCTCGATCATCCACTCCGTCACTCCCCCGTTTATGCCTCCGCTCCTTCGTGAGAGATGCGAGTTTCTGTCGTTTACAGGACGATCCCGGGCCGTCATACAACTGACGCTTTACCTTTAACGTCGGTTAGGTGACAGGGTAGGTTTAGGTCTGGGCAACCCGATCTCACGACCAAATCGTACAAAATCGACGCATGATTAAAAAGTGTCTAATTCGTACGACCTCACTCGTACGAAATAGTACGATTTTGCTAAATCAAACATATTTTACGAATTGGCCAATTCGTATGAATTCGTACGAATGACCTAGCCCTTACCCCGCCCCTAAACCTAACCATCACGTGGGTTTATACAAATCGTACAAATTCGTACGAGTGAGGTCGTGCGAATTAGTACAAATTAGACACTTTTTAATCATGTGTCGAATTCGTACGAATTGGTCGTGAGATAGCGTAGGTCTGGGGGTAGGGTTAGGATCCGATAACGTTTAAGGGTACCCTAAAAAGGCGGATGTTGACGTATGGTCAAAAGACGTCCCAAGACGTCAGTTATATGACGTCTTGGGATGAGACTGCGCTGTTTTTTCTTCCTTAAAACAGAAAAGAAGTTATTTAGAGCAGAATGTCTAAGCTGCTCTTTCCCATCGAAAGAACGATCAACCAGCATACCTCAGGGCTCTGTGTTTGGCCCGCTTAAATTCCAATTGTTCATTAATTTGCTAATTGTTTAACTACAGATAATAATGGTGATACTTAGTAACATTAAAAGTGTGCATCTTTAAGTTAAATTTGTCACCAAGTACTGTCGACAATACATTTTTTTAAATATATTTTTTATGTTTCTGATAACAAATAGTGTGTCAGTCTCTTTCAGCAGTTTCCTCTTTTTCCATCTATATATTGTATTATGTGACCTTTCCATTTGAGAGATAAAGAGAAGGGGGGTGGGGGGATACAGAGAATAAAGAAGTGTCAGAGCCTCACAGAATAGCACAAAAAATAAACAGTTTTAGCTCAAAGGATAAAATATCTGCAGCTTAGAAGAACTAAGTCGATAGGGGAGGGGGGATAAGCCATGTAAATATTCTTCTGTTTACCTGTCTGCATGTCGCAAATTAATCACACACACGCGCGCATACACAGACACACACACACACACTGTTTACCTGTCTGTGCAGCCTACATTAATCATGTGAGTGTACGGAACAGCTTCACTGTAAACAGTTCTAAGCGCTACCAGTTGGCACCATTTTGTTTTGGTTAGGATAGAGAATGAGTGATGGGCCCTTAACACTGGACTGAGGGGTTGCCAGCCATGATGGAGGGTTGCGGGACACTAGTGTGCGTGTGTGTGTGTGTTGCGTCTGTCTTCAGATATCAGTCATTGACTCCCAACTCTTGAGTTCAAAAATAATGAGCATAGAGTATGTAACGTGTGTTTAGCTGTGTTTGTGCCATGTGAAACTTTCCAGAGGAAATGTCATTGCTTTTTTCATAACTAAGGGGTCTAAGCTATGGGGGTACCAATTTTGGAGCAGATCTTTCCAAAAATCATGTGGTAGTGTTTAACAAAGGCAATGAGATCTCGGTTGTGATTTTTCTTTCCAATAGTGTTTTTCACATTAAGATTTTGTAAAGGTGTGTGTGTGGTGTGTTACCTGAAATAAAATTAAAGCTGAACTGAAAAGAAGTCATAGAGAGCCAAGATAGTTAGTTCTGCTTTTTTGCTTTATAAGATTCTTACCTGCTGATTATTTTACATTTAAATCATTTGAATTTGGTTCGGCTTAAATACGCTTTCATATGTAGGGGTCTGGATTACCGCTCAACATATCTTTGCAAGGGGGGCATCTTAACTCGGCTCATTATCATAGCATTTCTCCTACCTGCCTCATTAATTTCTCCTTTTTTTGGAGGGCAGAATGGTTTAATTTAATATATTCTGCGCGTTTAATCATAAGTCGCATGTACTTGCGGCTATGGAAGAGCTGGACGGATCGCAGGCCTTTTGATTTTTCACAAATCCAACATCCCTCCGTGGGTTGAGAAATGCTCATGAAAGAAAGATGCTCTGAAATCGGGGAAACAAGGGGGGAGTTGAATAAGACAGGAAAGTGAAAGAAGTGGAAGTATACAAAATCACCTTTTCATACCACCTTTTTAACAGTGACATACTTTTAAGTATTTTGAGAGAATATGCAACTTTCTTTTTATTTTAAAAAATAACTATAATACAAGTCATGATTAAATTTTATTGAATGCACATTTGCTGCATTGCTAAGATACTTTTCAGGCATTTTAACATTTTTTTTAATGCTAAGGTTTGGCATAAAAAGTGTGGTGTTTTCTTGCAAGACTTTGACCTCATAAGTAGCCATTTGTAATACCTGACCATAAATGGGTTATCACAGTGCACTGTAAAAATAAATACACTTTATCTAATCAAAAAAAATTGTGGCAACAGATTACAAACAATATTATGAATTAAATTTAACAAATTAGTATTTAGTAATAATTAATCAAATTAATTCCTTAAAAGTTAACCATTTAAAATGAGTAAAACAACAACCAAAAAAAACAACAACATAATTTTAAGTCACCATTATGGTGATTGGTGTTTGTTTTAGGTTTATTTTAAAATGACGGTTTTCTCCTTCAGTGATTCTGCTTGTTAACATCGGGTGTCTTCAATGTTGGCAATATAAAATAAAGAGTTCTTAATTAATCGTCGACGTCTGTCTGTTAGTGAGATATTTTTGTAAAATGTTTTGGTGTAAACTTTACTTATTTTAAATGATTAAATTTTAAGGAATAATTTGATTAATTATTACTCAATTTTAATTTGTTAAATTTAATTAATAATATTGCATGTAATCTATTGCCACAATATTGATTAGATAAAGCATATTCATTTTTACAGTGTATGTTGTTCTTTCTCATTAAAACTGAATAGCTAATAGAAGATATTAGCATTAAATATTCCTGATTATGTGTTTTATCTTGTGCATACTATAAGACACTGTAACCAGTTAACACTTTAAGCTAGTTTGCTAACTGAAAACAAACAAACGTGTTTATTTAACCAGCTTCGGTTATACAATGTGAAATTTTACAGTTTACAATTTTAAAATCCGGTAAGAAATGTTCATGTATGGATGTTGCTAGGAAGTAGGCCTGTCAATGTAATAACTTAATCATGAGGAATTAAACGTGAACGTAATTTCTGGCCAGACTTTACAAAGAAGAATGTAACCGTATTAATGTCAAATTCTGTAAATGTAAACTTTTCTTTTTTTCCGGGATTTTAGGGAGTAACCCTTGTTTGACAACCCCCCTTCTCTAGATGATCTTTCCACTGAGAAAAATCAAGAATTCCTTCACACTTATTAAAATATTATGTTCATCCACATTTATCCACACAACCTCATTGTCATGAGCAATGGCATTTAATTCCGGTAATAACGTTTTCACGCAGGTTCATTATTAGCATGCGTGTCGGGGGAAGTTTCTCGGGTGAAGTTTATGAATTCCCAGGTCAGCACTTACATTAATGAGAGCGTCGTTGAGAGCTTTCTGCGCTGTGTTTTTTTTTTTTGTTGCTAATTCCTCTCAAATTGTGACCTGTAACGTGTCTTCAACCCTCCTGTTTGAAACAGAGGCTTTTAACGCTTAGTGCATGTGATAGATGGAGCTTAGAAGGAAGAATGCAGATGATTAGTTTGACGAGTTGAAGAGCGGGAAAAGAAGTGCTCTGTGCTCTCATTGTGTTTCAATAACTTTAAAAAGAAACTAATCCAGTGTACTCTAATTGCATGCCACCTCCCAGATGGGGACCTTTCCTCTTCAGATTCATTGTGGTACAGAATACTGCCGCAACCTCTAAGGATCCTGCTTGCAGTATTCCTGTAGATCCCATAATGAGTTTTTAAAAGATATAATAGTGCTCTATTAGAGATTCTAAAACCCCTAAAAAAAAGAGGTTTGTCTTTGCAGGCATCAGATATTAACGTTGACGCTGGATTAAGGTTTCATTTCGTCGTCTTCGTCCATTATTCGGGCCCGGTCGGCAATCTGTCAGATTGACGGGAACTTTTAATTAAACCGCAGTAATTATGGTGGAAATCTCTCATGGAAAAGAAAGACTCCAAATTCATTTCATCTGACTAATTATCAGCCCACATCCTGATGTCGACGCCGCAGAAGTTTCGAAGCGGCCATCTGAGACGCCAACGGCGCGATTGGCCAAGAGAGGTCAGACAATAAGAGGCCCGATGTTCTTTGTGCAACAAAAACTCATCGGTCGGCTGTCTTCATTAGATCTTTCGGTTCTAGCCAACACAATGAACGCAATCATCTCTTCCTGCGGTGTGGAAATGAATATCGTAAGTTACTTTGAATTTTGCCGAGGAACAATCACACGCAGGAGATAGCGCTGTTGATTTTGCAACCGTGGCTGAGCGAGTCAATGAATCAGAATGTTTGCTGACTCCGCCGAGGAAAGGACGCACGGGACGCTCGGTTTTCCATCTCAACCTCCCCCTCTCTCTCTCTCTCTCGTGCGCTCTCTTCCTGGGTTTAGGGGCGAAAAGTAATATAGGAATCGCTTTAGGCGGAAAAGAGCATTGCTATTTAGGCTTAGAGGCTCAATCAGTCTGGCTGGAATGATGGCGATGGTGAGTTACCATTAGGCTGACCTGATTAGGGCCGACTTAGGCACCGCAGTCATATGTGCCATTTCCCTGATAGTGCTGGAATCTGGATTTCCCGCTTGGCTGCGTCCGTACGGCTAAACTCAGCCAAGCGCGGTGTCTCTGAGCGCGCAGAGCGGGAAGGTAATTCTCATTTCAGCCCAGTGCTCCGCACACTCGACAGAATCTCACACCACGGAAATCCGGCGTGGAGGGAAATGTGACGTTTTGCCGATTTCACAGAACTTTGGTGTAATGTTCAGGCCGACATCAATAATATTGTGTTGGGGAAGTTATCTAGAAGTACGTTAAGGATGTCTACCTTTCTAGTACGCTTCAAAGGCATCCACGTTATGCCTGTAAACTGATGTTCATTCTGTTTGTGAGCCTGGATGAAGTTAGACAGATTGATATTTGAGAAAAAATGGGTGCACTGTAAAAAAAATATTTTCAAGATTTGTTATCACAACATTTTTTCTTTTGCCAAATCAACTTAAATAATTTATTTAGTTCAGATAACTTATTATTTTGAGTTTCTGATGATTAAATCAATCTCCTTCATTGTATTAACTCACTTTTTCCAGTTCAATCAACTTAAAATTTTAAGGCAACCAGGTTACTTACTTTTTTAAGTTAAACCATCAATATCTTTTTTACAGTGTTAAACCAGTTAAACCAACCATATTTTTTTATTCATGTACTTTACAGTTTCAAATTCCGTATGCTAAATATATTTATTTAAATATACATATCTATAGCTAAATATACATATCTAGAGACCAGAACATCAAGACTTTGACTTTAACTAGGAAGCAACCTCCCAAAACACACTGTAAAAAAATATTGATGGTTTAACTTAAAAAAGTAAGTAACCTGGTTGCCTTAACATTTTAAGTTCATTGAACTGGAAAAAGTGAGTTAATACAATGAAGGAGATTGATTTAATCGTCAGAAACTCAAAATAATAAGTTATCTCAGCTAAATTAATTATTATAAAGTTGATTTGACAAAAGAAAAAATGTTGTGATTACTAACACTGTAAAAAAATATTGTTGGTTTAACTTAAAAACGTAAGTAACCTGGGTTGCCTTAATTTTAAGTTGATTGAACTGGAAAAAGTGAGTTAATACAATGAAGGAGATTAATTTAATCATCAGAAACTCAAAATAATAAGTTATCTCAACTAAATTAATTATTATAAAGTTGATTTGACAAAAGAAAATATGTTGTGATAACAAATCTTGAATTTTTTTTTTACAGTGAATAAAATGGCTATGGAATTTTAGCATGTGGTTCATTTGTTCAGCATTAGCTGAAGTTTAGGCACGTTTTGTGATATACAGTTGCACAATGTGTGTTTGTGAAAATTCCAGTGGTTTCATCTCATTTTCAGACCTGCTTCAGCATGATGGACCGAAGTTTCTACTGGCATATTCTCTCTCTCTTTCTCTTTCTTTGTTTCTCTCTCTCTTTCTCGCAGTGGATGGTGTAATGTCAAGTTGGGCACAGAGCCCAGTTCTGCAGCAGCGATGCGTCTCGTACTGACACACGGTTACAGTTCCTCATTCAGCACGTCCAATCCTCATTTCAGCATTATTTCATCACCTGCGTGTGCTTGTGTGTGTGTGTGTGTGAGCGTTTAACTGCGGATGGTGACTACAGGTTTCTACCGATGAATCAGCACGAACACAATTGGTCTCTCTCTTTCACGTTCTATTCTCCCGTTCTGTCCGTCTGTCATCGGGCTTCACCCACCCTCTGAGCTGTCACTCCAGAACAGGATGCCCATTTAGGTTGGACACAATTATACACTTATGTGTGTGTGTAGCCCCATGCATATGCCGTAAGACATCGAGCAGGGACCTGGGCCAGTCGGAAATGTGATCCGCCCCATTGGCCGCCCCCTCCCGCTCCGGGTCTGCCCGTCTGGGAGAGGGGAACAGTGGGAATTCTGTGTGGCTCTGGGCAGCCGAAGCCTCTTCCCAACAATTACCTTCAATTAGGGGAGCACAGTGGCACGCAGGCAGAGAAAGGGACCCCATTAGGGGCCAGGCCGGGCGACTGGAGCCGGGCCAGCCCTACTGTCCCCCTCTGCTCTCTTACACTGCCCCGGGGCTAGGGTTACACCACACACACCCTGTCTCTCCACCCCTACCTGTCTAATCTGTCTCACTTCTTCGGTCCTCTTCGTCATCCTGATCGTCTTCTTTTCCTTCTTATGCCTTTTCCTTGAGCTAAGGAGGGGAATAAAAGAAGCGTTTTGTGAGGACGACAAACCTTATTGGACGTCATATCCATGTGTATCAATCAATATTATGATTAATATTACAGTAGTCAACATTTGAAGTGGATCAAAACGTGAATTTTGAACAATACCCGTTCTTGTTTTAGGACTACTTTGATTACCTTTTTTTTTGATTCACTTGAAATGTTGACTACTGTAGTTGGGCACAGCAAAACCTGTGCTGAAATACATCAAGATGTTTAGGTCTGACTAATGCGGTTAAAGAATTCGTAAACCACTTTTTTTTTTTACATTTGGATTATTTGGAAGGATATGAAGAGCTGAAGGTGTGAAACAGCTCACCTACACCACACATTGTGCACTTTTCATTACTGACTAAAATGATCTTCTTTTGTCGTTTAGGAGTAAGAGTATCTATCCTACGTCCTCCCACCTTACTGTGACTGAATACACATCTTTGATTTGTAAATGTGACGGTTATGTGTGATGTCACAACCATTAGGATTTTAACCCCTTAACTGTCACTTGGCTGTATACGAGCAACCTAAATATACTTAACTATATTACTATTAAATCTTAATCTAGTCATGACAAACTATATATCGTTGGAAAGGTCTAAGACTCCTAAATAGATATTTTAGCGCTGTTTTTTTTTTCTTTACAAATTATGAATGAACAGTAGTAAATGAATTTATGACAACAGTGCGCCTCAAAAAATCTACGTCATTACAGGAGTTTCTGACCTTTGTCACAAAAAGTCGACGCACACACTTTTAATAATTGAAACTTTGGTTTTTAGTTCATAATAAAACATAATTAGTATTTGTCAATAAAAAAAGATAAAATTAGATTTTAAAAAGTAAGGTAAGAAGTCCTCTAAAAAAGTATAATATATATTATATATAATCACAGATTTTAGTAAATCACATATTTTAGTAGTCATCATAAATTAGGTATCATTTGAAAGCTTACAAACTCAGAATTCATCCTGTGAAAACCGTTTTGAAATTGGACATTGTGTTACCATAGAAACTGTATTTTTTTATTAGGCCCCTCCCCTTTTGGGCATCATCTTTCATAATTTATTATCAAAACCTTTTCTAATCTTGACAAAACGCACATTGTCAGAAAGGTCTGAGTCTCAAGGTTCCATTTTTAGTCACAGAAGTGATATTTGGATAGAAATTTATTAATTTGTTATGGCAGAGCACATACAATTAACTTCAATGTAATTCAATGGCACCCGGTGGCTATTTTTGGTATAACGCCTAAACAAAATCTCATGGGATCTTCAATTTTTGTGATATCAACTTTAAATTTGAAACACAACTTGGTTAGATATATAGCTTTCATTTTATAGTAAAAATATTTTGTAAAATATATATATTAATAAAGTATATTTGATTGACTGTAAATTATAACTTCCATAACTTTTTCATTCTTTAATTTTTTTAAGTGCTTTCACTTCAGTAAACTGTAAAAACAAGACCAAACTTAGGTCTATATTCCAAAGCATTCTTGAATTACAACCATTTAAGTTTGTATAATGCATTTTAATGTCAATTATCAAAAAGGGGGGTGACAGGTAGAGGGTTAAGTTTGAGCATTAATTTGAATACATTCTGCATGTTGGAGAGAATATTAAACTCTTCTTCATGATCCCTTTAATAGGCTATACAATGTTTGTCAGATTCATAAAAATTAAGCTATGAGTTCTCTCATTTTTCCAAAACCACCCACCTGGCCCAAGTGTGTTTTACCAGTAAAGAGAATCGATCAAGACTGTCATAAATCTGTAGTGTTCTTCGTTTAATAAGTGCATGAGTAATTCAGATGGCTCTCACCTGTGCATTTATTCAACTAAGATTTATGAAAGACTGCATTGTGTAACACCAACACACTCAATAGATTATGAGGTCAGTGAATTTGACAGCCAATAAATCAGAATGACACCTTACTCTCTTAGTTTCCAAATCTCATACTCACAGCTCACTGACAGTTTTTAGTCGTTTTTTGCTTTCAACCATCTAATGTTCAAAAAACCCTTTGAATGGGACATTAAACACATTTTGAAAGAGAAATGCCATTTAATGGCAACCTTGAATGCCATGTAGTGTATCATAGTGAAACTATGATAATTCACTCAGTTCTGTATTTGAACATAAAGTAATAATTATTATTACATTGTAACATGGTTGAAATAATGTCGCACATTTGCAGTACCAATAACTATTGCTAGTTGTAAACACATATTAATCAGATATGTCAGCCATTTTAATACCCATACACACTTAAAAATTGCTGGGTTGTTTTAACCCAATTTTGGACAGGCTCAAACAATGGGTTAAAAATGTAATTTAAAAATGTAACCCAATGGCTGGGTTTGTCCCTATTTGACCCAAAATTGGGTTAAAACAACCCAGCATTTTTTAGAGTGTAAGTCGATTTGATAGCTAAAAAATATAAAGATAAATAATATAAATAAAATAGACATAGTAATAATAATAAAATGACCTATTTATGTTCACTTTACAGCTTCTGCTTGTGTTGTATGAATATTAATGAGAATCTTCTAAATAGATGAGTCTGTCTACTGTGAAAATAAACATTAAGGACACACGGTTTAAAAAAATCCATCACTGGGGTCAGCTGTCCTTTCTGGAAATGAATAGTCAATAACAGTAAAGAAGCCAGAAAAATATTTATCTGTATTACAATGTATTACAATGCGATCTGTTTGGTTTCTATGGCTATCATCAATATCATTTGTTAAGGCTGACAGTTTGTTGTTGTAACGCTGTATTTATGATTTAATTCTGCTTTTATTGCTTCACGGCAGGCCTCACCTCTCACCCTGACAGTCAGTTAATACAGATCACACACATTGGGGAAGAAGATGCAGAACACACAAACACACACGCATACGTATGCCCTGGGAAAGCATGGGGAGTGTCTAGACAAATCAAATAAATCATTCGCATTGTCATCAATAAGGTCTTTGAGAAAAAAATGCTCTTGGAAAATTAATTGTGAGTCTTATATCTAAGCTGAACGAGAGGGGAAAAAGAAACTCTGCGCTCTTATGTATATCTTCCAATTCAAATACATCCATTCCATTACCCAAACTATAAATCTGAGTTATTGCCTGCTAAAAGACACATCTTTAATTGAAAAGGTTGGCCGCCTTTCTAGTCAGAATGCCAAATGGCTTGCAGCAATACGTTTTGAGCATCTATAAGGGTGATACCTGTGTTGACTTGAACCTGTTTAGTTGCTTTGATCTATGGATGTCTATACAGTCATGCTTTAGTCATTTTATGCTCATGTGTTTCCTTGTTAGCTAACTAAGCCACTATTATTGTTTCAAGTATTTAAGGTTTGGTATTCGAAAAACAAGTACTTGGGCGTGTTTTTTTGTTTGCTTTTGCTTTTCAACGTGATCGATCTGATCAAAACAAGCAAAAAATCCCATTGACTTTCTACTTGCAACAGCCCAGAACAACCTTGGAGAATACCTTAGCAACTGCATTGCCCTGGCAACCGCCCACAACACCTTAGCATCATGAGTTCTGAACAGGCATTTTCAGCCAAAATGCAGAAATCTATTTGCAAGTCTATTTGGATGTCTTCCCTTGTGAAAATGTGCAACTAATTGTATTGAGTGTGCACTTTTAGTGTAGTTCACATCTTCAAAGCATTTTTTATAAACGGCCTGCAGATAATATAATATTAAATAAAAGGCCACTGAAGCGTACTTAAAGAGAGTACACTTTCATGACTGTTTAACACACTTAAGTACACTTTTAAAAAGTGCACTATGTAATAATGTCAAATTAAATGTTTTACTTCAAAGTGCATGGTGTCTTCAGGAGTTATAATGAAGCACATGACTAACTTCTTCTTTTAAAATAGTAGTCAATAATACCCATAAACACATTTCCCCCTTTTTCAAAGAACATAATAGAACATCATAGCCGCACCAACAATGCAAACACATCCACACGTCAGATCCAAGTGACATTACGCATCACTTAACTAACTAGGTTTAGTGTTATGAGTGAGATTAGTGAGCAGTGTTCGAGCCGGAGTTGTTGGTGTGAATGGAAACACAGTTAGATGGGAAGCATTCTGTGTCTTTCTACTAAGAACGTACAGTATATATGTCCACCACAAGTCTTTTGGCAACCTTGAGAGGATCAGTAAACATTATGTGTCCCTCAGGAACATGCAAGAGGTTCTGAATCCTCACTTCTGGAAGCAAGGAGTGTAAGCACTCCGCTTAACATCAGTGTACTTTTTTATTTTATGGTGCAGGTGCGTAACCCTTTGGCGAACATTCAATTGGCGGGTTCACAAGAGAAATGTGCACATTTGCCTGCCATAGAGGAGCTAAAAGAGTGAAGTACCAGTTGCAGCATGTGTGACACCTACAAGAAGTCAGTTACCGCCAGTTTCCATGTAGCTGGATGGCTATTTGTGTTTGAGCACACAAATGAACTTCTCTACAGCACCATTAGCTGCCGGGAAGTAAAGAGAGGAACCTTCCACCTTCCTTCCAGAAAAGCAACAAAAGCAGCAGATGTGAACTGAACACTGTTATCAGTAACAATACTCAATGGGTTGAAGACTGATGACCGAAACGAAACCACAGAATCCATTATGACAGTGTGAGTAAAGGAGATCTCAAGCCATTTGCTGTAATAATCAGTTAATGTTAATGCAATCCTTCAGTTGGATGCAGCACTGTCAAATGGCTTGACTATATCCACAGCCATAGAGGAGCAGGATGGGACTTGACAGTTTTGTCATTTGAGCTGACACATGTGGCAGGAACGGACAGCATCATGAACATGAGCATCCATCTCTGGCCACCAATAGAGATCACTAAATCGTTGTTTGGCATGTCCTTTATGCGCTATGGAGACCAGATCGAAGAGCAGAAGGGTGCAAACGGCCGTGAGCCTGAAAGATGAAGCTGTCCTTAAAGGGATACTCCACTTTTTTGGAAATAGGCTCATTTTACCACTCCCTCAGAATTAAACAGTTGAGTTTTACAGTTTTCAAATCCATTCAGCCGATTTTCTGATATTTAGAAGAATATCAGTAACCAGACAGTTTCTGGTCTCATTGACTTCCATAGTAGGAAAAAAAAATATGCTATGGAAGTCAATGAGACCAGAAACTGTCTGGTTACTGATATTCTTCTAAGTATCAGAAAATCGTCTGAATACATTCGAAAATGGTAAAACTCAACTGTTTAACTCTGGGGGAGTGCTAAAATGAGCCTATTTCCAAAAAAAGTGGAGTATCCCTTTAACAGACAGTTCCAGTTGCAGTTTATTTATACTTTGCAGTCACGTGACTACCATGGATGCTTGACGGGCAACAATCGGGTATTTTTAACGTAGAGTTCCAGGTCTTTCTAGTTGCTATCAAGTATGTTGGCCAGCTAGCAGCATAACTATGGACTAGGATTAACTCCAAGGTAGTTAAAGTGTGTAAAGCAGACAAGTTTTTCTCTTTTTTTTTGATAATCGAGTAGTAATAATTCCTCCGTAAATAATCTAGCTCTACTGTTCTCATTGAAAACCATAGATATCGCAAACCTCAAAGCAATCTATCACACACTTTTGTTGTTGTTAGCAAAATATGACAGCTGCATTTAAACCGCCACCGGCGAGAGCGTCAAAGTGCCCAGAAGTCATTCATTTTTCAATGAATTTTGCCGCTCTCGTGCCGACGGTGTGAACGTACAGTTAGCCTCATAACACAAACAGCGTTTCACGCGTTTGACGCGAATTTGATGCGAATCTGGAGCGAGCAAATGGTGAAATTCGCCAAACGGTTTGCCTCCGAAGGGTCCGGTGGACACAAATACGCCGATGATGATGTCGACGAGAGAGCGGTGACTCTCTCGGTCGACATTAAAAAAATGTCTGCCAACAGATTTTGATTCCGACGCACGTAAATTTGTCTTCAAACTTTTGTTTTTACGCGCGTCAAGAATGAAATTGATGTGGGTAAAAACAAAAGTTTGAAGAGAAATTTTGTGTAATTAACAGAAAGTTGTCGAGCGTCAAACTAGATGCGAATTTGACGTGCTATTCGCGTCCGGTGTGAACATGGCATAAGACTGCTTGAAGTGCTTTGCCATTCATAAACATGTCATGTCCTTGGATGATAAAGTCATCTAGGTAATTTAAGGAAGCAGAACTTGGTTGTTTTCAATCCTCACATGCAGTGCAGACATTAGATTCCTCCCCATGAGTGCTGTCCCTTTGACCACAATGAAGTACATTGCAGAGACTGAGGGAAACGTTCGGTGACAAACATCCAATTATCGGGATTTGGGCTTTCAGGGAAGTCACATGCCTGGCTGTGGGTTTCTGAAATGCCATGCATAAGTGCTGTTGGGCAGAATAGATACGAAAGACTCAGTGTCAACCACTAAATCCACCACACACGTCTATGAGTCAGAAGTAGATACAGTCACTGTGCTTGTAATGCCGGGAGTACGAGCTGAATATTCTGTGTACAGTACAATAATTTCTGGCAAATTCAATTTTCACGGACGAGTTTATCGCGACGTCCAATCTTTTTACATTTCCTGCATGTTGCAGTTGGGCAGTTCGTGGTGTTCGCTAAGTGTGTGGGCCTCTGATCCAAAGCGAAAGCATGACGACTTCTTGCCCACCTGAGCAGAATTATTAGGTGTCATTTCCACGTTGTTTTGCGTTTTACTGTGTGCTACACCGCTTAAACGAGGGTGGTTATTAAGTAATGAATCACACGAGACAGGAGTAGCAAACCTTAACCATCTTGTTTACTCATTCCATCTCACAAACATTACATTTTAATATGACTGTATAATATTCATCATGTGTAATGAAAAAATATATATCTTATATATTATTAAAATATTTAAATACATGACAGTAGAAAAGATATTGAAGTGCATTATAAAAGTGGATAGTTTAAATTCTTGATTATGATTGGCTCTGGTGCCTAACAATGTCCCTTGGCTGTTCAAAAGTCGAAGTTAGCAATGGCTTCTTCGGGCTTATTGCTTTTAGTTTTCCATAAATGGTTGTCAGTTATTTGGCAGTGCCCTTTAACTATATTTCAAAGACAATAGAATAGCAAAATAACTTAAGATGTTCTTAAGTCAAGTGAGTCAAAACAAACTCTCTAAAGTTAATCTAATTGCATTTAATATAAATGTATTTAATTGCAATTGGGATGCCTACACTATTTTAAGGTGTCCTTGTTACCGTGTAATTATACATTTAAGTACTAAGTAATAAAAAAAAACTGGTAACACTTTATTTCGATAGTCCACTTTAGACATTCTACTAACTATAAGTAACTTTTCAACTACATGTCAACTAACTGTCATTAGAGTGTTAGTAGACTGTCAGCTTAATATCTGCTAATACTTTAATTTTGTTGGTCCCCCAACAGACATTCAACTGACTATAAGTAACTTGGCGACTACAAGTAAACGTATTTTCCTAACCCAAAGCCTAACACCTAACCATAACCTAACAGTCTACTGACAGTCTACTACAATATACTAATACTCTAATGAGAGTTAGTTGACATGTAGTTGAAAAGTTACTTATAATTAGTAGAACATCTAAAGTGACTATCGAAATGAAGTGTAACCAAAGAACTACATTACTATAGGGTTAAGATTTCACTAAAAAAGTCTGGGTCAAATATGGACAAACCCAGCCATTGGGTTACATTTTTAAATTGCATTTTTTAATCCAACGTTTGGGTTTGTCTATATTTTACCAAAAATTGGGTTAGAACAACGTAGTATTTTTTAGAGTTTAGAGTTTGGTTTAGGGTTAGTTGCATGCAAATTATGGATAATTTATAGTTATTACTACAGTAACCATATATAATGTGTAGAAGGGCACTCTACACTCTAAAAATGCTGGGTTGTTTTAACCCAACTTTAGGTCAAATATGGACAAACCCAAACGTTGGGTTAATGTAATTTAAATTAAAATTAACCCAATGGCTGGGTTTGTCCATATTTTGACCCAGAAAGTTGGGTTTAAACAACCCAGTGTAAAATAAGTTGTTACCATATATTGTTTTAAAGTATATTATTTTGGTAACTAGCACTTTCACAAGGGCTTTTCTAGTTTTCTATGCTTCATTATTGTTTTATACTGAAATTTTAACTTCACAATGTGTATAAAAGGTTCTCGCAGCGTGATTGTATGTGTTGAGGGAATAAAATCTCACATTGTTATGATTGTGTAAACATGGAGACAATGTATCGAGATATGACGGTATTATCAGATTTCTCATTGTGAGGCGCTGTGTTTGACTCTATCTGTGAAGACATGCCACTGATACCCAGAAAATACCCACAAATGCTTCTATGAGACGCAACCTTTGAATTGTGTGTCTGTGTCTGCGTGTGTGTCTGTGTGCTTGACTCAATGAGTGTGTGAGCATGGCCTTTGTGCGTGTTTGCACGCATCAGTGAGACAATGATAACATTTGTGCTGTTTCTAATTAGAAGTTAGTGAAATTGGGATCATTAGTTTTTCAATTAAATGATACAGCATTTCACAAAGCTACTGCTAACCAGTTTGTAATTAATACAGAGTTGTTTCTTCAATTTAATGCAGGTTTACTTACTGCTGCTTTTAAGGTGGTAAGTATTGAAATACTTTTGCAGATTATACATTATCGCTGTATTTATGCGTTATGGTTAGATGTCTTCAATAGGGCGTCTGAGGTACAGCAGGGGGTTAAAGAATACCATGTTTAAATTTAATAATAATTTATTTAAAATAGTATAAGGTTAACTCGAACTTCAACTAAAAGTTAAACTATTTTTTTAATTACATTTAGCTATTCTATTCTATTCTATTGTATTCTATATTCTATTCTATTCCTCTCTTACATTAAATGTATTAAGTACAATTATATTGCTATGTAGCCTACCAATATATGACTTTATTATTTTATTTATGTTAATTGCATCAATTTTAAGTCAATATGAGTTTAAAAGTCAGGATATTTCATGTATTTAAGCAACCCGGTCTCATCCCAAATCGTCATATAACTGACGTTTTGGGACGTCTTTTGACCATACGTCAATATTCGCCTTTTTAGGGCCCCCTTAAACGTCGGTAGATGAGGTTATGGGATCCTAACTCTACCCCATACCTAAACTTAACCCTAAACCTAACCCGTCACCTAACTGACGTTAAAGGTAAAGCGTCAGTTGTATGACGGCCCGGGATCGCCATCTACCGACGTTTAAGGGGGCCCTAAAAAGGCGGATATTGACGTATGGTCAAAATACGTCCCAAAACGTCAGTTATATGACGATTTGGGATGAGACTGTGTTAATTTAAGAGGGCATACGTGATTCGTGACAGCACCTGAATTACACAACTGAGTTTAGAGTTAGCCTCCATTATGTCCATTTAATTATGTAAAAAACAATTACGTTATTGAACGCCAAAATAGCAACCGTGTTACTTTACTGTGTTAAAAGAAAAAAGTGATATAAAGTCATGGGATATCCTTAATGTTTTTGTTTGTGACTTGGTATGTTTAGGCATAAAGTAATCATTTTATAAAAATATATATCAAATAACATGGATTATATATTCCATATATGATACTTACTTAGTGGAGAAGATGAGTATGCTTAACTGAACAGAGCAGCTCACACTTATACTCAGTTAAACTCATTTATATACATTATAAGAAAGAAATTATTTACCTCAGTAGAGTATGTTGACAGTCTAGTTGTATCCACAAGTTTCCTACGCCCCATGAGGCCTTGCGTCAAAAGTGGGCGCGACTTCTGGTTGGAAGTAAACAAAGCACGATTTGACATGCTTGACACTCGTTCAATCAACAGTTGACAGTCATTCAAGTTATAGCGATCCAAACTAGCTAATGATGTGGGAACACAACCTCAACGAAATTAAAAAAGGGTGAAATAACAGTACCTTTACCCTCCGCAGTAGTTGATTGGGAGTATTATAATAACATTATTAATAATCAATACTCATCAAGGCATGGTGACAGACAGTTGTGCGAGCTGACAAACAATTAAAATAAAAAATACACACTTAGTCATTGTGCTTTGGAGTTTATTCAAAATTATAAATGAATGTGCTGCTTGAATACATTAACTGGCACATTTGGTATTCTGTCACCTCAGGCTTTGATCCTGAGTTTAGGTGCAACATCAGTAGCGAACAGCCAATCACATGCTGATAGAGTTTATAGAATATTAAGAATTTAAACAAATGTACACAGGAAGATCCGTCGTCTTTTGGGTGATGGAAACTACAGTCGTTGGCAGGATCGTTTTCAGCTTATGTTCAAAACAATCACGTTTAAGCCACTGAACTAGTTATACATACAACCGCGAACAGCACATGTTGTCCATGAACTCCGTAACACCATCTCTCATAAAGATTTGCGTCTTTAAATAGTAAAATAATTCTCTGAAAAACAGCTAGCCTCTTCGCTAACTAACACACAAAATACCATTGGAATGCTACTTCCGCCGCGTCACCGGAAGTTTCACCCACTTTATTTTTTACAGGAGCGCCCTTCGGAAACTTGTGGATAGCTGAGCTCCAGAACATCAGTTATGAGGAGGCTTTGGCAGTTAGGCTACAGATTTGAAAAACAAAAAGGCGGGAAAAAAGAGCCCTAAACTCTAACACAAAGAACCATTTCCTCATATAAATGATGATTCTAAATAGAACTGTTACTACGTGTAAAGAACCTTCTTTTTAAATGTATGTTACTAATTCTGGATATTTTTCTACCACTGTACCACAGTGATTTAATGTTTAAAACAACTGCTTACAATAGAGACCACGTTTTAAGTCTTTGGAGACTGACAGCGACGCACACACACAAACACAATGATCCATAGCAGTGTGCGCGTCGGGCTCTTGAGCGTGTGAGTGTGTTTGTGTGCGAGTATGATAAGATCTCAGTGATGTCAGGAGATTATGCTCTTAAAACCAGGACTAATTATAAGCTCTCTGCACTAAGCACTGGCAAAGTATTAATTAAACCATCTCATTTATCAAAACCTTTTGGCACGGGGAGCGTGAAGATGGGGAAGTCAGGGAACGTGTTTGTAAACTGTTCAGTTCCTCGGGCTACTTTAGCTAGCTAACGTAGCTAGCTGAGGAAACAGACCTTTTCACACAATTTATCAGCATTAAAGTGGACGAATGGTTTGTCAATGTTCTGTTTACATCTAGAGAAAGCTAGCTGTTAGCATTTGGCTAGCGCAGGACCCACTGGATGTATATGTTTAGCAAATGTTAGCCAAACGCCTGGTCCCATCAGCGGTTATCCTGTGATGTGACATAGATGGCAGCAGACTGGTTATAATTGTATGTTTTATGCTTTTAAGAGTCTTCCAAAAAGAACTGGGCACTGGTAAAACATCTACAATAATGTAGAAAATAGATGAATGGTTTGTCAATTTTCTGTTTACATCTAGAGAAAGCTAGCTGTTAGCATTCGCAGGACCCACTGTATATGTTAAGCAAATGTTAGCCAAACTGATCCCATCAACGATTATCCTGTGTGATGTGACATAGATGGCAGCAGACTGATTATAATTGTATGTTTTATGCTTTTAAGAGTCTTCCAAAAAGAACTGGGCACTGGTAAAACATTTACAATAATGTAGCAAAATAGCAAACGGATGCTAATATATGAAGTGCCATTTGAAATTTTCTTCTAGAATTATCATTTTTATCAAGCTTGTATATTTAAGTTCAGTGATTTCACTTAAATGGCAATGATAATTACCTATTAATTGTTATTTAAGTGAAATTACTGAACTTAAATATACGAGTTTGATAAAAATCATCATTAAAGAAGAAAATTTCAAATGGCATTTAGAGGCTTTTGCATCTGAACTCTTCATATATTAGCATAATACACTGAACGAAAGTGTTCGTAAATTTCACAAATCAACAAGAGACTGAAGTCGTATTTTAACTAATAATATCAGGAATAAGGTTATAGGATGACTATGGCCCACAACAAAAATCTACATTCATTTAGTAAGTCACGTGATTAGTTAACAGCTGTCATGTGATCAAGTATTGATCCCTATTACAAAACTGAAAAAAACAACCCTACTCTAATAATACTTTATACTAACCTCTTGTGGACGGTCCTACAATCTTGAATCTTGAATCTGTTAATGTGTTTGCACCATGACAGTATTTCCCTTCCTATCTTGATCACTTTTTATTTTTGCTCAACCGTTTCCTCTCGTTCTCCTCTCACTCATAACATTTCGTGCGCTTTACAATAATTACGTCCATTTTTAATCTAGCACTCGTGCTTTTCTAAGCTTGAACAGTAGAACATTCTGTTTGCTCTCATGTTTTAAGCTAATTTCGAACATGAATCAGAAACGGTACATCAGAGCTTCACATCATACGTCCTATATGAGTTCTGTACACAGCGAGTCTCATTAATGAGCCGCTTGAGTTATTCTGCCTTCATTTATAAATGCATAAATTCATGCTTTTCATATTCCGTGCTGGAATCCCATTACGCTGTGACTGTAATATTTCGGGTATTAAGCTCAGTGACTCTGCGCGGTAATGGCTGAGAGGGGCCTTGCGCGTCAACGCTTCGCGTTACGGACGATATTAATCAGGCTCTCCCCAAAGAAAAGACGAGCCGAGAAGAGAGAGAAGCAAGAAAGAGAAACATCAGAAAACCAATTCAGTGAACAAAGGCCCGTGTGTTCCCTGGTGGCCCGGGATCGAAGAGCAAATGAAAGAGGGGAACGAGAGACAGAGAATGAAAGAATAGAGGTTTTATCAAGGTGTTGGGTGGAAAGACTTGGAGGGGTGAGGTGGAGCCATTGTGGCGCTTTGACTGAATGAGGAAACCCCGTCAGTCAGGTCAATTCATTTTGAATCTTTTTTTTTTCTTCTCTTTATCAGGTGGTTCTGTGAATAATTGAGATAGTGGGTAGAGGGCATTGTGTCAAGGGGTGTTCCCACTCACTAGCTCTGTGGTTGACGCCAGCACACAGGTAATTTGTCTAGTGTGCGTTGAAGCAGGACCAAGAATTGGGCATAAACGGGGCCAACTGGCATTGTTTTATTGAGTCATCATTGGGTCTTAACCCTCATGATCAATTTGGGGTTTTAGAGAGCACAAACCCTCATATTCAGGGTTAAAAAAACATATTCAGATGTAATTGATGGGCAGTGTTGGGGAAAGTTACCTTTAGTAATGCGTTACAATATAGTGTTACTCCCTAAAAACAAACAACTAATTGCGTTACTTAGTTACTTTATATTAGAGAGCGTTTGCTTTTTTCATCTGGGCTGGATTTGCATGTATCTATTATATATATATATATATATAATATCATATATCTTATACCATATATATGTCAGTGGTGTGGCTTTGACAATCAGCCGATTAGTACTATTGACCGTAAAACAGTAATGTTACAGGAATCACCAACTTTTTTGAATTTTGAAAACTCTTCGTGATCGACATAAAATGCTTCCAAGATCGACTTCTCGACTGCAATCGACAATATATAATATATATAACTGACGTCCTGGGACGTCTTTTGACCATACGTCAACATCTGCCTTTTTAGGGTACCCTTAAACGTCGGTTCGATGACGTTATCGGATCCTAACCCTACCCCAGACCTAAACCCTAAACCTACCCCGTCACCCTATCCGACATTAAAGGCAAAGCGTCAGTTGTATGACGGCCCGGGATCATCATGTAACTGACGTTTAAGGGTACCCTAAAAAGGCGGATATTGACGTATGGTCAAAAGACGTCCCAAGACGTCAGTTATATTATATATTGTCGAGAAGTCGATCTTGGAAGCATTTTATGTCGATCAAGAAGAGTTTTCAAAATCTGAGAAAAAAAAAATATTTGTATTTATTATTATTTATTAATTTGTGTGTGTAATGAAAGCAAGTAATTCTTTTTGGACTAGTTTAGGTTTAAAAAGCTCATTATAATTGGAGTTTTATTGACTATTATTTATGTCATATGTAACATATCAAGAAGCGCAGCGGACTTAAATTTCGGCCAACTCTCAATACATATTAAAGAACATGTTAAAAACTTGGGTGTTTACATCGACAGCTCTCTGAAGCTAAATGCTCAAATAAACCAAGTGGTGAAGACAAGTTTCTTTCATCTAAGAAACCTGGCCAAGTTGAAATCGTGTTTGACGTATAAGAGCCTTGAAATTGCTATTCATGCGCTTATATCGTCAAAACTTGATTATTGCAACTCTTTATATTAATCACGCTTCTATCTTACGGCTGCAAAAGGTCCAAAACGCGGCTGCGAGATTACTATTGAATATTAAAAAACGAGAACACATCACTCCATCTCTGATCGCTCTACATTGGCTCCCTGTGCAATATAGAATTGATTTTAAAATTCTTTTATTGGTATACAGATCACTCCATGACCTTACACCGACTTATTTATCAGCTCTATTAATAGAGTATCAATCAGGAAGAAATTTGAGATCATCAGGTCAAAAGTTGCTGAAAATTCCACGGACTAAGTTAAGCCAGAAAGGGGGTCGGGCTTTTGTAGTAGTAGCGCCAAGACTTTGGAATAGTTTGCCATCATATGTTAGGGATGCTGACTCTGTACATGCTTTTAAAGCACAACTTAAGACATATCTGTTTGCCATGGCCTATTCATCTTAAATGTTTTTATGTTATTCTTTTTTTATTCTTATGCTATTACTATTGTAGTATGTCTCTATTTTATTTTATAGTGAGAATGTAAAGCACATTGGTCAACTTGTGTTGTTTTAATAGTGCTATACAAATAAAGATGACATTGACATTGTCATATGTGAGTGCCAACAACCACCATTCATTAGTTCTGTGACTTTTTGGAAAGTAGTGTCTTTTAAGAATAGATTTGAAGGTGGGTACACAAAAAGTGGTGTAAGATTTACTTTGAAACCATTTCTATTTAGAATTTAAGTAAATGCATTAAATGAAACATTTTGAAGTATTAATGTTTAAAGCGGACTACAATAACCTTTGTTCTATTTACAATTTCAAAAAAGCTTTTTTACAGTGTACTTTTTACTCTTACTCGAGTAAACTCTACTTTGGTACGCTGGCCGATGTTCTTTTAATCCTCCATTCTCAACTGAATCACTCTTTTGGGTCGATTCTCCTCAAAGAGCTGAGCAAGCAATTGGCAGAACGGTCTTAATTGGTTATCGAATCGGTTTGAGTTGTTTGTTACAGAGTTGTGTGAAGTGGTTTCTCACTCATTCAACAGTATCAGGAAACTTAAGAACCTGGAGGAATTAAAGAGCGTTGGATGAAGTGGACATGGGCATTTCTGAAATTTCGACAAGGGTGTATGCATGTCTCTTCTCTGAGGAGATCTTGCTCATCTGTCGTGTTGCGTAAATGTTGCAACCATGGAAGATCGGACATGGATTATGCTGAAAAGGCCAGAGTGCATGTAGACCACAGGAGTGTGTGTGTTTGTGCATTAATCTGATGCAATCAGGCTGATTAGATAAATATACGAACGTTTTTACAACTTCTACGCACATCTTTCAATCTGCCCCTCAAGTTTCCGCCTCAGCATCTCACGACAACATGCTTGACAGGAAAACTAATAATTGTTGTACCTATACGGGCTCAAAAACTCTTCGGCTAAACACACGCACTGGTTTAATTACAACAGTCGCACAATTGTGCGAGCGTGTGACTGATTTTCTAAGTTCTATTTATTTTTCAGTCTCTTTGTAAATTACGATTAAATGCACACCACCTCCAGCAACCCCTATATATAGTTTTCAAATGCTTTCGCTTTTCCAAATTAAAAAAAGAAAAGAAATATATATATAAGGCTATCCACACCTCATATGGTTTAAAAAGCCTCCAATTCATGCTGTCGATAATGCAGAAAGATTCTGCTTAATTAAACTTGTATAGGCAGAGCAAAGTTTAAAGAGAGAGGCGAAATTCACTCATGTCATGCTATGAAAATGTGCAAATTATCAAATACAAATTAATTAATGTTTCGAGCCCATGTTCGGAGCAATGAATTGCATTTAGAAAATTAAAAAGATAGGAGCTGCTCAGCCGTGCTTCGCCAGTGTGTAATTTATTACTGCTAAGTTCAAAAAGCAAAATAAAACCATGTCACAAACACAGCCCGACTAATGTCGAAATGGTTTTTATAATAGCTATACCCTAAAACACTGGTCTCTGCTGAGTTTTAATTATAAGAAAGATGAACAACACAAGAGATGATATACATTGCTCTTTGACATCTGAGGGCGAGTGACTCTATATGATATACTCTCTCCTTTCTTCCTGTTCTGTCAGCAAATTTACCATTACTGAAATGTTCTTTTCTTAAATTGTATTTATAATTCTTAGGAATGAAAAAAAAAAAAAAAAATGTTCCCAAGGGTTTAGCTTTCTACTATCGTTTTTTAAAATTGCTCAATTTCAACTCTGAAAGTAATGATGAATATGATGAAAACATGTTTTTTTTAGTACACAAATGCACTGTTCACTGTAGACCTAAACCCACTTCTTCAGACCATAAATCAATACTTCATATTTATTAAAACATATATTAAAGTTAAGATAAGCTAAAATATTCACACATAGTAAACCAGTTGTCAATACAGATATTTATGAAAACAAACCAAAATGTCAAAAATTTAGCTGCAGAAATCTTGTAAATACATTTTTTTAAATATAATTTACAATACTATTTATAAAGTACTTTTTATTTTTGTTATTTTTTCATTATATCATTTTACTACTTGTGCTTATTTTTTTTTTCAGTCAAACTACATAAACTCCATCACCACAATTGTAAATAACATTTATTTGGATGTGTGTAAATTTATATTTGTGTATATATGTATAATCGCAATTAATCGCATCCAAAATGAAAGTTTGTGTTTACATAATATATGTGTGTGTGATGTGTATAATTATTTTGTATATATAAATACACACATATGCATGTATATATTTAAGAAAAATGTGTTATTAATATATCAAATATTTATGTTATAATTAATTTTGTATAAATATATATAAAGTATATACATGCTTAAATCTATACATGCATGTGTGTGTATTTATATATACAAAATAATTATACACACTACACACATATATTATGAAAACACAAACTTTTATTTTGGATGCGATTAATCATGATTAATCGTTTCACAGCCCCAATTTATATATGTAATATGTATGTATATATTTGTGTGTGTGTGTGTGTGAGAGAGAGAGAGAGAGAGAGGAGTCTAGTGTGTGTGTGTGTGTGTGTGTGTGTGCGTTTGTGTGCATATTTTATTTCATCACTACCATAAGATCTCAGATACATGATATATTTTCATGCTATATTGCTAATTTTCTCTTGGCCTAGGACAACATGTTAAAGGGATAGTTCAATTTGAAATTAATGTTTGATATGTTTTATCTTACCTCAAGGGCATCCAAGATGTAGGTGTCTTTGTTTCCACAGTATTTTCAATTTTGATATTTTTAGGTCAAACCGTTCATGTCTATCAGTCTTATAATGCAGGTCTATGGTCACCACCTCAAAGAGCATGCACAGAGAAGTCCAAATTAAACATGATTTAATGACTCGTAAATGTAAGTACACATTGACGGCCTAAGACACGAAACGAGCGGTTTGTGTGAGAAAACGAACAGTATTTATATCGTTTTTACCTCTTGTAACCACAGCCACATTAATGGGTGAGCTCCCTTTTATCCAAGCCCAATGAATAGGCTGTACCATAGAGGTTTTTACTGGGCCCTTAATTCTCATTAACGTTCCAGGTTTTCCCCCCTTAAAGACGACCCTGTCTTTAACGCAACTTTCAGAAACACTGAGGGCTTTAATCAAAGGGGACAAAGCCAGCCTAAGGGTCATCACATTTTGACCCTTGACCTGACAGGGACCCCTGCTCCTTGTTTGGTCCCTCAAGGGTCAGTTTGTCTTGAACAAAGCCTATATAAACACCAGGCTGTCAGTCACTTAGCATGCTAATGCATCTCAGTGGTCTGGATGGATTTTAAGATTTCTGAGGACAGACGAACCTCACAGTCAAATGCGCCGGCCTCAGGGACTCTCAGAGCTGTCACTAGATCAGCATTGTTGTTGAATCCCATATCAAAATGGACACTGAGAAACCTGATCCTAGATCAGCTTTCATACTGTTGTACTGAGAGTGAATGCAAGCCCACAGTTGGAGAAGCACCTGGATGGGTCAGCGTTGGGTAAAATGAGGCAGCGATGGGGGCGCGTGCCCTTTGCCAATGACCTGAGACTAGATTTGCATTTCCTCTTACAATGAGGAAGGCCTGAATATATGTAGAAAAAGCCAGTGTCAGGTATCATTCAGAAAAGCACATATGCGTCATTGTCTGAAGGCCTGTTTTGGTGTCTGATGCGACTACACAATACCAGTCAAGTCTAAAATATTCACAAGCAACTTTTTGCATCAAAACTATTAGTCCAGTTTTCAATAGTTTCCTGTTGAAACCCGAATGAACTGAATTGGCTTGTGAAAAAAAGGACCAAACTTATGTATTATAAATAAATGTATAGTAATCAACCATCATATATTTTGCACAGTATGTTCAATGCAATCTAAATACCGCAAGTCTGATCCAACCAAACAACACAAATTATAACATTTTTGGTGTCTCAAAATTATCCACACCAATGTTTGTCATCAACATTGCAACAAAACAATGTTTTGGACCAACAAGTGTGCTTGATGTGAACATACAGTGCATTAATAATTGAATTTCCAACATCAAATTACCATCTGTCATTTCATATTTTGTGCTGAGCTTTGATAGTTGTGTTTTTTTATTTACTTTATACACTTAAATGTCCCAGAGGTTGATATGAAACCGATCTAAAATGTTTTAATATGTAAAACAACTACAACAAAATCAACACTCTTTTATATTACATTATGGAACATCACGGTATAATTCTGTGTACTCAATGTCAAGGTTGAGGTTTCGTTCTTAAATGCTGTGCAAAACAGGGCCTAAAGCGATTACTCATTCCTTGCCTCTTGTCCCGGCATCTCTGTCTCCTTTTTTTCAAAATCTGACGTACATTTGCGTTGAACTCTTTTACTCTTATCATTTTCTACTTTCCTCTTACTAACTTTCTCGTCACCCTCACTTGACAACTTCAACCGAACGGTACATCCGTGACTCGCCGCGAGTCCACATCCATTGTTCATTGTGAATGAACGTCCGTCAGAAGAGAAAAGAAAGGACTGTGTGGTAAGGATTGGACGAAGGGGAACGCAAGTTAATTAAGTGTGTGTGAGAAACAGAGGGAGCCGTACACCTCCGTTAAAAAGACGACACTCAGATGAGAGGATAACGCATTAATTACTTCTCTCATTGCTACAATGGAGTCGGAGAGTTGAGCGAAGGTCATGGAGTCTTTGGAGTGGAGCACAGCTTTATTACAAGAAAGAGAGACGAAATGAATGGAGGGGGAATGGAAACTGGGAGACAGATGCAAAGGTGAAGGAAAAGAGAAACTATGAAATTAAACCTGTGCTAAAGCTAAAGCTAAACTAAGCAAGTGTGTGCACGTTTTTAAACGTAAATTGTACTTTGTGGCCAAAATGTAAATATTTGAGGCTGAAATACTCAAAAGTAAGCTAAATCCAATGAGTCCATATAGAGACTAAATTATATTACTTGTAAAATTGCAAAAAGTAAATGTTTTAGGTCATTTATACAATTTTATACAAGCTTATAAATGTTGAAGAATATACAACTTAATTTGTTGTGTAGAGTTAAACTCACTACCACATTGCCAGGGTGTTGCTATGCAGTTGCCAATAGATTTAGAGTGCTTGTCTATTACAAGGTCAAGGTGCTTTTTGGGTGGTTGCTAGGGTGTTGTTATGCGGTTGGTAAAATGCTCTGAAATAGTTAACCTAAGCTAATTAGAAAAACATCCCAGTGACACATTTAGATTAAAAGTGTTGTCAGTTTTATCTGGAACAAATGAATGTGAATCTTACATTTCTCGTTGTACCGTGGGAGTGGCGCTAAAAGGTTAATGCCCGTTTCGTACCACCTACACTACCCTAAACCTAAAAAAACGATAGTGTTAAAGGAGTAGTTCCCTTTTTTTTTTATTAAATGCTGATAATTTACTCACCCCCATGTCATCCAAGATATCCATGTCTTTCTTTCTTCAGTCGAAAAGAAATTAAGGTTTTTGATGAAAACATTCCAGGAATTTTCTCCATACAATGGACTTCAATGGGAACCAAACGGTTCAAGTTCCAAAAGACAGTTTCAGTGCAAACTGTTCAAAGGGCTTTAAACGATTTCAGACAATGAATAAGGGTCTTATCAAGCGTTTAGGGTCTCATCAAACTCGTTTATCAAAATGAAAAAATCTTTTCCCCGAGTCAACTCGTTCATTTCGTTCGTTGAATGAACCAAATGACACGAAAAAAGATTCGTTCATTTTGATAAACGAGTTCGAACAGGAGAATCACAAACATGCATCACAGAACAGAGTAAGGCGAACATTTGAGCTTATAAAACTTAAACTTTGTTTTTTTTTTTTTTTAACGAGCAATCGTTTCGATTGATAAGACACTGGAATCGTTTAAAGCCCTTTGAACAGTTTGCAGTCTGCACTGAAACTGTCTTTTGGACCTTGAACCGTTTGGTTGCTAGTAAAGTCCATTATATGGAGAAAAATCCTGGAATATTTTCATCAAAAACGTTAATTTCTTTTCAACTGAAGAGAAAATGACATGGACATCTTGGATGACATGGGGGTGAGTAAATTATCAGCAAAAGTATTTTTTTTTTTTTAAAGGTGAACTACTCCTTTAACAAAAGGAAACGTCAGAACGTAGGCCATTGAGCTATCGTGACTCGTATATATTATGTGACTTGTACCTAAGTGCTCCACATCGCATGTACAATGCCATGAATATGGAGCTGGTTATTTGATGTAAACTACAAAGGCTTGGTTTTAGATTTAGCCAGGATTAGGCCTTCGTTCAATTAAGGAACATGAAGTGACATGTGAAGGTCAAGTATGGTATGGTCCTCAGCATTTAACCCATCCAAGTTAGTGCACTGAATACACATTAGGAGCAGTGAGTAGTGAACACACACACATACTGCAAACCGTGGGCACACGCCATTTGCTATGGCGCCCGGGGAGTGATTGGGGGTTAGGTGTCTTGCTCAAGGGCAACTTAGTCATTTCCTGCCAACATTGAGAATCAAACCCGCAACCTTCGGGTTACCAGTCTGATTCTCCAACAATTAGACCACAACCGCCCCTTAAATTAGGACATTAAAGTAGTTTAAAAAAGTGCATCTTGAGACAATGATATAGTGCAAGTTGCTTTCATTTAACACGGCTCAAACATACATTTTAATTTGGGACTTGGCTTAAGCCTTGTCTGTTATTAGTTTACAAATCATACACTAAAGCATTTTGAGGTCATAACATTGTATTGTGCAAGGAAATGCATGATTTTGTTTACGTCACTAATCTGCCCCAAAAATTTGTGTAAAAAAAATGTACAAGTTGTTGTTTTATTGCCACTAGTGGCCATTTAAGCTGGAAACTGAAGTGAATTGTATGTTTTTCCAATTACCCAATGCTGGAAATATTTTGGTGGTTGGTTGGTAATCAATACATTGATGAAAGTACAAATGGTGCAAATGACATGTTGAAGTTAAATACTCAAAGGTGCAACTTCCCTTAGTAACAGCAATGAGAGATCGCCATTTAGTTTTTCTCTTCTACATGCCATCTTGTGTATTTCTAATTTTTAAAAAAAAAAAAAAATCAAAGCAATCTGCACACCATGAAGTCTCCGCTGTCCTCCACACTTCTTCCACAAGTCCCGTGAGAGAGGGGCGGGCGGCCGTGAGCCGCGTATAATTACGTAGTGGCGATGAGGCCATCTGATAGGCGGGAGAGGGGGAATACGGCGAGATAATTAACACCGATACCCAACGCAAGACCAACGCAGGCGAAAGGTGGGCTCAGAGATAAAGCGCTCATCAGAGCGCGAAACCGCCCCGCGTGCAGATAGTTCCTGGGTAAATAAACGAGACGGAGCGAAAGGGAAGGAGGAAGAGCCAAGGTTAACACAGTTTGAAATAAGGTTACGCCTCCATCAAAGAGCATTCAGATGACATTAAGAATGGGGAGGTGGGAGAGCTGGTTAACTTAACGGCCTTGCAGTCTCCTCTTATTGAATTTGAACACCGCAGCATGGAATAGGCCTCTTGTTACTAACAATTTCTGACATTCATTATTATTAAATGATTTGTCAAATCAACATGGACCCTGTTGACACATTTCTGGTGACAAAAAGTTTAATTCGTAGTAATTTATTTAACAAAACTGCAAACAGAAACAACTCTAGAAGACCCAATGACATTTTACAGGTTGAAGTTATTTGTTATATACTTACAATATTATTACGTTTTTTGGAAGGTTTTACCCATGAGTAAAAACCTATAAAAAAGTTTTTTACCTTGAAAAATCTCTTTAAAAAATATTCTACGGTAAGATTTGTCACTGTAAAAAATATTTTCCTGATTTGTAATCACAACATGTTTTCTTTTGTCAAATCAACTTAAAGGATTAGTTCACTTTTGAAAAAACTTTTGCTGATAATTTACTCACCCCCATGTCATCCAAGATGTCCATGTCTTTCTTTCCTCAGTCGAAAAGAAATTAAGGTTTTTGATGAAAACATTCCAGGATTTTTCTCCTTATAATGGACTTCCATGGGAACCAGGTCCAACCGAGGTCCAAACGACAGTTAATAACAGTTTCAGATGCAGCTTCAAATGTCTTTAAACGACACCAGACGATAAATAAGGGTCTTATCATGCGAAACGATCGGTTATTTCAAAGCTTATTCCAAAAATGTAACTTTTCTAAATGCTAGCCTTGTAATATATTGTGAGGCGCGTTTTCAACGTCACGTAATACGTAATTACGTTCAAAAGGTCACGGGCGACGTAGCCGGAAGTACGGAATCAAAATCGTCCGACATCGTTGTTTTACCTTTTAATTCCTTTTTTGTAAACGGCGTTTGAGTTAGTTGAGTTCACGTTCAACCTATGCGTTCAACTTGTAAACACTCTGACTCTGTACTTCTGGCTACGTCGCCCGTGACCTTTTGAACGTAATTACGTAATACGTGACGTTGCAAACGCGCCTCACAGAATGGAGAAAGGCTAGCATTTGTCCTTAGAAAAGTTACATTTTTGGAATAAGCTTTGAAATAACCGATCGTTTCGCATGATAAGACCCTTATTCATCGTCTGGTGTCGTTTAAAGACATTTGAAGCTGCATCTGAAACTGTTATAACTGTCGTTTGGACCTCGGTTGGACCGTTTGGTTCCCATGGAAGTCCATTATAAGGAGAAAAATCCTGGAATGTTTTCATCAAAAACCTTAATTTCTTTTCGACTGAAGAAAGAAAGACATGGACATCTTGGATGACATGGGGGTGAGTAAATTATCAGCAAAAGTTTTTTCAAAAGTGAACTAATCCTTTAAGTAATTTATGTAGTTCAGATAACCGTCACTGGGGTTAATATGATTTATGAGTCTTCCCCTACCATCCTAGGGAAAAAAAATGTCTCCCCAGATGTAGATCTACATTTTGCTTCGTTTCACTCGGACATTTAACGGCGTAGACATACACAAGTACACGCGGACAGCTCAGAATGCGAAAAGATAACACGCCACTTGACTTGAAAGTGGCGTGTATGTTTAGGCAAAAGTCATTTTGTCATGTAAGTGGACGGATAAGATATTTCCCTGTCAATGCTAATTGATTCTAGATGGGGAAAAAAAGTTTTGCAATCCTCACTTGTTTTCCACTGAATAGTCTGTGTAGTTACAAATGCTTCACATTAAGTAAGTAAAAGGGTTGTGAATGGCGCCTCATGGACGTGACAAACACATTTACATTAGCATTTATTGTATTAATTGTGTGGTTATGAGTGAATGTCATCTGAGAGGCCTTGATGGTGACCTTCTAAGGAAAGGAGCCTTAAATGCAGGCATGTAGCAAGCATTTAGAAGTCTATTTGGATCGGAGATGATGAAGATTACCCGCCATCCCTTTCCCCTTCGGTTCATGTGGGGGCCCGAGATACAAAGCTGAGATACTCTTGGGTTTGGAGATAAAGAAGGCTTCTACGCCACATCCCACACAGACCTGGCACAGGGGAGATGGTTCAGATGCATTGGAACCAAAATGGAGGAAGCAATCTTATCATACTGCCGCAGAGATTAAACATTTCAACGTTACCTCCATTTTGAGGGGAATGTTGGCTCCCTCCTCGCCTGGGCGGACATGGAGATTGGTGCGGCACGGTTATTATTGATTCTGCAGCGCGCTGCGTTACGATAAGGAGGTTAACTACACCTAAGCACTCCGACTACCATTTGCGCTTCGATGTTTAGCATTTGTGTATCGCAACTTGATATGGTGTAGATTTGCGATAACAGCCAACATCCTTGCTTGGTCGGGGATTTTGCTGATTGCTTTACCGATGCTTTTGTGGTGTACGCAAATTCCGGTTTCTAAAACGTCAATATGCGCTTTCTTCCTTGCGGGGGACGCACTGTGTGTGTCTTTGCATGTACCTGCATGTGTCTGGTGACGACTTCGGCCTGTTTTGGTGGGGATGTTTTGGTTTGTGTGTTTGTGTGTAAGTGAAGTCTGGCAGAAGCGTCTTTATCTAAGATGCTCCATTTGATACCCATCAGGCAGGCTGTTCCACCAGCTCACATTCCTCCAGTTTGTCTTCTCGAGTGTGTGTCTGTGCGTGAGTGTGTGCCTGCTTGACCTGTGGCTTGATATCAGATATGTCTCTCTCTCTTTCTCTCTTGCAACACACTGGAGTTTTCTCTTATCACTTTCTCTGTAGCTTTCCTCTTTTTCTTCTTTAGAGTATAGATCAAACATAAAGCTGTCAACCCAAATACACACTCTCAAATAGCCGATGAACACTCACAGGGAGCTGAAACAAATTTGTGTATGAGGGAAGCACTTAGTTTTGTTAAATGCTGAATAGATGTTAAAAAAGGTCCCTTGCATCTGTTATAAAGCAGTCGTATATCAGTGAGTGCTATTTCTAGGCAGCACGAATTAAAAGTAGAGATTATGGAGTAGTCTGGGAATGTGGCTTTTTATTTTAAGTGAATAAAACAAGGAATACACTCTAAAAATTGCTGGGTTGTTTTAACCCAACTTTGGGTCAAATATGGACAAACCCAGCAATTTTTAATAAAATTTTTAACCCAACGTTTGGGTTTGTCCATATTTGACCCAAAGTTGGGTTAAAACAACCCAGCATTTATAGATTGTATAGATTGTAGACTCTTTAGTAGGTGGAACTGTTAAGGATTATGTACAACTGTAACATTTTATACTTAATAAGTTCATGAAAAATAGCATTGAATTTCTGCATAAAATATTCACTCTAAAAATTGCTGGGTTGTTTTAACCCAACTTTGGGTCAAATATGGACAAACCCAGCAATTTTTAAATTAAATTTTTAACCCAACGTTTGGGTTTGTCCATATGTGACCCAACGTTGGGTTAAAACAACCCAGCATTTTTAGAGTGTATAGATTCTAGACTCTTTAGTAGGTGGAACTGTTAAGGATTATGTACAACTGTAATATTTTTTACTTAATAAGTTCATGAAAAATAGCATTGAATTTCTGCATAAAATATTCACTCTAAATATTGCTGGGTTGTTTTAACCCAACTTTGGGTCAAATATGGACAAACCCAGCAATTTTTTAATTAAATTTGTAAACCAATGTTTAGGTTTGTCCATATATGACCCAACGTTGGGTTAAAACAACCCAGCATTTTTAGAGTGTATAGATTCTAGACTCTTTAGTAGGTGGAACTGTTAAGGATTATGAACAATTGTAACATTTTTTACTTAATAAGTTCATGAAAAATAGCATTGAATTTCTGTATAAAACATTCACTCTAAAAATTGCTGGGTTGTTTTAACCCAACTTTGTTTCAAATATGGACAAACCAGCAATTTTTAATTAAATTTTTAAAACAACCCAGCATTTTTAGAGTGTATAGATTCTAGATTCTTTAGTAGGTGGAACTGTTAAGGATTATGTACAACTGTAATATTTTATACTTAATAAGTTCATGAAAAATAGCATTGAATTTCTGCATAAAATATTCACTCTAAAAATTGCTGGGTTGTTTTAACCCAACTTTGGGTCAAATATGGACAAACCCAGCAATTTTTTAATTACATTTTTAACCCAACGTTTGGGTTTGTCCATATTTGACCCAAAGTTGGGTTAAAACAACCCAGCATTTATAGATTGTATAGATTGTAGATTCTTTAGTAGGTGGAACTGTTAAGGATTATGTACAACTGTAACATTTGATACTTAATATGTTCATGAAAATAGCATTGAATTTCTGTATAAAACATTCACTCTAAAAATTGCTGGGCTGTTTTAACCCAACTTTGGGTCAAATATGGACAAACCCAGCAATTTTTTAATTAAATTTTTAACCCAACGTTTGGGTTTGTCCATATATGACCCAATGTTGGGTTAAAACAACCCAGCATTTTTAGAGTGTATAGATTCTAGACTCTTTAGTATAGGTGGAACTGTTAAGGATTATGAACAATTGTAACATTTTTTACTTAATAAGTTCATGAAAAATAGCATTGAATTTCTGTATAAAACATTCACTCTAAAAATTGCTGGGTTGTTTTAACCCAACTTTGGGTCAAATATGGACAAACCCAGCAATTTTTTAATTAAATTTTTAACCCAACGTTTGGGTTTGTCCATATATGACCCAACGTTGGGTTAAAACAACCCAGCATTTTTAGAGTGTATAGATTCTAGATTCTTTAGTAGGTGGAACTGTTAAGGATTATGTACAACTGTAATATTTTTTACTTAATAAGTTCATGAAAAATAGCATTGAATTTCTGCATAAAATATTCACTCTAAATATTGCTGGGTTGTTTTAACCCAACTTTGGGTCAAATATGGACAAACCCAGCCATTTTTTAATTAAATTTGTAACCCAATGTTTAGGTTTGTCCATATTTGACCCAAAGTTGGGTTAAAACAACCCAGCATTTTTAGAGTGTATAGATTCTAGACTCTTTAGTAGGTGGAACTGTTAAGGATTATGAACAATTGTAACATTTTTTACTTAATATGTTCATGAAAAATAGCATTGAATTTAAAACATTCACTCTAAAAATTGCTGGGTTGTTTTAACCCAACTTTGGGTCAAATATGGACAAACCAAGCAATTTTTTTTAATTAAATTTTTAACCCAATCTTTGGGTTTGTCCATATTTGACCCAAAGTTGGGTTAAAACAACCCAGCATTTTTTTAGAGTGTTTGTATACATTTTTTATTGTAATGTCAATTTATTTAATAAATTAAGTTTGCACAAGTTCGGAGTAAATGTACACATTTATCAACCAGAGCATGGGGCAACAATGTTTCAGTTGATTCTCAAGGAATACAAAACATAAAATGTATGCGTTAGATACAAGGTGTTTTGGATGAAATATGCCAAATACATGTCTAAAGTTGACTTTTGCTTCATTATCAAAACCTAAAAAGTTTTGATTTTACCACACACCTGACTCAAAACCACCTCACGACTTCTAAGCTAGCCAGAGAGTTTCGCTTTGCTTTGCCGTATTTCATTTCTCAGTCAAGACCAATTCGGCGGCGAATGTATTCTTATCCGATAAAACAAATTAATTTATCAAACTGTCCTAAAATAAATGCGGTTGTCATGGCAGTGATGACGAGCTTTGGCGAGCGGTGATGTGGGATTTATTAAAAGCAGGAGTCGGCGTCCCTGCGCTCCCTCGCCTGCATTCATCTTATTGACGCAGGCATTATGACTGAGATGATAATCATAACTCTTCTGGCTTTATTGCGCTTTCCTGCAGTGTGTTGCGGTGCGGGCAGCGGTTTGCCGACCAGGTGTGTCGAACTCAAATAAATAATGTTTTTGTTCCTAGATATGTAAATTAATTTATTTCAGACGGTGCGGTGATTAATCATCACAAGCAATGTGTCCTTTCAGAGATGGGTCCATTTAGATTAAAATGATTATTCATAGAGAGCAGGAGGCTGAGAAAATATGGATTGAACTCATATCTACTCAAACGCAGAAGGGTTTGGATGAAGTAGATGGAGTTTGACATTGATCCAGTAGTTTTCTTCAAGAAAGATCATAGTTACTAGTCTGTTGACCTTCTTGTTAAACAGTAATTTGACGCCGGATATTAATCTCAGAGAGAAATATTGCAACAGTAAAGAACATGATATATGTAGACCATACAACTTTTTTTTGAATAACTTTATTTGTGGATGGGATCCATATCTTCCCCTTTTCTATAACGTCCAAATTTAAAAAAAAAAAAAAAAAAAAAGAAAGAAAAAATCACAAAAGATGTGTATGACAGCAGGTTTTCTTTCATTTTTTAATTTTAAATGCTGGGTTGAAAGAAAGATATATATGCACACACAGTAAAATGCACTCGCATTTTGTTAAGAAAACATGTTCATAAACTGCCATGGGAACACATTTACCATATAGGGTCAAATCATATGATTTTTGTCTCTAGTCATGTGACTGAATAATTAGCTTGAAGAACAAAAGAAAACCAATCTTTGATATTAGCCATTTGTCCTGATCATTAGCACGTTAAGTTTGTCTGAGTGTTTTGTCTGCGCTCTTAACCGCAAGTACCATTTACAAGAGCATCGGTGGCTACAACTTTATTTTGCACTTATTTGCACTAACTTTTCATTTTGCACTAATTTGGCCCTGAAGGTTTTTTTTTTTTTTTTTACATATGGGACGGAAAGCTGCTTTATTCACAACTTGAATGGAAACATAGATGCTATACACTTACACATAAATGCTGGGTTGTTTTAACTCAATTTTGGGTCAAATATGTAACCCCCAGCCATTGGGTTACATTTTTAAATTACATTTTTAACCCAATGTTTGAGTTTGTCCATATTTGACCCAAAATTGGGTTTGGTGCCAATGACATGTTGAAGTGCCAATTTTGAATAACAAGATTTCTGCTTTATATAAAGTAAATAGCCATAGGGAGTTAGAATGACATGAAGGTGAACACATGATGAACATTTTATTCATTTTAAATTCACTCTAAAAATTTCTGGGTTGTTTTAACCCAACTTTGGGTCAAAAATAGACAAACCCAGCCATTGAGTTACATTTTAATTGACATTTTCAACCCAACGTTTGGGTTTGTCCATATTTGACCCAAAATTGGGTTTGGTGCCAATGACATGTTGAAGTGCCAATTTTGAATAACAAGATTTCTGCTTTATATAAAGTAAATAGCCATAGGGAGTTAGAATGACATGAAGGTGAACACATGATGAACATTTTATTCATTTTAAATTCACTCTAAAAATTTCTGGGTTGTTTTAACCGAACTTTGGGTCAAAATAGACAAACCCAGCCATTGGGTTACATTTTTATTGACATTTTTAACCCAACGTTTGGGTTTGTCCATATTTGACCCAAAGTTGGGTTAAAACAACCCAGCATTTTTAGAGTGTTGTGAGGCTCTAAAGGTATGTTTTTATGAGGTCTTATTTGTTGAAAACTTGAAGCATGTGTGTGTGTGTGTGTCGGACCAAGATCATCTATCTATACGATGGATCTGTATGTGATTTCCCTACTTTTAACACAACCGGATATCAGGCCCAGATGTGGGAGGGTTTGAAATGTAAAATATCACAACACACACCTACACTTGAATCGCACTGCTACTAGTGTGTGTTTGTGTGCAAATGTGTGTTTACCCAACAGACATTTGACAAACTACAACTACATGAAAACTTATTTTACTCACCCAAACTAAAGCAGTCTACTAACAAAGTTCTAAAACTCTAATGAAAGTTAGTTGACACGTAATTGTAAATGAATGGGTACAATTGGTTCAAAAAGTGGTACAAATATTTGACCTTTTTTTAAAGTATGCCAAAGTATACTTCTTTTTCACAAGAATACTTTTTCTTTTTCTCATTCCAGTTATAACTGAATGAGAGTTAGTTGACATGTGGTTACAACATTACTTGTAGTTTGAATGTCTAAAGTGGACCATCGAAGAAAAGTGGGACTATTATTTGACCAGTATGCCAAAGTATACTTCTTTTAGGGTTAGGTCCAATTGACTTTAGCCTTATATTAAAAGAAAAAAAATATGTAAATGCGTGTATGTGCATGTAGTGTGGGAAAGGTGTCATCTAGTCAATGCTAGAATTATGTGTGCGTAGGAGAGCATGTTAAAGGCGGTGAAGAAAACGTGTTGAAGGTGCAAAATCTTCTGATCTTTAGTAATTATACAAAGCAATGAGTTTAATTCATTAACTCAAAATCATCCTCTCTCGCTTATTTCCACCCCTTTTGTTTCACTATCCTCTGAGACGTCGGCCCATACCTCTTTTTCGGGCCTTTTCTCGCTTGTTTTTTTAACATTAAACTGAAATGAGTACGATCATTATCTGTGGCGTAATTGCAAGCTAATTATGAGAAGGAATCCTCACGTGGCTCAAGCAAAGGCTGCAAGTGAAACACGTGTGTAGATATGTGAACTTTGTGTCTGTATGTGTGTGTCTTTAGATAAAAGAGAGAATAAAGGCTAGAATTAATGTTAAGAAGTGATTGTAAACGCTATAGTTATATATTTATATAGAGTCTTGTGAATAAGTTTGGACACCCATGCTAAAGTTGCCTAAAAAGAGGAATAAAAAATCACTTTTTTGGAAATTGATCTTAATGCCTTAATTAGAAAAATGAGGAAAAATCCAACCTTTAAGGACACCAATTTTCTTTGTGTATGAATAATATATCATACATAAATAAAAATTATTCCTTAAAATACAGGGTGCATAAGTCAGGACACCCATTAATTTCCCATAGAATCAGGCAATTTCTAGGTATGGTGAAGGGTGTGTGATGATATTTTAATCCCAAAGGCCATGGAAACTTTATAAGGATGCATATTATCCCGGATCCATGACACAACTGGCCTTTAAAAATAGAAATCTGCTTGACTCTTTGGGAATTTAACATAGGGGTGTCCTGACTTATGCACCCTGCATTTTAAGGAAGAATATTTATTTATTTATGATACATTATTCATTCACAAAGAAAATCTGTGTCCTTAAAGGTTGGATTTTTCCTCATTTTTTAAAATTAAGGCATTAAGAAAAAAAATCCAAAAAT
Source organism: Pimephales promelas (assembly GCF_016745375.1). The sequence continues at coordinate 18,328,218 of NW_024121144.1, forward strand.
GATTTGTTTTATTCCTCTTTTTACGCAACTTTAGCATGGGTGTCCAAACCTATTCACATCACTGTATATAAATATCCTACATTTACTTATTAGCATGAATATGCTTTATCTAATCAATAAAATTGTGGCAAAAGATTACAAACAATATTATTAATTAAATTGAACAAATTAGAATTGAGTAATAATGAATCAAATTAAGGAATGAGTAAAGTTTACACCACAAAAAATAAACAAAAATATCTGAATAACAGACAGACGTCAAATATTAATTAAGAACTATATATTTTAAATTGCCAACATTGAAGACACCTGATGTTAACAAGCAGAATCACTGGAGAAAAACGTAATTATAAAACAAACACCGATCACCACAATGGTGACTTAAATGTATTTTTTTTTGTACGTTTTACTCATTTGAAATGGTTAACTTTTAAGGCATTAATTTGATTAATTATTAATCAATTCTTTTGTTAAATTGAATTAATAATATTGCTTGTAATCTGTTGCCACAATTTTTTTTGATTAGATGAAGCACATTCATTTTTACAGTGTAACTACATAACTTATTCGACTAACCTTAACCCTACCAGTCTACTAATACTCTAAAGAGAGTTAGTTAACACATAGTTCCAATGTTACTTATAGTTAAAATGTCTAAAGTGGACCATCAAATCAAAATGTAATAGTTCAATACAAATACGCTTATTTTTAAGATTTACAGTGACATATGTTAGATCATATTTATGACATGTTTTGTATGATCTTAGTGTGTTATATATGTAAGATTTGCATGAGAAATTTGGCGCTTTTACTGTGTCTACATGTCCCTTTTTTCCGTAGTGGGTTGGAAACAGGAGATTCAGTCGTTTACTTTCCAATTCTACTTTCTCTTTCTGTTGCTTCCTCCATTCTCTCTCTCTCTCTCTCTTTCTGCCGTTCTCACCCCTCTTTGTCCTTTTCACTCTGAATTTCCCCTCGTTGTCTGGAGGCGTGCGAGTTGGGGAGACAGGTCTTTGGTAACGGTTACATAAAAGCCTCGGTATTGGAAGCGCCTTTTCGGCGTGTGACAGCAGTTGCAGCACGTTATATATCCGACAGGTGCACAGCAGGTGAGAGTCGCCCGTGGAAACAGTGTAACTAGGGGGCGGGCAGGAAGTTTAGGGATGACCACATCTCCCAGCTAGGGGCAGACAGGGCTAAACCACATGTGTTTGAGGACGCATCCTTTTTGTGGGAGGCCCAGACTTGCTTTATGTGCTGGACAGACCAAACCACACCCAGCTCTCCTGTACCGCCTGTGGGCTCAGCGCTGCGTCTGAACCCCCCCCCCAGACTCATGTGTGGTGGAACGGTGGTACAACCGACTGCTTGTGCGTATGTGCTTTTATCAAAACCTGCCCTCTTGTAGCAGTTGCAAAAACGCCCACACTCGACTTTTTAACCTGACACCTGCTCTCGTTTTTTTTTTTTTTTTTAATTCTTCCTTTCTGTTGTTATTATTAAACTGATTTCACTAGAAATTGTGTTATTTGTGCAACGTATGCAATGGATAGATTTTCCAGCCATACAACACTCGTGTTTGACGTGTTTACAAAATAAGATAAAATACATCCATCACTACTATTGTTTTTTTTTTTTTGTTTTTTTTTTTTTTTGGTTGAATTACAAATATAAGAAGCCTAAAGCTGCCTTTCCAGAAGTCATTCATTTATATCTATCGGATATGTTTTATCTATCAGTATAGGATTTTCGTGGAGTTCCAATTATATGCATATGCGGAAAATCCGGATCCGATTTGAGCTTCGGAACATTTTCTAAATATAGAACATTTCTAAACAAATATTCTAAACAAAATGATGAGCACAAAGTTAGAATTAGCGATATTTTGACACTTTAACCTTATTCTGTAAACACTTTCTGTAAAAAAAGGTGGTTAGTAATAATTATGGCAGAAATAATTATTGTATAATTATTCAATTAAAAATTATGTTGATTAGTTCTATAAAATCTACTATGTTTTTATTTTAGGTGTATTGAGGGTCATTTGTTTTGTGTGGATATATGCATTACATTCATTCAAATTGTTAATTTTACCATGGTGAATAAGCCGAGGTAATGGCTGCTTCACGACCAATTTCAAAGTTCCGTGCGACTGCCGCTAGGGGGCAAAACGCGACAATCGTATGCAAATGTCCAACACTATCTCACGACCAATTCGTACGAATTCGAGTGTCTAATTCGTACAACCTCACTCGTACGAATTTGTACGATTTGTCTAAACCCATTTGATGGTTAGGTTTAGGGGCGGAGTAAGGGGTAGGTAATTCATATGAATTCATTAGCAAAATCCTACTAATTCGTACGAGTGAGGTTGTATGAATTGTTACGATTTAGCCACTTTTTAATCATTCGTCGAATTCGTACGACTTGGTCGTGAGATCGGGTTGGAATGTCGTGTGCAGTGGAAAGGCGGTTTAATTGTATCCATGTTGGTTTCATGTGGTTTTATGCAGCATGTTTGAACCAATGAGGTTGACTCCCTTGTGTTACGCAGCACGTTTAAACCAATAGAGAGCCTAAGTCCCTCCCCTTCCGGTCGACCACCATGGGACCTTATTTCGGAAAAATATTGTATGTTAGTCAATGGCGAGAGAATACAAATATTTTGATCTGGTTTGAATTGAGCCGTGAATTACACATATGATGTTTGTCAATTTAAAAGATACATTTTAAAGTAAAGAAAGTCGCCGTTTGATGTGAAACCGTTGAGGTATAAGACTGTGAAAATACGTAATTACAAAGACTACAAACCCCAAAGGCGCACATTTTCTCTCAATGAATGAAGCTAACTTTACTGAGGCTAACGTCTGTCATTGTTTCTATAGTCTTACGATATAATCGTAACGTTACACCGTCATGTCTGAGTGTGTTGTACCAGACTGCACACACACACACAAGCAGCGGATCTTGCTCGTTATTTCGCTTCCCGGGAGATGTAGATCATTGAGCGATTTTCGCATAAAACTAAATGTTAATCTTCTGTTTCATGACAAATTGCGAACTTTTTGACTTTCAGGATTATCTTTTAAATTGACAAACATCATATGTGTAATTCAGGGCACAGTTCAGACGGAATAAAAACATAAGTTGTCTCTCGCCATTGACTATCACACTTATTTTTTCCGAAATAAGGTCCCATGAGCCGGAAGCGGAGGGGCGGGACTTAGGCTCTCTATGAGCTTCACTGACTCCCATGTGTTACGCAGCACGTTTGAACCAATGAGGTTAATTCTCATGTGTTACATTATGAAGCTGCCAATGGAGGGACAGAAAGCTCTAAGATTTCATTACAAATAACTTTGAATGAATAAAGTTGAACAAAAGTCTTAGGTTTGGAATGATGTGACGATGAGCAATCAATGAGATAATTTTCATGTTTGGGTGAACTAACCCATTAATATTTCATTATTTTATTTCATTTTATTTATGTAGCCTAGATTTTTCAAGGTATTGTTTTTTTTTATTATTATTATTATTCATAGTAATTGGGGCATTTTTTGTTGTTGTTGGTTGCACTGACTTTATTAGCAAAACTGAACACCCAAAATGATTGACAGGTAGAGAGAGATTTTAATTTGCCAAGTTTTCTAATTGGCTGAATAGGGAAGGGCCGCTCCATGATGATGTTTACAAGGTTTTTCCTTAATATCCTTAATTTTTTATACATATATTTAATTTTTTTCATTTATCTGACTCGTTAAAAAAAATTAAAAATTGTTAACTTTCAGGTGTATGCATATACAGAAGATGGCTTCCAAGTTAACAGACCGAGACTATATATGCCATTTCATGGGGTCTTTAAAACGCCCATAGATAAATGTTAGTTTGTGTGATTTTCACCTGTTGGGCGTATACTGTTTTGATCAAATATTGGCTTTGGCATTTACTTTACTGTATTTTTCTTACAGCCAATTTTGTGTATCATTTCCTGGTGGCAGACATATGATGTGGTAAAGGACTTCCTGAGGCCACATGCATATGCTTTGTACTCACGTACTTTCCGTGTGTGTGAAAGATCTTGACAATCTACCATGATTTTGAACCATTTTGATTTGTGAACCGATCTGGCCTCTCCTCCGATCGTCAAAATGTCACCATCAAAAGAACCGGTGGTGAATTGCGCTGACAGTCCCTGCTGGAAACTTTGAGGCTGCACTCCCTCCCCAAGCTGTGTTTCTTCGTATTAAAGAAGGCTCAATTCTTAGAGAGTCTTTTTGATTTTCTGTTTTTGACATGTGAGAATATATAGATGAGGTTATTGCTCATTTGGGGAGACTGAGAGGTCAAATTAGCAGAAAAGTGAATACTGAGAATTCTTTGAATCTTTCTCATTTTGACTGGCCATGCCAGATCATTCAAAGAGAGTGAGAATGAGAGTGTTTGACTCTATGAGAGTTTTTGTTGTTCCCAGGTTCTTATTTAGAAAAGCTGTTCTCATGGTCCCGTTTTCTATCCTTCTGTAACCCTTGCTCCATCTTCAGTGAGTATTCTCACATTTATTGAAAGCTGGGTAAAGCCACGCATTAAACAAATGCTGTGGCTTCATGGTAGGAAGATTTATTAGTAGCAGAAGATGAATATGAATAAAACAGAAAGTTATTAATTTTTTTAAGTACAGTAACAAGGTGGATGTCTAACGTTTGTCCAACGTATTTCTGAAGTATGATTAGATTCACCATCGTTTTCATATTTCTGAGATTAAAGTTGTTGACTTGTCAAATGTTGACTTCTGTAGTTAAACGGATTTAGATGCTTCATTTCATCTTCTATTTCTTATAAATATAAGGGTTCTTCAAAGGTAATGGTGCAATTTATGTCTCGAATGTATTTAATTCATTTTATTTTATTTAGATTAAAGGGTCCTTCTCAGGTGATGGTATAATTGTTTTATGTATTTATTATTATTATTATTATTATTATATATTTTTTAAGATTATTTTGTTAAGGGTCTTTCTCAGGGTATGATTACTTTATTTTATTTTTTTCATTTATTTTTTATTTTAAAGTTAATGTTGAGCTATATATACTGTATATATATATATATATATATATATATATGAGCACTTTCGTTTTCCACTTTGTTTTGAAAACAACGTGAAACTTTAAAAACAGCAGAAATGGCACAAACTATTATTATATTTAGTAATAATATACTATATAATACTATAATATATAATTATATACTATAATATATAATAGTATAAATAAATACTACTACTACATAATTATTAACTTTATTATTTAACATAATTAAAACATGCTTAATGGTTTTCTGCTAAACTTTGAATCACATGATCCTCTCAGGCGCAAGAAATGATGATCACTGATAAATGAATCACAAATTATATCATTTCCTGAGAATTACCCATCAAATTTGCTGCCGAAAAAACGTATAGCTCACAAGCTATATTCGCCAACTACACAATATTGTGCAAGTATGCTCTGATTTTCATCTTAAATATATTTATAAGAATATGCTTTAAAAATCAGGAAGTGTATATGATCATGTACATTGTATATGTTTCAAGGCTTCTCATCCTGACAATTAAATCTATTGAATATTTCACACTTACTCTTATACACCCAGACACACTCATGGTGGATATGCTGCTAATAGCAGTGAGATCGTATAGGGTTGTGTGCTCAATCGCAGGAAGTCATTGTTGACCTAGTTTAGTGACATTGGTAAGATGTCTCTGCAGGCATCAGCCTTATAACCCTCTGCATCAGTCATTCTCTTGTGCTATCAATTTGACTATATAAATACACTAATTAACATTGAACAATAAGATAGAAATAACAATGTGTATATTAAAATTGTGTAATAATTGTGTAATAGATGTGTAATAATTGTAACATTTAGCTTAAAAAACGTTTTTATAGTTTGTTTCTATTAATTGACAAAAAAAATAATTAAAATTACACCCATGTAGAGAAAAAAAGTCATTTTTAACTCGCAAATGACCCACGCAGCAAACACACACCTTCACATATACAGTAAAGTGCCTTGATTTGGGCATCTCTGCAGATCTGGGCCGATGCACACGATATCAGATGTAGTGCAATGGTTTTAGTGTTCAAAGGACAGAGACAATAGCTGACCTGATCTAGTTTGAATCTAAAAAAAGAAGAGGAGGAGAAAAAGTCTCCAATGTTATTTGCAAAAACATGCATATGCAACACTATGCCAACAAGGGAATATCTGTAGGTTTGCCCGCTATATTTAGATTCTAAACAAAAAAATAAATGAATAATATATCTTTAAGTTATATATATATATATATATATATATATATATATAAAACAGTATGTCCGGCATACTTAAAGAAAATGTTCACCCCTGTAATTTCAAACCAATTTGCTATTATTAAGTCCTTTATGCATAACGTTTATTACCATGATATATATTCAGTAATACTCAGTTTCAAAAGCATAGGTGAAAAAAAAAATCGCATACTAATGTTTTCTGTGTACAAATAATGACAACAGTTTTATTGCTAAATATTACACACATTTTAAACAGAAGAATGAATGAATGTTATTTTATATAATTTTAAGATTCACATTTCTGCTTTAAATCTTCAAAAGACTAAAAACTAGTGCTAGTTTTATATATATATATATACATATATATAATATATATATATATATATATATATATATATATATATATAAAATTATATCTTCAACTGTTGACTACTGTTTGTGTGTGTATATGTATACGTATTTCAACGTAATTTCAACTCTCTCTCTCTCTCTCTCTCTCTCTCTCTCTCTCTTTTATATATATTTATATAAATGCAAAAAATTGTTTTAACCCAATTTTGGGTCAAATATGGACAAACTCAAACATTGGGTTAAAAATGTAATTTAAAAATGTAACCCAATGGCTGGGTTTGTCCATATTTGACCCAAAATTGGGTTGAAACACCCCAGCATTTTTGTGGTAAGCAACATTACGACAAATCCTTACAAATGTGGTCACTTACGTAGAAAAGGGTTGCTTGAATATTCATCAAAAATTCTCGTTTTGTGTTTCTCAGAAAAGGAAAAGGATCAACATAAACGGGTTTGGAACGACACGAGGGTGAGTAAATGACGCTATCCTTTTCCATTTGGTGATATCCAAATGTGTGCTGCCATTTTGGTGTGTGAGGTGGTCACCTTACCCCACCCTGACCCTCTCCTCTCCTCTCTGAAGGCCTGTCACTCAGAGGAGGATCTCAGGTGCGCGCTGGTGTCGCCGTATCCCACAGGTGAGATGAGTATCACCGCTTTCTCCAGTCAGGCATTGCGACTGACCCCAGCGCTCAGTGATCCCCCCCCCCACCCACCCAACACACACACACACACACAGAGTCACTATCAGGGTACGTGTAAAGATGCTTCACCCCCTCCCCGCCCCACCGGGCTGCTCTCCTCGCTGCTCTTTGTCCCCGTAAATGAGCGAGAGAAACTTGAGAAACTTCTATCCGTCCTCTCTGCTCTTTCTTTTCTCTCCAAGGCAGAATCTGTCCCTCTATCAGGATCTGTTTTCTATTGACCTTTTAATTCACTTTTATTCTCCTGCCCTGTTACTTAAAGCCTTTCAGCTTCAGGATTAGAAGGTTTCAGCAGTTCTTTCTCAGTTTCTAATTTGACTTTTAGTCAAGACTGTGTGAAATGTGTGTGTGTATATATATATATATATATATATATATATAATCACAAGTATATTTTCAACTCTAAATATCCATATTTTAACCCCATGATTATCTTTATGTTAGGTCCCGAAGTTGTTAATTGTAAAATGACAATGGTGATTTCAAAATTAACCCCAAAAAAACTCACTTTGCCAGCTGTTATTTGAATTTAAGAAAAAAAAGGGATTGAACAAAAGTACAAAAAAAAAAATGTATGTTGACAATTGCCTGTTACAGTTTGTACATCGATAAGAAAGGACATTTCTTGCATTAAGTCATGTTTGATGTCTAATGTTTCTGAGACCACAAAGGGAAGTAATGTACTGTTTTTGAGGTTTGATGAATGTCATCAAGTGGATTTTTTAGTGTATAATCCGCTGTTTTAATTATATTATTGTCTAAAATATATAAGTGTTTAATTTTATTCCTAGTTTAATGTTGCAAGATTCAAGATATTTTGTATGCATGGTTTTTTTTAACACCCTTTTGCCTTCCTTTGCAATAGACGTGCGGTGTGAAACTATTTTTTAAAAATGTAAATGTTGGATAGCATCTCAAATTATATGAGGTCATAAAAGCTGCATAGTAATCATACAATAATAGTTTTAGATACAGTTTAGCATGTCACATCATCATCAAGGATTAAAGTATTTTAGTGCCAGATACCCACTTTCATTTTGGCACTCGATGATTTTTGGATCACCTTTTAAACCCAAGGTGAGTTGTATTTAAATTTTTTTGTAAAAGTATGAATATACTTGCTACAGTTATCTGACAGGATCTTAGCCACTGCTTATATCTGTCATATGTGGAAGCCCACTGTAACCATACTCTCTATGAGTCTCACATACAGATCAGCTCTGATATATTCACCCCATTTTTAAAAGAAAATTATTTTTTTTTATGTGTGATGTTATATATATATTTTTGTGTGAGTGTGTGTGCAAAAATCTACCTAATCATTTGTCCTGCTATTGTTAACTCTTTATATATACATGTATATTAATTTACCATAGGTAAATCAAGCAGTCAATATTTAAAAACCTTCAAACAAGCTTGGCATCTAATAAAGCGAACCACAAATTTATTTGAAGAAAAGAAAAAGAATAAAGTTCTTCACCGTAAATACCTTGACGAGACGCTTCGCTTCGCACAATAACACAATAACAAATAAATTTGGCCGTATTTCACATTTCTAAATGCGCTTAAACTTCAATAGCCTTTTCTTTTAATGTAGCGATTTGCGTGCAGATTGTCTGATACAGTCTAATGCACACACACACACACGTACGCACACACAAGTTGATTTCAATGGAAAATGGTGTGATAATGATCAGCTTTTTGGGGTGTAGCGATGAGAGATGTGATATGTGGTCAGACATTTTCTCAGGGCTGCACATGCTGCAAAAACAATGACACAAAATGTCACAAGTTAACCTGACTCTTACAACAAGCTTATTAAATGCCTTATAATGACGATTTCATTAGTGAAATGCATTAAAAATCGAGCACACTAAATGAAAGGGTTGATTATTATAGCTGACTCAGCTATGTAATTATTGTAGGTTGACATCATCGTAGGCCGTACCCACACGGAAGATTTTTTATAAGACGCAGCAAAAAAAAAAAATTTGCGACGTAACCCGTTTAAGGTAACACGCCAATACAATCCAACGGATACGGTAAATGTTTTGGTTTAATATTCCGAAAACATCCCACGCATGCAAGCGTGTGTGAATGTGTACACGTTTCTGATAGGTGCTTCTGTGTCTAGGCCGACCCTGTTTAATTAATGGCTAAGAATCCCTGTCGTTTTAGCAGTAGCTTGTTAAAAGAGCATTCACCCCTCTGAAAGACAAGTCTGATTAATCCCAACTAATCCGTAGGATGACAATATCACCCCCCCCCCACACACCCCGTTTCCCCTCTCTTTCTCTCCAACTCTCTTTCCTTCCATTTGTCATTAGTGACAAATATAATGATTGCTTTTATTGTAGCGATTTTAATCCTAGTCCCAACTAAATCCACTCAACAACATTCTACAATGCGTCGTGTGCAAAAAAAACTGTACAAAAAAAAACGTGATTTGTTATCACAACTTTATATCGTTTGTCAAATCAACTTAGATAATTAATGTGGTTCAGATAACATATTTTGAGTTTCTATTTATCGCATCAATTGTTTACTTCAATGAACTCCAAATTGAAAATGAGCTCAAAGTTGAACCAACAATATTTCTTACAGTTATTTTTTTTTTCTTAAATAGTAACTTAATGTGACATGTATTAGTGACAAATGGAATGGTTGTTTTTATTATAGTGATTCTAAGTCAACTCATTCTGTTGACAAGTAACATTGCACCTACATGTACTAGTATTAGTAGACTGGTAGGGTTAGAATAAGTTGACATGTACAGTAGTTGCAAGTACTTACAATCTAAAAACTGCTGGGTTGTTTTAACCCAATTGTGGGTCAAATATGTACAAACCTATAGCCATTGGTTTAAGTTTTTTAATTACATTTTTAACCCAACATTTGGGTTTGTGCGTATTTGACCCAAAATTGGGTTAAAACAACCCAGTATTTTTAAGAGTAAAAACAAATATTGTTGGTTTAACTTAAAAAATTAAGTAACCTGGTTGCCTTAAAATTTTAAGTTGATTGAAATGGAAAAAGTGAGTTAATACAACGAAGGAGATTGATTTAATCATCAGACACTCAAAATAATAAGTTATCTCAACTAAATAAATGATTTGAGTTGATTTGACAAAAGAAAAAAATGTTGTGAAAAGGGGGGCATCAAAATAAAGTGTTAAAATAATTTTTCGTGTCAAACATTTTGATATGTTTGTGTGTGCATGTGTGTGTGTGTGTGTGTGTGTTTATACAAATAAATATGTTTTGCATGTCACTTACTGTACTGTATGTACCTGCTTGAGTTTCTCATTGCTTTCTAACTTAAATGAAAATGCAACATTTGCAACCTAAATTTAAACAAAAAAAAAAAGAAAGGATTAATGTAATGCTCGCACTTTTTGGTTAAATGCATTCTTTGAAGATTCGCTCGGAAGGGCAGATTGTTGAAGTGTGCCACAACGGAAAATGCACTACCCGTGTCTTCAAACAGACTTTACGCTGGCAGATTCAACTGATGTGCAGTTTCCTTTTTAAACTTTCTTTTACAAAGTATGCTACAAAACATTAAGCATATATTGTGGTTGTTGTGTCTGAGTTCACAGGAAAAAAAAAATGCTTTACTTACCTTACGACAAATCTTTTTTTGGACATGACAAGTTTGTTATCTACAAATACATTTTGTTTCCTGTGCACCTAAATAGAACGGCTGGTAGTGTGTGAATTCTTTCTTCTTATTTTTTTATATTCTTTTTTTTGTTGTTTGATTCTGCTTGTTTTCTGTTTTGATGATCATTTATGTGAATAAGGATAGTTTGTTGAGCTTTATTTTAATGCTGCATAGTCAATCAGTGTATTAATTCTCAGTATGACTCTTGAAGTACAGTTCTAATGAAATTAATTTCTGACAAAAAGTATTTCCTAGTATGAATGAGACATGTTTCATGTTTCACAAAACCTGAGATTTTGTCAGCTTGCCCTTTCCACCTCTCCACCTTACCTAGCATTCAAATATATGTACTTTTTGACACTTAACCACACCTTTTTTTTCTCAGACTGACTGAACTCTTTATATTTCAAGTTGAATAATTATTAGTATCACTTTTTTAAGACATTAAATAATACGTTTCTGAACAACCCTAATCACTCTATTATAATGCGACCGCGGTAAATTATTCATTAGACCAGGCCTTATCTCACGGTTGTTGAAACTGATACCAGATGCAATTGTTCTGAAATTCACAGTAGGATTCACAGATCTGTTATGAAATGTTTAACCTACAGTATACGTTAAAACCTACTCTGAGTTCTTGGAGTGGCAAATGCATTATCGTATACTGTTAAGTTCCAGGCACAGGTTTATTTTTAAGATTTTTTCAATATTCTGTTCATTTATTTATTTAAGAAGCAGCGGATTGTAAGTGACATGACCTGCCTTAAATATGTTACAATAATGTGTGTGTTATATTAAAAAGGACCCTGTATAATAGTGGAGCTCATTTCGTAGCTTAACTTTGCACACGGTGTATAGATGTCCTCTTTGGCTTGCTTTGCATCCACAGATATTGAAAGCAGACATGCTGTGTGTGTGTGGGATCTTATCTATGCTGTAAACATATTTTGGGGCTTTGTGGCAAATAAAGCGATTGGCAAAATTCCAGCATGTGTGTGTGTGTGCATGCATGTGTGTGAATGTGGTCATTCGACTCTCTATTAAACACTTTTTACCCCGTTAACTAAATAACAAATATGCTGACGCTTAATTTCAATGGTCCACTTTAGACATTCTACTAACTAGAAGTAATTTTGCAACTACATGTCAACTAGCAGTCATTAGAGTATTAGACTGTCTGCTTAATATCTGCTAACAGTTTATTTTGATCATCCACAACAGACATTCTACTGACTATAAGTAACTTTGCAACTACGTCAACTTATTCTACCAACCCGAAGCTACTAGACTATTGAGAGTTAGTTGACTTGTAGTTGTAAATGAATGAGAGTTAGTTGACATGTAGTTGTAAATTAAAGAGGGTTAGTTGACATGTAGTTACAAAGTAACAAGAGTTAGTTGACCTGTAGTTGTAAAATTAACGATAGTTAGTTGACATGTAGATACAAAGTAACGAGAGTTAGTTGACATGTAGTTGTAAATTAACGAGAGTTAGTTGACATTAAGTTTAATGAGAGTTATTTGACATGTAGTTGTAAATTAATGAGAGTTAGTTGACATGTAGTTGTAAATTAACGAGAGTTAGTTGACATTAAGTTTAATGAGAGTTAGTTGACATGTAGTTGTGAATTAATGAGAGTTAGTTGACATGTAGTTTAATGAGAGTTAGTTGACATGTAGTTGTAAATTAATGAGTTAGTTGACATGTAGTTGTAAATTAACGAGAGTTAGTTGACATGTAGTTGTAAATTAATATGAGTTAGTTGACATGTAGATGTAAATTAACGAGAGTTAGTTTGCATGTAGTTGTAAATTTATGAGAGTTAGTTGGCATGTAGTTGTAAATTAAAGAGAGTTAGTTGACATGTAGTTGTAAATTAACAAGAGTTAGTTGAACTGTAGTTGTAAATTAATGAGTTAGTTGACATGTAGTTGTGAATTAACGAGAGTTATTTGACATGTAGTTGTAAATTAATGAGAGTTAGTTGGCATGTAGTTGTAAATTAACAAGAGTTAGTTGACATGTAGTTGTAAATTAATGAGTTCGTTGACATGTAGTTGTGAATTAACGAGAGTTATTTGACATGTAGTTGTAAATTAATGTGAGTTAGTTGACATTAAGTTGTAAATTAATGAGAGTTAGTTGACATGTAGATGTAAATTAACGAGAGTTAGTTGGCATGTAGTTGTAAATTAATGAGAGTTAGTTGACCTGTAGTTGTAAATTAATGAGAGTTAGTTGACCTGTAGTTGTAAATTAATGAGAGTTAGTTGGCATGTAGTTGTAAATTAATGAGAGTTAGTTGACCTGTAGTTGTAAATTAATGAGTTAGTTGGCATGTAGTTGTAAATTAATGAGAGTTAGTTGAACTGTAGTTGTAAATTAATGAGTTAGTTGACATGTAGTTGTAAATTAACGAGAGTTAGTTGGCATGTAGTTGTAAATTAATGAGAGTTAGTTGACATGTAGTTGTAAATTAATGAGAGTTAGTTGACATGTAGTTGTAAATTAACAAGAGTTAGTTGAACTGTAGTTGTAAATAAATGAGAGTTAGTTGGCATGTAGTTGTAAATTAACAAGAGTTAGTTGGCATGTAGTTACAAAGTAACAAGAGTTAGTTGACCTGTAGTTGTAAATTAATGAGAGTTAGTTGGCATGTAGTTGTAAATTAAAGAGAGTTAGTTGACATGTAGTTGTAAATTAATGAGAGTTAGTTGGCATGTAGTTGTAAATTAATGAGAGTTAGTTGACATGTAGTTGTAAATTAAAGAGAGTTAGTTGACATGTAGTTGTAAATTAATGAGAGTTAGTTGGCATGTAGTTGTAAAGTAAAGAGTTAGTTGACCTGTAGTTGTAAATTAATGAGAGTTAGTTGGCATGTAGTTGTAATTTAAAGAGTTAGTTGACATGTAGTTGTAAATTAACGAGAGTTAGTTGAACTGTAGTTGTAAATTAACGAGAGTCAGTTGGCGTGTAAATTAACGAGAGTTAGTTGACAAGAGTTAGGCGACATGTAGTTGTAAATTAAAGAGAGTTAGTTGACATGTAGTTACAAAGTTATTTGTAGTTAGTAGAATGTCTAAAGTGGACCATCGAAATAAACTAACGAGAATTACGTATATATAGAATTAATATCATTTCTTGCAAAGTAATACAGCACAGTAATGGATCAAATATATATATTTTTGTGTAAGTCTACATTTTCTTTGGATATTTATCACGAAACCTTCTATTTCTTTTCTGCGTTTCTTCTATTCATTATTCTAGTTGTCTGATAAATCTGGTATTATATATAACGAATGTTGCTGGGTCTTTAACATTGAAATTTGATTTAAAAATTCAACTGACTTTAAAATAAAACCAGTAAATAGTAAAAGAGCAAGAAAAGAAAATCTGTAACATCCTGGCAACTTTGTCAGTCAAGAAAGCATCTGTGAAGTATTGCTTTTGCTTCTGTGGGAAACAGCTCAGCTTTCGTGACTTTGGTTAGCACCACAAAGCTGCACATATAGCAAAACATCGGGCCGCAGCGAAACACACTCGCACACACACTCTCAGAGCTAGTGTCCTTTCTCAACCACATCAAGGGTCCACCTCACTAGCTGACCTTAAAGGACAATGTCTGCATCTGTCTAAAGATTTGTCCACCTTGAGATAAACACTCTCTCTTTCCTATGTTTCTCTCTATCTCTCTCTATCTATCTTCAATATCTGATTATCTTTGTTCTTTTATTAGCCAGGCGAGTGAGAATGGTTCGAGCTACTTGTCGCCATGGGCACTCTGATTGTATCTTTGCTCTGTGGCTTTAATAACGACAAGAGAATTCATGTTATTTTCCGCTCAGATATGGCCCTCACATGATGTACTTGTGTCCTCTTCATATGTGGTCTTCCCAAGGCAGTCCGTGACTTTAGAGACAAAGGACACGTTTTATTAAAAAAGAACATAAGGCATCTAGAGAGACGGACACCTTGAAACATATGGAACCATCAGATAATCGTCAGATCTTGTCTAACACAGCCAAACCAGTGGGCAATCTGGACGTTAGTTTAAAATATACTTATATATATATCTGTAAAGAATACATCATCTAAACCTGATTTATTTGCTTGTTTAATGGTGTTTCTATTTTCTTTGGGTCTATTTATTAGTTTAGCATATTTTTATATAGCTTGGATTTCATTGCTTTGGAGATTTTTTTTTTTCTCTATTATTTCAGCTTCAGAAGACAAAATCAAAATTTATTTATTTTTTAGTTTGTTTTATGCAGATTCTGTTTTTTTTTCAACAGAAGCATTGATTTCAACATTACAAGATGGATACTAAATATGAATTAAAATATATATTGTTCAATGAGACGTAAGTGTACATATTCTCTAAGATAAATATACAATTTTTTGTCTGTTTTCACACATTTTGAAGGTATATTTAGGAGATGAAACAATATATACATAAATATTTGATACTATTATATTTATGCACACACTCATACACAAACATATACATTCATTAGTGCCATCTAGTGCTCAGTGGCACCCTAATATTCAGTAATATATAAAGCGTCCAGTTTGAGCTTAAAAAAAGAGATTGGTGATGACATTGGAGAGGCCTTTTTAGTTCTACAAGCATTCGTTCATTCCTGAAAGCAATTTGTGGATGTTACGACAGAAACAGGATAGATTAAGGATCGAACAAAGCTTGATTCATAAATTTCAGTTTGTGAAAGAGGAACATTGTGTAGGTGTGTTGTGGAAATCGTACCATTCTCACTTTTTGGGGTGAGACAAATTGTGTTGGTGCATGTGGTTACTTGTGATGCAGTGCTGGCCTTTAGTGAGGATAAAAATGAATCATGTCACTCAATACCAAGAACGGAGTGAAATGAAATATTGAAAAACATTCTTGGAGCTCACTTGAGACGACGTGTTTTTTTCTGTGACGTGGGGGAGGAAAAGTCAAAGTGAAACAGGACAATGAGCGAGTCATTGCATGGCCTATGCTTCACTTCCTCTGAGTTTGTGTGTGTGTGTCGTATAGGAAATATCAAGGCATGTAACAGCACATATGCCACAAATATAGTACTCGTTGGCACAAATTCGCCCATTTCTAAATGCATCTTTTCGGACAATTCTTCCATTAATATGATTAATTTTGTACTTTTTTTTTTTAAATTGTAAATGTAATTCACCTCTTGAGAATACTGTATCCTCCAGCTCACTTTTAGCCGATCTGCTGTCATCCAATCAGGTCCCCACTCTGCATTTCTTATTTTTCGATACTTCGTTTCACTCAGATGTGCGCCATAATAAAGAAGAATAGATGTGTTGCATTGCTACTTTAAGTTGATGCCCTATAATTTGCATGGGCCCTGTCAGAATGGCAGGAGGAAAAGTAAATGATCTCAGTCTGTCCAGTAGCACCTCATTGCAGTACACAAGATCCAGGGGGCGGAGTCGGATCCAGATCTGAGGGGTGGAGTTGGGTAGGTTTAGGTTTGAGGGTGGGTTTAGGGATCAGGGAGAGGAGCTGGGTAGGTTTAGTGGTGGGTTTAGGGATCAGGGGGTGGAGCTGGGTAGGTTTAGATATGTAAGGTGGGAGGAGTTGGATCTGGATCCGACTCCTCCCTGTGGGTTTCATGTTCTGCAGTGAGGACCATCTCCTACTGTCACAGTTTCAATGCAAATTTTAGTGTGGACTGCATTGTTCAAACCATTCAACCCTGTTACCGAAGTTATTGTGAGAAGAACATGATTAAACATATTTGTCCTTAATCTATCAGAAGTACCAGTGTTTTAACTACAAACTGACATTTGGTCCCAAAATAGCTTTTTAGACATACATTTAGACCTACATTTTGTTAACAGGGTTGAACATTTTCCAAACCTTATAGCAAATAATCAGCAACACAATATTTTCTCAGGTTGATATAAAATTTAAGAAAAGAAAAAAATTGCCTCTGTTTAAAATATCATGTTTTTTATACCAACACAGCGGTGAAAAGTATTTCAGTAAAAGTATAACTGTATTTAAGTATCTTTTTGGCTACTTTGTAGTTTTACTGAGTATCAATTTGCAACTTTTACTCTTTACTCGACTATACTTCTGAACAAGTACTCTTTACTCCAATACATTTGTAATGATAAATGCAATAGAGTGCCGAAGTTATGACGTCACTTTGTAGGACAACTCGAAAGCTAGCGGCGCATGGGTTCCCTCGATCGAAAGTTGGGTTGTGACCCTTACACGTTTTGTCTATCAAGATAATCTTTACAAGTTAATCCAAAATGTATACATTTTGAAGCCTATATAAAGTTTAAAAAAACACAAGCAGACACAATAAAATTTAAAGAACACAAGCAGGTTATAACTGGTGTGTTTTATGTCATAGATCAAAACGTGAAAATATTTAGAGGCTTTGTTTACCACAGACCTTATTTTAGGCGATTTAGCAAAACCCATTCAAAAATCCCAGGCTTTAGGGCGAGGGAACCGGAAGTGCTAAACTCACTTCCTCGTTTTGGCCTACAAAGTGAAGTCGTAACTTCAGCACTCTATTACTCATTGCAATTTTTTCTGCAGCCGTTTATTTCTGCTATAAAAGAAGTGATATCGCCATCTACAGGGTGTTGAAGGTACCATATCTTGTGTGTTTTGCCCTTACTCGCGCGAACTTATCAAAATGGCTTATTTACGCAAATGTTAAAGCATTATCAGACTTTTACTCAAGTCAAATTGGATTTAGTGACTGGATTTGGCATTAAGGTATCTTTTACCTAAGTACACTCTAAAAAATGTTGGGTTTTTCCAATCCATGTTCGGGTCAAATATGGGCAAACCTTACCGTTGGGTTAAAAGTTGATTTAAGAAAATGTAAACCCAACGTTTGGGTTTGTCCATGTATTGAACCAAACATGGGTTAAAACAACCCAGCCTTTTTTTCGAGTGGTTTTCAGGGACTTTTTATACCCTATTAGTAGAATGTACCATCTCTATTTTTAACTCGCCGATTCTCTTTTTCCTTGTTTCTCTATCGCCACATTCTTGAACGGTATAGTCAGAGTCTCTGGTTAGGCCTGGTTCCACTGGTCCCACAGGATTTTACCGTGGTGATGGTGGTTATGTCACCACTTAGCGAAATAAGTGACACTGATGGGTTTGAAATGCACTCTGGGTCCCCGTAGACCTCTCAGCCGCCCATCCACTCCCCCTCCGTGGACCCTCAAGAACCCTCGTAGCCCCTCTGTCATTCAACCGTCTGCTCGGGCTAGTGTTAGGTTTCCACATGGCGAGGGGAAGGCCAAGTTCATCTTCAGGAGCACAGCTTGCGGTGTGTGTGTGTGTGTGTGCCACATCCCTTTTGCTTTACGGTGGCCACATTACCACCATCAAAACCTCTTAATCACATTTTAACAACTCTGGCAACACAGCCAGGATCGCCTTTCATTCTGATCAGAAAACCCAACACCTTTTAAAGCAGATACATTTACCAGCATGTTTGCTACATTTGTTTTACCTTAGAAAGCCTGGAAATAATTTCTTTTTTTAGAAAGGTTGGGAAACCAACAAAAGGTTTAAGTTTAGTTTCCCAAACTATGGATTAGAAAGCCATCTGAGGAGTTTGATCCGTAATAATTAAAATTTCGGTCATCCTTTAGATTAGGGGCCGATTCTCACTATTGACTATTTACTATGACTTTTAACTGAATAAACTCATAATTACTGCTTATTAATAGTTAGTAAAGTAGTTTTTAAGTTTGTGTATTGGGACGATTAAGGGATGTAGAATATGGTTATACAGAATAAGACATTAACATGTGGTTTATAAGTACTAATAAACAGCCAATATCCTAGTGATATGAGCATGCTAATAGCGTTACTAAAAGTGTTACTAAAATGTCTTGCTCAAGATCAAAAGTCCACCTTTCAGTGAAACTTGTCATTTGACAATTTTCAAGATGGCGACGAGTACCAAGCATGAAAAAAATGTAACAATGTATTTTCACAGCTTGAGATTAAGTAAATTGTATTACGTTTTAATTAAATATATATTTTTAAATATTTATATTTAGCATTATTATATATTTTATGTCAGTTTGGGTAATTTTACATGCTTCAATTTAAACTTTTTGCATTTTTTGGAAATTTTACTTCATGTTCTAATTTTCATAAAAATTTTTTTAAAAAAATGTTTGTTTACTTTTTATTCTTTTTACTTTCGATTTCATCTGGAAAGCATCATAAAAACCTCTCGGAACATCAGCCACCCACAACACCTCGTGGTGATAACCATAAACCATACTTTTAGCATGGGAAAGGACTTCACACATTTTGTTACTCTAACCGAAGTAGCTGCTCATTTCCCCCATCCTCCGATGATCTTTGATCTTTGTGGGAAGTGACAGTCGATGGGGTCCTCAAGGACCTTGAATCCCCGTGAGGTTAGGTGGCCTATGTGTGCCTGTCCCATATTGTCATTTCCCATTAGTGCCATTAGATACACATATTAGTGACAGATCCATTATGAGCGGAGAGACTGACAGAGTGAGAGGGAGACATATGTGTTTAGTCTATTAAAAGAGACGGAAGGCTAGAGGCTTGGATGTGACCTCAATATCGGCTTACACCAACACATGAGGGCTGTGCGTCACCAGGGGTCTCTCACTGCAACCTTGCAGGACCAAAAGGGGTCTCCCCTTAAAGCCACCCAAAGCCCACCTGAACAGCCTTTACATCTCGCACCAGTGCAGAAGGGACTGGCCCTCGCTATCGGCTTCCTTTGAACATTATTACAGTTAAAACTGCATATAGTGCGATATATGAATGCCCACTTAAATATCTGTGATTTAAAGGAATCATTCTGGCACTTTATTTTCTCACCCTCAGGTTGTTCCAAACCATGATTTACTGAGGAAAATAGAACATCCGAAGAAGCTGTAAAGTTCACTGTGAACATTACGATCCATAAGAAAGGACAAAAAGACACACACTAATGTAAATTTAGTTTTTTCATCACTAATAAAAATGGAAAATATTGAAATTCAGTATAATATCATCGCTGTCAGGCAATTTATACATGTATATTTTTCGTAAATCATTATTGGTCACCCTGTCATTAGGTTTTGCAAATATTTAACTAATGAATAGTATTAAAAAGAGCTCAGAACTTGTATCCTCAAAGTTTTTGGTAAAATCTCCTATCTCTATTGTGAATGAAGTGCTGTACACAGTTTGGACCGCTTCTGCTTGTTTGCATTGTTTTGAATACGTACATTTTCTTTACCCTAGAAACATTATATTTATAAAGGCTAATGTTTTATGTATTTAAGGAGCCACATTATACATTATTATACTGAATCGCCTTATGTGGTACTTCATTAATTCCATGGACATTACCATCAATAATACGCTCTAAAAATTAGTTTAGCTGTGTTGTTTTAACCCAACTTTGAGCCAAATATGGACAAACCCAGCCATTGGGTTACGTTTTTTAATTACATTTTTAACCCAACGTTTGGGTTTGTCCATATTTGACCCAAAGTTGGGTTAAAACGACCCAGCATTATTGTATTTCAATGAATTGTAAAAAAATCGCATTGTTTTGTACGATTAAGTAGTCATCTTTGTCCATTCAGGAAATAAGGGATTTAAGAAGGTGTCACACAGACAAGATGGATATGAAAAATATACACTCTTATCTCCCAACACACACACACAAAGTATTGAGTGACAGGATTAGTGGAAACACACTGTAGACATGAAACATCTAACATTTTTTTTTTAGTCTTTCAATCCAGTGCTGAGTGATTTTCATAGATTGCTGGCCCGTGTGTGTGTGTGTGTGTGTGTGTGTGCTGTGAGTTCATGTTTAGATTAATGTTAACAAGAGGAGATTGCCCACAGTGGAACCTCAAGGATCATTTAACGGCGCTACAAACATCAATGTCCATCAGCAACTGCATCACAGAAACCTGATGTGCAGATATATGCTTATTTATATAAGTAAATCGGTTTGATATAACAAGTCAATAGGTTTGATGGAGTAAAGATGTGCAACCAAATGCTTTTCATTACATCTGAGCATCAGCACTCTAAATATTCACTTATAGTTATGACTCATACAGTATAGACATTACGTTTCTGCAAAATGACATCATTGTTGAACCCGTTTCATAATTTTTAGACTAAAGGTCAGTTCACACCGAGAACGATAACTATAACCGTAACAATATTAGCATCCACCTAACGGACATAACGGACATTACAAGCGCGCTTTCTTGCTACTTTAAATGCTCAAGCAGGATGGATTCTGATTGGCTGTCAATGTTTTTATGTTATGATGATAATGATAATGGTAATGTTAATGTTTTAGCTGTGGTGTGGACATCCCTATTATTATTATAGAATTAGAGCAATTATTATAACTTCAATGTTATAGCTATCAATGATGCTGATGCTTAATGCTAATTACAAAAATGAATGAATGAATGAATAAACTTGGTTTCACTGCTACTACGTTTTTTGTAGACATATACATTATCTATTCATATATTGGATAAAATAATACATTAAAAATTAAAAAGTTAAGGAAAATAACTACCTTCCTACAGTAACTAACTAAATAATAACTTGAAATATATGGAACTATTTTTTTTTCAGATATGCATAAATTAAAAGCATTACACTCTAAAAATGACATATTTAACCCAACATTTGGGTTTGTCCATATTTGACCCAATTTTGCATTAAAACAAAACAATGCTTGGTTGTTTTAACCCAAATTTGGGTAAAACATGTACAAACCTAAATGTTAGGTTAAAATGTAATTTTAAATTTTAACCCAACTTCAACTTTCACTTTCAACTGTAAAATTTTAATTGCATATTTAACCCAACATTTGGGTTTTCCATATTTGACCCAATTTTCGGTTAAAACAAAACAATGCTGGGTTGTTTTAACCAAAAATTGGGTAAAATATGGACAAACCCAAATGTGGGGTTAGAAATGTAATTTCAAATTTTAACCCAACTTCAACTTTCACTTTCAACTGTAAATTTTTAATTGCATCTGTAACCCAACATTTGGGTTTGTCCATATTTTTAACAATTTTGGGTTAAAACAAAATAATGCTGGGTTGTTTTAACCCAAATTTGGGTAAAATATGTACAAACCTAAATGTTAGGTTAAAATGTAATTTCAAATTTTAACCCAACTTCAACTTTCACTTTCAACTGTAAAATTGTTTAATTGTATTTTTAACCCAACATTTGGGTTTTCCATATTTGACCCAATTTTCGGTTAAAACAAAACAATGCTGGGTTGTTTTAACCAAAAATTGGGTAAAATATGGACAAACCCAAATGTTGGGTTAAAAATGTCATTTCAAATTTTAACCCAACTTCAACTTTCACTTTCAACTGTAAAGTTTGTAATTGCATCTTTAACCCAACATTTGGGTTCGTCTATATTTTACTCAAATTTGGGTTGAAACAACCCAGCCTTTTTTAGAGTGATATACCCCAATATTTCAAAACCTAAATTCTATATCTTATTTATGAATTTATTTATTTTACATTGCAGTAATGTGGATTGGGGTAATATGCAAGACAAAAAAGGTGGGGAAAAAATGGATACTGTTTGTTATATTGTATATGGATATTATTAGTAGGGCCTTTTAATACAGATTGCCAGTTGTGATTTATCATAATTTTCCCACCTAAAAAAAAAAAACACCATTTATCTGACAGACAATTAAAGACTTTGCCTTTCCTTTCTCTCTCTCTTTCCCTTGCCTTCTCTTTCACTCTGTCCATTTCAGAATATTTACATTACGCCAAAGTAAAAGGTTGGAAACTCTACCCTCCCAGTAAGATTCGGATTCGGCGCACTGGGAGAGACCACACCGTCATACGCAGTCGCGCGTCGGACATGACATGCCCATTTAGCACCTTTCTGTGCAAACAGAGGTCAAAGAATGCATGTGTGTGTTTTGACTGTGCGAGACGGCTTGTTAGGGCTGTAATGTGGGTGTTGACTAGCGGATTATTCCCTGGACACACCTCTCCTTTTAGTCCGTCACCACTCATTATGACAACAATAAACCTCCGGCGTTCTTAAAGGGCCGCTGACAGCCCTGAGCTAATGACACTGTGGCTTCAACCCTGATGACTTCTACAGCTGGAGGAAACCTCCTTCCTTTCTTTCTCTCTCCGAATGCGTCGTTTCGAGGCGATTGTCCGAGTTTATTACTGTTCGCCGCTTTGTTTTCGCCGCGTCTGCGTTAGCCATCTACGAGCGGTAAACAGATATAGCGGATTTCCAGATGTCATTCCCATGGCCTTAAGGTCTGCATCTCTATCTGAGACCCTAAACAGGAGCTCTACGGTTACAGGTCAGGGGTCGGAGTTCAGAGGGCGACGGCAGGTGACGTTGACAATGATACAGGTGCGCCATTGAGCAGTGCTCACCTGTGGATCACGCTCCCCTTTCCCTCAATTAGACACACACGGTCATGACCACTGCGTGAACTTCATGTAGTGAGGTGATTCACTTTGCTGGGTGTGTGTGTGTGTGTCTTGGTATTACCCCTAATGTCTTTCAAAGCAGCAGGTGCGAAAACAGGGCTAGCTTTGTGATCCTCTCTCCCTTAGCTGAATGTTATGTCTATGTGTGTGTGTGTGTGCTTTAGCATAGGAATCTAAAAATACTGACCCCAGTGTTTTTACAGCTCCTCAAGTGTTAATAGTTTAAATCAAATCAAACTGTTCAAATATATAATCACATCTCTGCATCTCAGTTCTTAAATTTAGCTTAATATTTGCAAACATGGATGTGTAACTTAGTTCAGGGGGTTTTTTTATGGCATTTTTTGCTAGCTTATAAACTACTGTTCAAACATTTGGGGGCCGTAAAAGGTTTCTTAAGCTTACCAAGGCTGCTTTATTTGCTGAAATACAGTGGGGAAAATCCTGTGAAACAATAACATAATGCATCCTTGCTGAATAAAAAAATGAATTCCTTTTCAAAACGAAACAAATCTTTTGAACAGGATTCTGTGTTTTCATGTAAAAAGACCTAGTTATGCTATGGGAAAATAGCATAACTATTAGACAAAGACTAATGAAAAACTACTTGATTTCTGTCCTCAAATGTGTTGTATTAGGATTTGTACATTATCGGCCGACTTTACTATGACACTAACTGTATATTGTTCAAATAATTTGTTTTAAAAACACATTTTTATAACTAGGCCTCGATGGAGAAAACTAGAAGGAGTAGTTCACTTTTCAAAAAAACTTTTGCTGATCATTTACTCACCCCCATGTCATCCAAGATGTCCATGTCTTTCTTTCTTCAGTCGAAAAGAAATTAAGGTTTTTGATGAAAACATTCCAGGATTTTTCTCCATATAATGGACTTCAATGGGAACCAAACGGTTCAAGGTCCAAAAGACAGTTTCACTGCAAACTGTTCAAAGGGCTTTAAACGATTCTAGACGATGAATACGGGTCTAATCAAACGAAACGATCGCTCATTTAATAAATAAATTACAAAGTTTAAGTTTTATAAGCACAAATGCTCATGTTCTGTGATGCACGTTCGTGACTCTCCTGTTCAAACTTGTTTGTTCGTTTCGTTCGTCAAATGAACCAAATGACTCGGAAAAAGGTTTGTTCATTTAGATGAACGAGTTCGTCTTTTGGACCAACGAAGTGCATTATATGGAGAAAAATCCTGGAATATTTTCCTAAAAAAACTTAATTTCTCTTGACTGAAGGAAGAATGAGATGGATATCTTGGATGACATGGGGGCGAGTAAATTATCATCAGCAATTTTTTTTTTTTTGAAAAGTTAACTACTCCTTTAATTTTAGAAGTGTAAAATATGAATAAGTACTGTAATAGTATGTAATTTAATACTAATAAAAAAGGGTTTTTTTTCAGGTGAGTTTGACTTCAACTGAGGGGATTATTGGAGATCATTCATAAATTATTGTATGAGATTATTATTTAAATGTAAACTAGATGAGTCCCCTGCACATCAAAGCAAATCAAAGTAGACACATTTCAACAGTAATCAGAACAAACTGTCCAACCACTTAGTATGAATTTTAAACTAATTTATTCCTCATGTGGACTAAACTTCCCTACAAGGATGAGGATTTTATATATTGGCATTTTGTCCCCTAAATCGACCAGTTCCTGACCCAAACCTTTACCCAAAACACTCTGGGTTGTTTTAACCCAACTTTCGGTCAAATATGGACAAACTCAGCCCTTGGGTTACACTTTTTAATTATATTTTAACCCAATGTTTGGGTTTGTCCATATTTGACCCAAAGTTGGGTTAAAACAACCCAACATTTTTAGATTGTACTGTAACTTTGACCCAAAAACCAAGTCTTGGCCTTTAAATGAGTCTGGACCAGCCCAAATGTCCTCACTTTACTCTCGTTGCCCTCCGCTAGTCTAAAACTCACTCCACTAGCACAAACACACACACACACACACTCCTTGGAAAGGAAACAATCCCACCTGCACCTGATATTTGCATCTGTCTCTAAAATGATTCCTCCAGAACCCAGCCTGGACTCGTGGTTCCTCATGGGATGAAGTCTTGTTTTGCATTTAAATTCGTTATTATAACTGGGTTTAATAAAGACCAGAATCTGAAGCTGATATATTGATAGTGTGTCCTTTAAATGACCCCCGACCTGCAACAACGCACCCCTTAAACTAACACACACACATAATTTTCATTCCAATTAGGCTATATGGGAGTTAGGCTGGTGTCATGATAATGTGTGTGAGAGATGGTTGTTCTGGTAAAATATTAAGAAGACTGTCTGTGCATGTTGTCATATGGACGGTCAATACTGTCTGAAATCAGATATGTTGATGAAATATCATTAGTCTTATTACATTCTACAAATATATCTCCTTGTAATCTGCATAACTTTCGTGCATTAATATGACCAACAGACACTTAAAGTATAAATCTGAGATATTATATTATGAAATTGAAGTGTCTGGAGTAGACAGACATCTATA
Source organism: Pimephales promelas (assembly GCF_016745375.1). The sequence continues at coordinate 18,354,317 of NW_024121144.1, forward strand.
TCTGGCCATTTACCAGAGGAAATTGAATTTCTAAGATGATACTTTCATCGGAAGTAGACTTAAATGTCTCGGTTATGTTATCAAGTTGGTCAGATTTAAATATATATATATATTTTTTTTATCTTAAATAATAATAATAATTTTTAAATTAAATTAACATGAGTTTACAGCCTTTTTCTCAGGAGAACTAAAACCGTTTTTAAAACAACCACCAACAACAATAATAATAATAATAATTTATAAAAACCTTTAAATTCAGTAGAACTAGATTTTTGTGGAACATGAGATTCGAGGGTGTTTTACTCATGAGAAAAATCTGAGAAGCCAGAGACTTAAGAAAATGCCTCCATTTAATCTCATTGCAGTCTAAGAGAAATAGTTGAGAGATTATAGAGATCTAATTTCTGTTTGTCTTTGCTATGGGGTGGACCTGCCATCTCGAGATCTGAAGAAACTGTTGAACTGCAATCAGTCGCAATTCCACCTGCTGTAATCCGCACAGTGTCATTTCAGAATCCAAATGGTCCTAATAATTTGAATTTGATTGGATAACATCTTGATTGCCTTTATTGTCAATATATTCCTCGTGCGCATGAACGACTCTCTCTCTCAGTGCACTAACTGTGGGTCTCTCGCTCCCTAGCATCAATAGTCAACAGAACCTGCCAACAGAAACAACTCTCAAAGCTTTACTCAGACACACACACACACACACCCTCCGACCCCTGAACGGCCCATTCTCTGTCCAAAAGAGAGCTTAAGCCCTGGGTCAAAGTGAGGTTAGCACAATACAGTTGACTGGAGCCTACACACACTCACACACGCAGTCTATTAACTCTAAAAACATATGTGAGAGTAGTTATGTGTCTGAACAGCACCGTGCTCTGGTAGTCTGTTTGTTGCATTAAGATCTGAACAATGATTCAGCTTGATTAAATGTTGAAGCCACCAAGAGAAGGAAAACAAAAATATAAAATATATAGAAATATAAATGCAAAATATAAATAATAACTTGTAATATTTCCAAAGTGCTATGATTGCTAAAATGCTCTGAGTGGTTTAGCACATTGCTAGGCTGTTATTAGCAGTGTTTGATAGATTGGGCATTTTATTGAGTTTCTATTTGTTCTGGGTGGTTGCTAAGGTGTTTCTAGGCAGTTGTTATGCTGTTTTTTAGGACATTTTTGCCACAGCATGTTCTGAATAGTATATTTTAACATTCTGGTTTTTATTGTTTTGATCCGATTTTCATTTGATTTTATGTTAGTTTGTTTTTTTCCGCAAACCAGTCTGCCCCTCAGGCGATTTATTGACCAACTGAACCATGGCCAAGTTATAGATTCAGTTCAGAGTTCATAAAAATCGTAATTGGATCTGATCACGATAAACAGTAGCCCTAACCCCAATCAATCAGAATACTCCAATGCTATTCTGAGGTTAGAGTGCAGGTTAGGATTTGTTTCAGGGGTTTATAAGCACCCACAACTGTGATTGACATGACCAGTTAAATCGTTAGACCAGTTAAATCATTAGATTACACTAAACTGGTTTGGTAAAAAGAGAGTTTTTTAGTATACATTTCTGAGTGTGAGTGTTTGTCTAAGTGTGTTGCTATGCAGTTGCCAGGGTCAGAGTATTTTTAGCATTTACATATAAAAGCAGACACTTTTATCCAAGACAGTTTCTGGTCTCATTGACTACCATAGTATAGATTTTTTCCTGCTATGGAAGTCAATGAGACCAGAAACTGTCTGGTTCCTGATATTCTTCTAAATATCAGAAAATCGGCAGAATCGATTCGAAAATGGTAAAACGGGGAGCCTAAAATGAGCCTATTTCCAAAAAAGTGAAGTATCCCTTTAAGATCATTGCAGTCCAGGAGAAACAATTGAGATATTTATTTATTTTTATTTATTTATTTTTTTTACCTTGACCTTCATGGAATCGAACTCACTGGATAGTGGAATATCATACGCGGCAAAAGAAGATCTATGTTGCCTTCAAAAATCGATCAGACTCTCAGTAGACAGGATGTGTCACGATCATATCCCTCTGTTTAGGATTTTGTGGGTGGTTGTTATATTGCTATGCTTTTGCTTAAGGTGTTGCCAACCCCTAAAGCCCAAATACTTCAGTTTTTAAGCACAGTTGGATGCATAACCTTTCAAAGTACAATATACTCCATTTAATAGCATGGACAAGCATACAGAATACGGTTGACATACGGATATGCACTAGAAAGATTCATCCTCGTCCAGTGTCTGTGCTATTTCTTTCCAAAAAGTTCTGAGAGATGAAAATGTATTTGTAAACGGCCCCTCACACAAGTGCTTGTCAGTGCGTACATCTATTATACTTGTTGTCTCCAGTAGTTTATTGAAATTCAGTATCCTATCTTACTTTTTTGATTGAAAAAATGGCCCCTGGTCAGTTTTTTTGTGTGTTCAAGGTATGTTTGGTAAAAAAAAAAAAAGACAAAATGTTGCGTCACATGCACTGTACGCATAGTCAAGCTGAGAAGTAAAACCGAAGTATACTTTGGGTTTAAGTCTCTCTAATATTAATTCCAATTCTCTAATATCCTTCATTCCAAGTAAGTCCATGGAATTTGTTCCCCGGTAGAAATCCCCAACCGTTTAAGCAATAGAAATAGTGGTGCTACACTCTCAGGAAAAAAAAAAAAGGTACAAAAGTTGTCTCTGGGGCAGTACTGTTTCAAAAGGTACCCCTTTGTGCCAACATAGTTCATAAATACTTTAAACGTACATATTGGTACCAAATCTGTACATATTAGTACCTAAATGGTACAATTAGTGACAGCATTTGAACCTTTTTATCTGAGAGTGTACCAAACAGTGTCTTCACATGGTCTCTCTCTCTCTCGCTCTGTCCATCTCTCCCTGTGCGCACTTCCGATCGCTGTGTTTTGCAGCCATTATAAATCTGGCTTTGACTTGCTAAAGCAAACAAAGCTGGAGAGAGAGTGATCCCTCAAAAACATTTTGTCAGTTCTAATTAGGGTTGAAATATGGCTCAACTCTCTCTCTCTCTCTCTCTCCAGTATCCATTGCCCTTCCTCAACAAAACATTTCTCCTTTCTTTTCTCGTCTCTCTTCACCCATCTCTCCATCGTATTTCTCTTCTCTTTGAACCAAGCTACAATTGATTAAAGCACAGGGGGCTTCCAGCACACAAATATCTATGAGCTATGCATCTAAACGGCGAGCTAGCGTCAGGCTAACCTACTGTAGCATGTTGGCTTTTTTAAAACAGATAGCGTGTAATTGCGCGTTTGGCCCGCAGTGCTAAAGGCCTCAGCGTCTGCTTTTGTCGGCGGAAGCAAAGTTTACCCCTACACCGCGATCGCATCCTACAGGCTATGCAAATCAATGCTACCTACACACTTACAGCTGAACTGAAATGCAGTCTCGATGAAACGTTGCACGGTTTGTGCGAGTATGAGAGTGTGTCTTTTGGCATGCATTTTTCACGCTTTGTTTAGTGTTTGTTCAAAAACAAGAGGACCACCTATGTGAAACTGGGCCTGACTTCAAAGACATAGAGGAAATGTTCCCAATTAAACGCCGCGTACACAAAGATCAGAAAGGTGTTTTAAGTGGGAAAAAAGTTTTTTTACATGGTTGATCTATGAGTTTTTGAAACCTGAAGAACTATTTAGACTGGGCAAGATGCATTTCAGGAACTTGCAACGCATACTGTTCACTACCTGAGGTGGTAGTGCCATCATAATCATAATATAAATATGTGTGTGTATATATGAAGAGTTCAGATGCAAAAGCCTCTAAGTGCCATTTGAAATTTTCTTCTAGAATGATCATTTTTATCAAGCTTGTATATTTAAGTTCAGTAATTTCACTTAAATTGCAATGAGGATTACCTATTAATTGTCATTTAAGTGAAATTACTGAACTTGAATATATAAGCTTGATAAAAATGACTATTTTAGAAGAAAATTTCAAATGGCACTTAGAGGCTTTTGCATCTGAACACTTCATATATATATATATATATATATATATATGTATATATATATATATATATATATATATATATAATATTTCTAATATTGCTCTCTTCTTTCTTCTTGACTGTCGTTGTTTTGAAAGGTCTTTGCTGGCACATCCAAGTTTTATGTTTATTTTACTTAGAATTTACATTTTTCCTCACACTGACTATAATGTGTTTTCATTATAATCAATAATAAAGTTGTGATATAAGTGTGTAAAGTTCTGCTATGCATACATTTTGATTTGTTTGCAAAGATACTGAAATTTACTATATTAGCGAATAGGCAACTATATTTTAAAAGCATTTACATCAATAAGTTTAGAAACATGAATAATCTTTTTGTACAATATTCAATGGTATTCAAAACTTGATTTTATAAAAGGATGGATGGTCCACTTTATAAATGTGTGATTTATTAATTTATTGATTTATATGTCATACTTGTTTAAATTTTGTCAGTAAAAAAATAGCAAATAACTTACCTTTTTTTAATTGCCATTAAAATGTCTTTAATAATTCTGAATTCATCATTTATAAATAAGAATCCTGCTATTGGATTTTGTGTTAAACATTAAAATTGGTAAAGATTGACAATCTCGTAAAGATTGACAATTCCAATTTGACTAGTTTTTTTGACTAGAGGAAAATTAATAAACTTTCAAACATTTTTGAAGCTGTACAATTTTTTATTTTTTTATTTATTTATTTATTTATTTTTTACATCTAGGTAACCCTAACCCTGACCCTCATGTTTTAAAAATCAGTGTCTGTCCAAACAAAACTACATAAACTATTGAGAGAACATATTTTGTGATCAATTCAGAACAATACAGTTGTTAATTAATATTGTTACATCACCAAAAATTCTATTATATATTATGTTAATGACAATATTTTAATGTTACCAGTAAAATGTAAGATATAATGTATAGTCAAATTAAGCAATTAGTTGTATTACAATAATCAGCTGACTGTATCTTGATTAGGTCAAAAGTTAATTAAACATTGTAATTACAATATATATATATATATATAATTGACCACTGAATGCCATGACAGACCAATAAGTATCAAATATTTCAGAGAGTCGTGTCATTTTCAATCATACATAGTTGAAAACGAGAGCAGGAGCCTAACAGTGTGTGTGTGTGTGTGTTTGTGGGTCTTTTGTTAACAGGCGGTACATGAGTTGAAGGAAAGGAGAGGTCAAGTCACATTTCCTAAATGGCTTAAAAAGTGAAAAAAGAAGTCCAAGTACCAAGTAAATGTTGAATAGCGCCCGAGGCAAAGCAAAAGAGAGACGCTAATGACTAGCACACAGTCACACGCACACAAAACCACGGTCTGACACCTCCACTCAGCACTTGAAAAGCCCCATAATGCACCATTCACGGCACCATTAGTGTAAATAAAGAGAAACGGTTTCAGTAAATACGGCTTATACGTGTCTGTATCACTTTTCCCCTGTCCAAACAAAACTTCTGTTCCATCTCCATTTTGCCCTGTGGCGAGAAATAAGGGGTGTGTGTGGTGGTGGTGGTGGTGGGGTCATAGTTGTAATCCTGCATATCAATTACAACCTCTCCTTCTCAAAAGAAACGACTGGAAAAAAATGGATGAGACAAAAAAGAAAAAAAGAAAGAATGAGATGGAGCTGCATGGCGAAGTTGATTTATGGTGAAAAGAGGAACTGTTTATGGACTCTCTGAAGTCAGGGAAGCTTTTAGGGGTCGGGCCCAATAGGGGGTTGTGTCAATGAAGAAAAATCTCAGTGTTATTTTTTGATCAAAATTCAGAGTGGTATTTATACTTCAAGCCTTGTTCTAGGGCTTGAGAAGTAGATGTTTGAACAGTGAGTAGGCGCCGCTTCTCCTCCTACCCACACAGGAGAGGATGAAGTGGGTAGAACGAAACCGCCTGTTCGTTCTTCGATCCAACAAACCACAACGTCAGGTCAGCCGCGGTACTTACGTTAAGAGAAGTCACCACACACACGCACGTTTGCACCCTTTTGGCCCAGGCAGAAAGCTGTTTAAGTAACCTTTGACCCCTCTAATGCATTAATTAGGGACGGGGTCACACGTCTTGAGTGCATGTGCAAACTTTATTTATCTTAAAATCATTTTGATAGTACACTCTCAGAAAAAAAGGTACAAAAGCGGTCACTGGGGCTGTACCCTTTCAAAAGGTAAACTTTTGTACCTAAAGGCTGCATATTGGTACCTTAATGGTACATATTAGCACCTAAAATGTACATATTAGCACCTAAAATGTACATATTAGTGCCTAAAATGTACATATTAGCACCTAAAATGTACATATTAGTGCCTAAAATGTTCTTATTAGAACCTAAAATGTACATATTAACACCTAAAATGTACATATTAGCACCTGAAATGTACATATTAGTACCTAAAATGTACATATTAGTGCCTAAAATGTACATATTAGCACCTAAAATGTACATATTAGTACCTAAAATGTACATATTAGCGCCTAAAATGTACATATTAGCGCCTAAAATGTACATATTAGTGCCTAAAATGTACATATTAGCGCCTAAAATGTACATATTAGTACCTAAAATGTACATATTAGTACCTAGAATGTACATATTAGCACCTAAAATGTACATATTAGTGCCTAAAATGTTCTTATTAGAACCTAAAATGTACATATTAGCACCTAAAATGTACATATTAGTACCTAAAATGTACATATTAGCACCTAAGATGTACATATTAGTACCTAAAATGTACATATTAGCGCCTAAAATGTACATATTAGCACCTAAAATGTACATATTAGTACCTAAAATGTACATATTAGCGCCTAAAATGTACATATTAGCACCTAAAATGTACATATTAATACCTAAAATTTACATATTAGTACCTAAAATGTACATATTAGCGCCTAAAATGTACATATTAGCACCTAAAATGTACATATTAGTACCTAAAATTTACATATTAGCGCCTAAAATGTACATATTAGCACCTAAAATGTACATATTAGCACCTATAATGTACATATTAGCACCTGAATGGACATATTCACACCTAAAATGGACAAAAGTTTACCTTTTGAAAAGGTACAGCCACAGTGACAGCTTTTGTAGCTTTTTTTCTGAGAGTGTAGCTACACGTTCGAATTTTGGGGACTAGTGGGCGCCGACGTGTGTGAGGGGTTTAACCTTATGAATGACCTTAACTTGACCTTAGTATAGCCTCTGTTACCTCACTGAAACGCTAAAGGATTTTCCTCGTTCGTCTTTAAGCTCCCGTTAATAACCACTTAATATCCTTGTTATAACACGGTAATACTCGCGTGATGACCTTCAGATAACCTCTAAGCAACTTTCCAGCCCTCTGCCACTCAAAAATCTCAATCCCGCAGTAAATTTGAGATTTTTTTTTCTTTTTGACGATACTCCCTCTGTGTTTCCTGTCCTGTGCTATTGTAGGTCAGATGGGTGACTGACGCTTGTGTATTTAGGCTGACAAATGTTTCCAAAAAAAAAAAACAAAAAAAAACGTTTAATGCGATGCAGCGACAACATCCTACGCACGTCAATGGCTGAAATAGAGCCATCGATGACTTTGCTGTTATACTGCTGTCTGCCCCAAACACAAACAAACAGTCAAGCCAATTAATAGTAGTCGTTTTACTTTGCGGGTTCGTCTACGCGATAGCATCGAGACTGCGTTTGCTACCTCCCTTTTTCCCGATTGGCGCCTGGGTCCTGTTATGAGAATGGCTACGGAGTCCCAAGAGGGCCACTCTTCAGTGCCGTCCCGAGAGACCTGCTAGAAACGCATTAGTAAATGAATGTCCACCCCGGGAACACTTCTCACGTTAGCAGGGTTATCCTGTTATCCTTAGGGCCCTGGGGAGGAATCGTAAGTGGGGGGAGAGGGGTCAGTAATTGATAGGTCGTTTTTCGATCGCCAGTCCAGCGGCGGCCAAAGAAAACGGACTTTAAATAGCCATCTAAAGAAAACACCAACTTATTGGCTCTGTCTTTAGCCCCTTCTCCTCCTCGTCTTGTCATGACAACCCCAGGTGGATGGAGTTCTTGCATCGCATGTTTCCATTTTCCGGGGACTGAGGGCGTTATATCAACACAATACAGAATGCAAGTTCAAACAACAGGAAAAGAGTTCCGAGATGGCTGTGCCGATCAGGCGAGCACCAATTCTCTTTTCCATGCGAGGAAAAGGCTATTTAATTTCAGTAATGATTTTTTTGTGTGCTGCGGTTTGATCTGTGCCGATAGGTCAGTGTTATTGTTGGCGGGGCGGAGAGGTCCATGCATCCGCGCGTGTGTGTGTAAAGCGAGGTACATGAGACGGAGGTTGTGTTTTTTGGGAAGTACAACATGTGCTTTGGATTAAACCTGTGTTATAAGTGTTTGACATTAACATGCAGTCATTCACTGGGCAAAAGGGAACTTTTAGAGCAATGCGGCTGTCCTAACACTTTTCAACAGAGCTCAGAGAGAGAGAGAGAATGATAGGTGGAAAACAAGGTACAGATTGACTCAGAGCATTTTTGCCAAGAAGTAAAATGAGTATTACTTCTTAGAATGTGTGTCGGATTGGCATTACTAACCATTAGCTATAACTCATGACTTTATTTTATTAGCACATTGCTGTGTGGTTTTGTGTTAACGTGTGGGCCTTGCCCTCATTCACTCGGTGTTTGACATCTTTTCATCTTTCTACCCTCGCAAAATATTCCCGTCTTTCTTTCTTTCTTTCTTTCTTTCTTTCTTTCTTTCTTTCTTTCTTTCTTTCTTTCTTTCTTTCTTTCTTTCTTTCTTTCTTTCTTTCTTTCTTTCTTTCTTTCTTTCTTTCTTTCTTTTTCTTTCTTTCTTAAAGAAAGAAAATTCTCATAACTCAAAGCCTATACACTTAAATAATTAAGTTGGTTCAGATAACATAATATTTTGAGTTTCTGATGATTAAATCATTCTCCTTCATTGTATTAACTCATTTTTTTTCCATGATAAATGTTAAAACAACAATTTTTTTTTACAGTATTGAAGAAATGAAGAAAGGTTAAATGGATGAAATTCTTTCTCACAAGAAGCAAATCGTTACATTATGTATGATGCCATTTTTAGAGGTTTTGTATTTTCAAAAGCTGAAATGTATTTGTTTTTATTTAATTTTGATTTTACAAAATGTGTACAATTTCTTTATTCAATTTAAAGACCCTTCACTCAAGATATTGGAAAACATAGGCTAAAGAAATAATAATATGATTAATAAGTTATGACCACACTGTAAAAAAAACATAAAACAAAACAAAAAAAAAAAAAACAAAAAGCACAACATTTTTTCCTTTGTCAAGTCAACTTAAATAATTTATTTAGTTCAGATAACTTCTTATTTTGAGTTTCTCCTTTATTGTATTAACTCACTTTATCCAGTTCAATCAACTTAAAATTTTAAGTTTTTAAGGCAACCAGGTTACTTACACTGTAAAAAAAATTGTTGGTTGAACTTAAAAAAGTAAGTAACCTGGGTTGCCTTAAAATTTTAAGTTGATTGAACTGGAAAAAGTGAGTTAATACAATGAAGGAGATTCATTTAACCATCAGAAACTCAAAATAATAAGTTATCTCAACTATATAAATTATTATAAAGTTGATTTGACAAAGGAAAATATGTTGTGACAACAAATCTTGAAAATATTTTTTTACAGTGTACTTTTTTAAGTTAAACCAACAATTTTTTTTTACAGTTGCTTTAACTCATCAAAATAATGTGAATTTGTAAGAAATGTTCAACTTTTATTTATAAGTTGTACAAGATTTAACTAACTTTTAACTAACTTCAGTTTAATGTAATTTAAGTTGAATGTACTTAAACATCCAAGTTGATTGTACTTGTTTATCTGTAAAAAATATATTTTCAAGATTTGTTATCACAACATTTTTTCTTTTGTCAAATCAACTTAAATAATTTATTTAGTTCAGATAACTTATTATTTTAAGTTTCCGATTATTAAATCAATCTCCTTCATTGTATTAACTCACTTTTGTCCAGTTCAATCAACTTACTTTAAGTTAAACCAACAATATTTTTTTACAGTGAAGTATAATTTTTGACTTTACACAATAAGTTTCATTAAAAACATTAACAAAACATCATTGAATTATATTATTACATTACATTATATAATATACAAAAAACGCTGGGTTGTTTTAACCCAATTTTGGGTCAAATATGGACAAACTTAAAATTTTTAAAAAAATCAAACTTAAACTTAAATTTATAAATTGCATTCTTAAATCCAACATTCGTCCATATTTGACCCAAAATTGGGTTAAAACAACCCAGCATTTTTAGTGCACCATTATTATCTATGCTAAACTTTATTCAACCTAGTTTCAGAATTAACAACCTTCACATCCTTTGCAATATCCTGAATTTGTCATGCCACTATGTAGTTTGACAAAGAGAAATTAAAAAAAAAAATGGTCGACTAATAGTTTCATCCTCTACACTCTAAAAAATGCTGAGTTGTTTTAACCCAATTTTGGGTCAAATATGGACAAACCCAGCCGGGATACATTTTTAAATTACCTTTTTAACCCAATGTTTGAGCCTGTCCATTTTTGACCCAAACTTGGGTTAAAACAACCCAGCATTATTATAGTGTAAAGGTTTTTTTTCTTTCGACCATACATTTTTATTCTTTCTGACTCAATATAAATTGATAAAGCAAATAAATAAAATAAAGCAATAAATGAGGAATATTGCCAATGTGCAATTGTATTAATGCATGTAAACATGTTCCGGCAAGGGAAAGGATGCAGGCGGCTTTCCTCTTTTGCGGTTTATTTTGTAATGTTTGTATTACGCAGTATCATTGCAGGCATTGATTAGAACACGATAACTTTTGGCTTGCGCGCTGCATCAGCACTGATTTTAGATAGCGCAGGAAAGAGGCGGCACGAGCGCCTGTCTGATTGAGGGAACACTTCAAAGCCGGTTTAAGCGGCTTGAGCTATTTCAGTCAACACCTTTCTGTCATCCTTTTCTCCACTACATCTCTTCCTAACATTATTATCACAGCAGCGTAACTCTGATAAAACACAATGCTGGAATTTCATGCGCCAGGCTGGCCACACACACACACACACACACACACTCTCAAGTAAACACTCATGAGTGTGGATCTCTCCATCTGTGTATAGGTTGCTCCGTATCTGTGATGGCGGAGTTATAGACTCAAGACTTGACTAACACTGGGTGCACTTATCTCTTCAGGGTTTTCCCACAGGGGAATGTGGTTATGCGGAGAGATTTGGCTCCGCTTGTAAAGAGAGCTAGCCAATGAGGGGAAAAGGGTGGAAGACGGGGAAGGTGTACATGTGTAATAAGTTGATCTTTTCCATGTAGACGTTGGTCTTATTACCAAACTCCAAGTTTTGAAACTGAATGACCATTTGTATTCATGTTTAAAAATGCTGGGCTGTTTTAATCCAAGTGTGGGTCAAATATGGACAAACCCAGCCATTGGGTTACATTTTTAAATAACATTTTTAACCCAAGTTTGTCCATATTTGACCCAAAATTGGGTTAAAACAACCCAGCATTTTTATTTAAAGTATGATTTTAAGTTAGATTTCATTCATAAAGGGTTTAACTTTTGCTTTTTGGCTTACATTGTACCTGTTAATATGGTAGCAGAGCATTGTATAATAAATAATAAGTATCTATACGTTTATACTTATACTAAACTGTGTTTTAATTTCACTTTGTGTGTCCAAATGTGTCTATAAAAATGGCATTTATTTAAAAATATATACAGCAAGTTATATTTTGTATTAATCTTTAATGCAAGTTTATACATTTTAATGGGAAAATGAGTAATGCATTGTTCACTGTAAAAAAAGTAAGTAACCTGGTTGCCTTAACATTTTAAGTTGATTGAACTGGAAAAGTGAGTTAATACAAGAGTTAATACAATGAAGGAGATTGATTTAATCATCAGAAACTCAAAATATTAAGTTATCTGAACTAAATAAATTATTTAAGTTGATTTGACAAAAGAAAAAATGTTGTGATAACAAATCTTAAATATATATATATATATATATTCACAGTGAATCAAACTAATATTTTTAGGCTTTTATAACTTTGTTTTCTCACTGTAAAAAATATTGTTGGTTTAACTTAAAAAAATGAAGTAATGAAGTTCATTGAAATTGAAAAATTGAGTTAATACTACGAAGGAGATTGATTTAATCATCAGCAACTCATAACCACATAAATTATTTGATTTGAGTTTTCTACGGTGCACTATAACATTGTTACTCCATAAGAAGACCGTATTAATTACATGTTGTTCATTCTTATTACTAAGTAATTACATTGTAATATATGTACACTACAGCCAAATGCAAAAGTGTGAGGTGGAGTCGATATTGCAATTCATCGTCAGTGTGTTTGTGCATGCCAGAGCAGACTCGGGCCGCAGAGATAGATGGAGGAGAGCGATCGCTCTATCTCCGCTCTTTCACCAGCGCAACCTCGCTTCATTCACCCGTCCCACGGCGCGATAAACCCTCCGACAGATCCCCGCACTTATTTTCCCTCCTTTTTCTTCATCTTCCAACAAGTCTTTAATACATACATATCACAGGCCGCCTCCTGAGGTTTGAAAAATGAAAACACTACTTCATCTCGCCTTCCCCCTTTTTTTTTTTTTTAATATTCGGTCACAATAAATATTTCCCATTTATATGCAAATGATTATCTACTGACCAAGAATGGATGGAGCTCGTCTTGTTTTCATTGTACTCGGAGAGGTACAAGTGTCTGAGAAGGCGGACGGGGAATCAGCCCGAGTGGGAACGCCTCGCCGTTTCTAGAGTAAATAATCCTGACTCGCCTTCCATTATTTTTTTTATGGCGGCGCTGAATGGAAGTGTATTAACTTATAAGTTATAAGTAGTTGGAAGTAAGTTACTTAAAACTGGCGGGGGGAAAGTCAAAGAAAGAAAGCTGACGCGTCGCTTAGTTGAGTTCCCCGCAAATTGCTGACATAATTACACGAATGTAATTTTTATGAGTCACGCAAATCTCGGCATTTTCAGTGAAGCAGATAATTAGACTTGGAATAAAGCGCAACTGAATAATTAATACATCAAAACTAGATGAACTTTTTCTAATTATTTTTATTTAATCTCCATTCTAATTATTGTTCGAGTCGGCTGAGCGAGATTGCTTCTCATTCAGGGGGTGAAATGCACCCTGGCTGGCGTATTCTCACCCAGTGAAATATTAACTAAGCGTGCAGAGAGGGGATCAGAGAAAAGACCCCTCCCTTTGCCCACCCTCCCATGATTGAACTGTAATTTAAAATTCGCTGCTGCCAACAAACAATTTACATTTACACCTGCCATATTTTATAGCCACCAAACGCATGACGATCAATATTTTGCCCGCTTTAAATGAGTTTGTAATGAGCCTAATGTGCTTTGCTTTTTGTTTAGATTCAGTCCTCCAAGAGGTAAACCAAACCTGACCTGTGTGCGTGCGTGCGTGTGCGTGTGGAGATGCTGACCGCAGGGGAAAATTTTTCACACTTATCTTTTATGTCTCTGCTACCAGGAACTGGAGCGTTTGGAAACCAGCTTTTTCATCTGATAACCTTTATTGCTGAAATAAACATAATGAAAGTGTCCGCACAAAACTCCCACCTTCATGAAACGTGAGCATGTTTTGAAGCATCGTGCTCATAATCCGTGTTGTATACTTTCTAGCTCGCGCGCTCTTTGTTCCAGGTTTTATTTCCTGTGCGTCTTCCAGGTTCGGGAATTAGGCCCGGGAAATAATGAAGGTAGATAATGGCTGACCTTCTGTTAACTTGGCCGATAATTGCGATGGGAAGGCTCGAAATGTGCCGTGCTGGGTTTCTCGAGCTGATGAGATGAACAAATAAAAAAAGCAGCATTTACAAGCATGAAATGAGCTAATTCTGCGCCTGCACACATTTCCACAGCTCTTATTAGACTGCCGGGGTTTACTAGATTAAAATTGCAGCTTAATTAATGTACAAACACAAGATCAGATTTAATTAACATCTGATTTAATTGCTTGCCTACAATTGCTTTTCACACTGTATGCTCCAATAGAAAATGATTGCAAAATGTAATAATTATACAATGAGAATGCATTCAAATGGTTTTGATGGAAATCCAAGACTGATCACTTTTACCGAGAGAAGGAAAAATATCACATTTCCACAGTTTTATTAATTCATTTAGATTTTTTTTTTTTTGGTGTGGTAATTTGATTAAATACCCCTGATTATGTGGAATTATAAAAAAACAATAATATGTTTTTCATGCAACATCCAAATTGATTCGCTGACTCTTTTTTAAAATATTTTTCTCGCCATTTGTATATTTTTACACTTCACATCTGTTGTGTGTCATCATCCTCTTTTAAAATATGTTTTATACCATTTGCGGTTTGAGTGTTATGCTGTTTGTCAGAAGTCAGATCAATTCTGAGTTTCATCGACTTGAATTCTGAGTTTCATCGTATTATTTTCAAGAGGCGCAGTATAGACTGTTTGTATCACTATTGTTATCTGGAGTATCTATTTGCTCCAGTGTGCAGTGTTTTGCTTTTACCACTGTATGGAAATACTACCTTCTCAGGCTTCATTTCACATGTATCTAGTGCCACCATGTGGCTAGTACAGAGCGAATTGATCTTGAACATGTGAACATCAACTTCAGTGGAGCAAATCTGCTGTTGAACAACTGTGTATAGGCTCATGCGTACGTGTGTGTCTGGTGTACTGGGACCCGGGTTGGAATGTTGTGCACGATGTGAGAAGACATAACACACGCTGATGGTGATCACTTTCTTTTGAGATTTGTAATGTTGATGGAAGCTACTGAACACGCACAATACCTTTTAGATCAGACGTGCCACTTCAAAGGATGTCCCCTTTTTGCCTTCCTGTTTCTTATGTGAACAATACATAACAGTTATTTTTTATTTTTATAAGAGCATTTTCACCTCCTGGTCTTAAGTAAATAATATATTAAATGCATTTTATATAAATATCCACATGCACCAAATAATGGTTTAAACCCCTATCTGTGTGAGGTAAACGTGCACATACACTCTCAGAAAAAAGGTACAAAAGCTGTCACTGGGGCTGTACCTTTTCAAAAGGTACACTTTTGTACCCAAAGGCTGCATATTGTTACCTTAGTGGTACATTTTAGCAACTAAAATGTACATATTAACACCTAAAATGTGCATATTAGTACCTAAAATGTACATATCAGTACCTAAAATGGACATATTAGCTCCTGAAATGTACATATTAGCTCCTGAAATGTACATGTTAGCACCTAAAATGTACATATTAAGACATAAAATGTACATTTTAGGACCTAAAATGGACATATTAGCTCCTGAAATGTACATATTAACACTTAAAATGTACATATTAGCACATATAATGTACATTTAACACCTAAAATGTACTTATTAGCACCTAAAATGTACATATTAGTGCCTAAAATGGACATATTAGCTCCTGAAATGTACATATTAACACTTAAAATGTACATATTAGCACCTATAATGTACATATTAACACCTAAAATGCACTTATTAGCACCTTAAATGTACATATTAACACCTAAAATGTACATATTAGTACATATAATGTACATATTAGCTCCTAAAATGTACATGTTAGCACCTAAAATGTACATATTAGGACCAAAATGTACAAATTAGATCCTAAAATGGACATATTAACACTTAAAATGTACTTATTAGCACCTAAAATGTACATATTAACACCTGAAATGTTCATTAGCACCTAAAATGTACATATTAGCACCTAAAATGGACAAAAGTTTACCTTTTGAAAAGGTACAGCCCCAGTGACAGCTTTTGTACCTTTTTTTTCTGAGAGTGTACACACGCAACAAGTGTGCTGGTTCCGCAAGTAGTGTTATGGTCTGGCTGGCGCCAGCACGGATGATCCAGTCATGCTTGAATGAGGATCACACGTACGGGCTCCCAGAATTCACCCTGTGTGGTGTGTTTATGATTGGCCTGCTTTGCAGGTAGAGGCGGTGGCCTCATACACCTTTATTTGAACCGCTCACCACATGACCTGTGTGTGTTATGCAAGAAAAAAAACCCAAAAAACAGCAATGTGCCCAAGCAGACAGACAGGAGTCAGAACAGAATGGACCTGCATGTGTCTCACACACACTGACACGCAAGGCTTGGGTAAGTTTGTGTGGGAGTGTTCACAAATTCTAAGCACTGAACTCCAATTCACCGGGTTACGCAGAGGGTGTGTGGAGGCGTCGACCTAGAAGTTGAGTCCGGAAATACGCAGATGAAAATTTTTTATTCAGAGGTTGCGCTTTCATATTAATGGAAACTTCCCAGTTCCCAGTTGTTTTACATTTGAGTGTCGGTTTTTCTTCTTTCGATTCTTTAAAGGAGTTTTAGGAAAACCAATTGAACGAAGACCAGTGTTGACACACAATAAGCACATCTTGTGAGGTCTTATTTTGAAGTAGTTTGATTGATTTGGGTGAATCTGAGCACAGTTTGAGATATTATTGAGATTTCTTGTGGTGAAATATTTGCGAAGGTGAAAATGAATAAAAGTCACGAATATGAGACCTCTAGCTTACCTCAAGGGCATCCAAGATGTACTGTAGGTGTCTTTGTTTCCACAGTATTTTCAATTTTGATATTTTTAGGTCAAACCGTCATATAATGGAGGTCTATGGTCACCACCTCAAAGAGCATGCACAGAGAAGTCCAAATTAAACATGATTTAATGACTCGTAATTGTAAGTACACATTTATTGCCTAAGACACGAAACGAGCGGTTTGTGTGAGAAAACGAACAGTATTTATATCGTTTTTACCTCTTGTAAACACAGCCACGTCCAAGTGTGGTTACAAGAAGTAAAAACGATATTAATCCTGTTCGTTTTCTCACACAAACCGCTCGTTTCGTGTCTTAAGCAATAAATGTGTACTTACAATTACGAGTCATTAAATCATGTTTAATTTGGACTTCTCTGTGCATGCTCTTTGAGGTGGTGACCATAGACCTCCATTATATGACGGTTTGACCTAAAAATATCAAAATTGAAAATACTGCGGAAACAAAGACACCTAAATCTTGGATGCCCTTGAGGTAAGCTAAAACATACCAAGTATATCTCTATTGTTTCTCCAACGCAACACGATTGAATGTCCATGGCTATTTAGAGTTTCAGAAGTGATCCAAGATATCGAATACAATTCAAAGATCGCAGTTTGAACGCCAAAATCCAAATCAAAGAAAACAAGACCAAATTATCAGAGCTAAGCCATCTACCTTCATTTTATTACTCTCTACTCTTAACCCCCCCCAAAAGTGAGCATACCAAGCCGTACCATGCAGTGGAAAAGCGCAAACAAGTTCAAGGCTCCAATTACTCTTGGAGCACCAATTGAAATGTTCTCAGTAGCAAGGCCTGCGTTTTAAGTTTTACTCTAAGTTATACTAGGACTCATTCAACAAGTGAGCTGTAAATGTGAACGCACCAACAGCAGATTGTTGGAAAGGAACCGTGGAAATGGAAACCGACTCAACGGGCCCTGTGAATCCACAGTCTCAAATCAATACTTGAACTCCCCATTCGTCCCTCTCCTGAGAGAGTTGTCCTCCCTGTGTCTCTCTCTTCCTCCATCTTTCATCCCTCTATCATCAACCCACCTCACACACCCCCAACCGACCTTGTGGGGTCACCTGTCTTTGTCCGCCTAGCTACGAGAGAGCTTTGTGCAAGTGTGTGTGTGTATGTGAGTGTGTGTCTGGGCTTCTTATCTCTCTGGGCTGCTGCCGTTTTAAATTATTCATCCCTACTGCTCCTGCACACACACACACACACATGCACATCTCCATCACATGCCTGCCCGCATCCGCCCGCCCGAGAGGCGGTCTCCGTGGCAACCTTATCAAAGATCGCAGATTTCAGCTCGAGAAATGAAATAAAAGGGGAAATTGGCTGCATTAGCATAAGAGGAGGAAGCCTGGAGTTGAATACACACCCCTGAAGCCGCCCCCTCCGCTTCTCCTTCATCTTCCTCGCTCTTCCTCCTCCTCCTCCTCCTACCCACAGTTCTTATCTCTCCAGTTTGATCGGTCTCTCGCTCTCTTTCTATATATATATCTTTTTTTTTTAATTCCGCACCCCCCCATTTCTCTCGCTTTTTGTTCCTCCCTGGCTCAGGGGGGGAAGAGAGAATAAAACGAAAAAGAAAATAGATTTGGTCTAAATGACCTTTGACCCTTTCAGAGCGGGTAAACAATATGTAGTAACCTGGGAGACGGGGCATGGGGATGTCAGGGGCGACTGCTTGACAGGCGACTTGATTTCCTGTGAAACGGGGGTTCGTTTCCTGCATTTTGTGAGGGTTTATTTTGGCAGACTTTGTCTGGTCCGTAGAGACCCTCCCCTTTCGGTTTGACTTTGACCTACAGCTGTATGGAATGAAGGTTTTCCTTGTAATTCCATAACAAACGCGATATCAAACATCCTTTCCCCCGAAACACTTCTCGAACCTCTCATCGTCTTCAAATGATTGGGATTTTGAACTATAAGACTACTGGATTGTCTTATAAATGTGTTTTTTCTCCATAATCTTTCATCACCGCATCTGAAACGACTGTTGTATGACATCATGAAGGACATTCGGATAATGTTATCCAATAGCCAAATAGCTTGTCAGGTTGTAGGTCTTTTTTAAAGGGATACTCCACTTTTTTTTTTTTTTGGAAATAGGCTCATTTTACCACTCCCCCAGAGTTAAACAGTCGAGTTTTACCGTTTTCGAATCCATTCAGTCGATTTTCTGATATTTAGAAGAATATCAGACAGTTTCTGGTCTCATTGACTTCCATAGTAGGAGAAAAATATACTATGGAAATCAGTGAGACCAGAAACGGTCTGGTTACTGATATTCTTCTAAAAATCAGAAAATCGGCTGAATGGATTTGAAAACGGTAAAACTCGACTGTTTAACTTTGGAGGAGTTGTAAAATTAGCCTATTTCCAAAAAAAAAAAAAAAAAAGGGGGAGTATCCCTTTAAAACATTGCCAATAGTAAAGTTGATCGAATCGACAGTAGTAGAAAAATAAATTCACATCCTATAGGAAGTTTTTGTCATTGCATATTCAGTTTCACTCTGAAAAGCGTCAAATTGACGCCATTTCACGTTGAATGTGCAAGTCAACTCATTGGCCCATACAACCCATGGGAAAAAAATAAGCATGTGTATTTTCTAGCACTGTTATTGTGTTTAAAGAGTGTGAATGTTTGGCCTTCAGACCTGTAGCCGACCGCAGCATCATGATTTGGAGGCCACTTTACGCAGAGATGCGTAATCACACCCACCCGTTCTCACTTTCATATCCCACACAGTCCCGGTTATTACTTCTGTTTGTACATTTTAACTTTTTCCAAAACCACAAGGCGGAAAATCGTAGAAATCTATCTAATTATTGTCTCAATTTCCACAGAGATCATCTGTCAACATGAACCTCACAGTGCTTTGCTTGAAAAAAAAAGATACTTTTGAACAGAAAAGCTGGGATTTTTTTTTTTGTGTGTGTGTGTGTGTCTGATGAATGGTTTTGAAAGACGTCATAAAGATGTTATTTAGAAACATATCAGTTCCAGGCCCTTTGTTGCAGGTCATTATAAAGCTCTTGCAAATGGAATTGTTCTCACAGCGCATTGGTTTCTTTGTATCTGCACAATTGTGAAAGCATTAGCGTACGTTTTAGCTTTTATTCAGCCATTTGTTTGTTTGTGTTTAGCATTCTTGCATTGCAATGGAGATTTTGCCACAGGGCCCCCGAGTTGTTTCGACGTCAACATTTGTAGCCTTTGACGCCGCTAATCTGGTTAACACCAATTAAATGGAAGTGCAAAGAAAATCACGCAGGGGTGTTGGTCTCGTTGGTGGTCCAGAAAGACAGTTTTGTTTTGCGACAGAGTGGTTGGAGGCCATTTTGTGTGTTTGTTAACCCCCCCCCATCCCCCCCATTCCTTCAGCCTACGTCTGATTTCTCATAGACATAAAAGACGGTAATGCCTCTGGGCTTTAGTCCCGCCCACTCGCCGTCTACGGCGTTAGCATCCAGCGCAAAATGCTGCTTAGCGTCGAAGCTTCCGTAAATAGCCTGTAGAGATGGGGCAGAAAGTGTATGTTTGCCTGTATCTGTGTGTGTAAGGGATACAGTAAAGCCAATTGCACCAAGACCGCACATTCAGCGAGCGATTCCTTCTTTGGCTCGCTTAAACATTGGACACACATGCACACACACATTACATTGATGGTGGTAGCTGTAATGATGAGTGACAGCGAGAGACGGCAGACAAATGTTGATCCCCCACAATCCTCTGCAGTGCCTAACTTCCCCTTGCTGTTGTGGCAATGTGAGCAGTGCTGGGCCCCTGATAACCGGTATGGGGCTGACGCCTCAGAGTGCGAATATACGCGGTTCCGGTCAGTGCTGAGCGTGTGCGGAGACTCTGATACTTCACTTGCATCATGGGTATTTGGCCATGAACAAATTACAAGTTTGTGTGTGTTTATGCAAAGCATATTTCTTCAGTCCACTCTGAAGATGTTTCTGTAATTTATATGTAGGATTTAGAAGCACAGAGCGGCTTGGGACACTTTTATGTTGTTTCTGCAGTGAATATATATATATATATATGAAGAGTTCAGATGCAAAAGCCTCTAAATGCCATTTGAAATTTTCTTCTAAAATGACCATTTTTATCAAGCTTGTATATTTAAGTTTAGTAATTTCACTTAAATGACAATTAATAGGTAATCTTCATTGACATTTAAGTGAAATTACTGAACTTAAATATACAAGCTTGATAAAAATGATCATTTTAGAATATATACATTTTAGATATACATTTATATTCTAAAATATATACATTTTAGATATATATATATATATATTAGGGCTGTCAAACGATTAATCGTGATTAATCGGATCCAAAATAAAAGTTTGTGTTTATATAATTTATGTGGGTGCTCTGTGTATAAATATTTTGTGTGTGTGTATATATATATATATATATATATATATAAAATACACACACATGCATGTATATTTAGGAAAAAAAATGATATATATATATATAAATATTTATATTTAATATAAATTATATATAAATCTATATACAGTATATACATGAAAATATTTCTTAAATATGTACAAGCATGTGTGTGTATTTATATATATAATAATTATACACAGTGCACCTGTAAACACAAACTTTTATCTCGTTTGACAGCCCTAATAAATATATATATATATATATATATATATATATAAATCAGCAAAACCGAGAGGAAAAAGAGTAAAAAAAAAAAAATGAGGAAAAAAGAGAGGAAAAAAAATTGTGCCTATATATATATATATATATATATATAATCTCTACATTCATTATATGCAGTTAATGCAGTTTTGCTGACATATATTTTTTTTACTTTGTCATTTTATTCAATATTTGTGGCTGAAACTGCTAGCTTATGATATGAATCTAAATGTATTTTTATTTTATTTTTTTGCAACTGTTTTTGTTGTACTCTGCGGTAATTTGATTACGTTGGCTAATGTTATCTTGCATGCTGGCAACACTGCAAACAAAATATCAATCTAGCAAGAGAACTACCTTGATGTCTTCCCTTGACAGCACCACCATGCAAAATCTGTATAAGTATATGTCCCATTTTCTATGTGTTTAGTTCAGTTTTGTGATCTTGTTTCCCCTTGTCTTTTGTGATTTTGATTTAGTACTGTTTAGAGTTTCCCAGTCTGTTTAATTAGCAATTCCCTTCACCTGTGATCTGTTATTCATCCCATTAGTCCCAGTTCATTTAAGCCCCGTGTTTTCCCTCAGTGTTTGTTGGGCGTCGTCAATTTATGGTTGTGTGTTTTTGAAGTCCTGGAGGGTTTTCCCTTTGTTCCTGAAAGTTTGAGTTTTGTAAATGAAGCAACTACATTGAGGTTCCTTTGTCCTCGTCTTCGGTATCCTGCACAAACCTGACAGTATTATGAATGTATGATGACAGTATTATGAATATAATATAGTTTATAATATATAATATAATATATTAACTATATAATATAGTTAATAATATAAGAAATATACATGACACTTATGAGGTTGATGAACTCATGAATAATTTATCATTAAGAGTATACTGGTTAAGTGTTAAAATGTAAACCCTGCATAAAATTAAATATTAGTTATATAAGGTACAATATGCAAGATTGTTTCGCCACCAGGGGTCGCTAACCTCTTACAATAACAAAGGTTACAATAACGTCATATATTAATGAGGTATATTCCGCATTAAGCGGAATTATGGATCTTGTCGTAAAGCTGATTGGGTCTTTTATGGATGAGTGAATACATTGATGTTTTTAACATGACTGTAGTATGAAGCAGGGCGCGATTGCTAGACGTATACCAGCGCCACACGCAACGCGAGTCCCGCGGATATGAAGAAATAAGGACATTTAATTCTACCGAACTACACGCTAAATGACTCACACAGGTCAGTTTATTCGAGGAATTAAACTTGAGGTAACACAACGCTGCTTCACTTGCTCTAACAGTTTCACTATCACACTAAACGGCATTTGTGTGTGTTGAATGTTGTTAGTTAGTAACTAAGATAGATTAACATTAGAGATTAACATACACATCATATTCTAACTTTTCATCATGTTGAACTATATAACATTGATTAGGTTTTTATACAAATTTGCTCACCTGTTTGCTCAAGTAACATGCAACACTCTCTGTCAAATCGAAGTTAGTCGCGGACGTGGAGCTCTCGGCATCTGGAAAGATGTTGATCTTCGTTTTAGTCCTCTTTAGTCTGCTTGCCATGGTCCATAATGTTTGAACAAAACCCTGATAGGGACGCTCACGCTGTTGATCACTCATAACGGGAATAACCGACCCAGTTGTCCATGTCTGTCGCCATGGTTACTATTGCAGTACGAGGTCAAACCTGGCGGAAACCAGGGGTAACGCGGATATGACGTCATTGACTGGCGACTCCTCACCCCTGCTCACACGCCCCGTTTCCGTGGCTAAAATCGCAATTTTCTCACGATTTACAAATAGTTGGAAACATTTGGGATATTGTAATTAATAAACTAAACAAAATATTCAACATTGGCCTAGTGGTTTTGGGATATTTTACTGCAAAAATCTTGCATATTGTACCTTTAATAAGTGTTATATTAACATTTTATAATCAATTCAAGGCAATAAAGTCATTTTAGATAACATGGATTCAGCATCATGCAAAATGAAACGTACAGATTCCATTGTCAAAAAAAAATAAAAAATAAAAACAGAGTCAGCATTGATTATTTCCACGAAATGTCACTTAACATGAGGGTTACCAATTATAAAGTGTGTGTGTGTGTGTGTGACCTCAACCTAGGCTGTGATTGGAGCCCTCATTTCACCTGCTTATGTGATTTTAGAAATATTTTCCAAAAGTAATGTTAATTTCTTTATCTGTAAATCTTTTAATGAGTAAACGTTGACCTTTAATATTTCTCATATTAACGTAATTCTTTTCCACACAACACCTTTGCGCATTCTTAAATGTTTCCTCTAAACATGGTCAGGTCACAGGTCAAAATTACAACAACAATTTGATGAAATTTGTGTACAAACACTGTTAAACATTAGGACATTTAAGAATATATCATTTATATTACCAATGGCAAAAGGTCGAAATCTTAACAAAATACACTATATGTAATGCAAATCATTAATATTTATTTTCAAAACAACTGATTAAACTAAATAAAAAGGTCGTCCATGTCGATGACACATTTAATGTATAATAAAGAATATATATATATATGTTTTCATGAACAGTATGAAATCCCAATGTTTGTGTGAAGCTACTAGATTCTCAAAAACTTGAATCCAGGGGAACAAAAGAAATGATTAAGCCCAGGGTGAAGGGGAGCGGATGAACTCATAAATCTTTGCTATCTCTCTGTTTTTGTGTTTTTATCAGCAGACCCTTGTGTTTTGTTGTATGTTATTGAGGCTGGACGAGACTAGGGAAGATATGTCCTGATCCGAGACCAGAGAGCAAGAGGGGGAGGAAGCTGAGAAAGATGTAGGATGGAAAAATATGAAGAGTGGGCTGGACGATACTACATCATAAAAAAATACAACTGAAAAAAAAATGGACATAAAAGGCCTTTAGCATCAAATATGTCTGACCCTGTGAGATCATAAAGCAGACAGTGATGTCATATATAGAGACTGTGTGTTTTGAGAGGGAGGATTATTGTGTATTAGTGGTACACTCATCTGTAATCCCTAAGGACAGTCAGAGATTATCGCAAATAATACACAGCTAGAATTATGGATATAGTATACTGTATGATTCCATGTGCATATGTTTGCTTTTGGGTATCTGTGCAGTGGCTGATGTGGATTTTGTACACAAACTGGTATCTGTGAATAAATTGGGGCGAAATGTTATAGATACAGTTAAGCTAACTTGATACAAAATATTTCTATTTTAAATAAATGCTGTTCTTTTGAACATTCTATTCATGAAATAATTATATATATGTATATATATATATATATATATATATATATATATATATATATGCACAACCATTTTCAAATGTGATACTAATAATATAAAATATATATAAAATAAATATAAAATATATAAATTATAATATATATATATATATATATATATATATATATGCACAACCATTTTCAAATGTGATACTAATAAATAATATAAATGTTTTTTGAGAACCAAATAATTGCCAAATAATAAATTATAATAGCATTTAAAATAGAAAATGTCTGGGAGAGTTTTATATTGTTATATTTCTGTATTTCTATATTTTGATCAAATAAATGCAGACTTGGTGAGCATGATAATTAAAAAAATAAATAAATAAAAATAAGTATCTTACCAACCCCAAATTTTTATATACATACTGTAACAAATATATTAGTTTTATTAAATAGATTATTTTCTGTTTTTAACCATAATAATTAAATGAAAATTACACACCTGTAAAATGAAAGATTGTTTCCGCCACAGAATAAAACACTTTTAAGTATGATTGACATTTTATTTCACTTTCTTTAATTTCTTTTTTCTTGCAATTGCGAGATATTAGATAAAATTGAGATATAAACTTGTCCAATTCTAAAAAGTCCAATTCTGAGGGTAAAAAGACTCATATCACACAATTCTGTAAAAAGACAGAATTTATTACGATTCTGACTTTTTTCTCTTACAATTGTGATTTTAAGTTGCATTTTGTCGTCTTTTCTCATAACTATGATATAAACTCACAATTGCGAGAAAAAAAAGTTGCAATTACCTTTTTTATTTTTTATTATGGGGCGAAAACAAGCTTCCAAACTATACCAGTAACCAAACATTTTTTTTCAGAGTTTCTTCATTAATATGAATAATTATGAACACAATATCATTGTTGTATGGGATATGTTACCATACAGCCCATCCCGTGAACACTTACGACATGCGAGTCTTTCTGTTGTGAAGTTTTGTGTCGTAGGAGTGTATGAGAGCTTGTGGCCATCGGCGATCCCTGTTTTTATGAGTTATACAATTACATATCCGTGTGTTGGGAAAGTCCTATGAAGTTGAGTATGAGTGGGTGTATATCTGGGACTGGCCGTGCTGGTATGCTTCTCTTTGTTGGTAAATCACACACACACACACACACACATGGTCGGGTGGAGAGGCAGATTGTGGTTCCAGTGGGGTTTTCTTAAACAGGTTTTTCGTCCGCTCTGCTTTTAAAACTCCTCTCTCAAATTCACCCCATTCTCCACCCTCTCCTCTCTTTTCGCCCCCTCTCTACCTCCTCTCCTCTTATACCCGACTGCCACCCTGATGCAGTCTCATGATGCTTCCCGGCCATCTGTAAATCGAACCTGTTTACTTCACTCCTTAATGGTGTTTTTGTTTAATTAAACACTTCTTCAAGGGCCACACAGTCTTCTTTCGCAAATAACAAAGTTTTACGTATAAGGACATGGAATAGGCTACTTTTTGAAATGATGTGCATGGACAAGGTATTAAGAGTCCAGTCATATCAGCAACCTATTAATAAAAGTTATTTTACTTTACATAAAGGGGGTCACCTTACATGTTGAGATCACATTTGATTTCTGTAACTGTTCCCTGTTACTTAACACCTTCGTTAATAAAAAATCAATGGATAAATTAGCACATCCGAATCCAGACCTTAAAGGAGTAGTTCACTTTAAAAAAAAAAAAAAAAAAAAAAAACGTTTGCTGATAATTTACTCACCCCCATGTCATCCAAGATGCCCATGTCTTTCTTTCCACAGTCCAAAAGAAATGGAGGTTTTGCAGGATTTTCTCCATATAATGGACTTCAATGGGAACCAAACGGTTCAAGGTCCAAATGAGAGTTTCAGTGCAGCTTCAAAGGGCTTTAAACGACACCAGACGATGAATAAGGGTCTTATCTAGGACCCTTCGAGTCATGGCTCGAAAAAAGATTTGTTCATTTTGATGAACGAGTTCGGACAGGAGAGTCACGAATGCTCGTCACAGAACAGAGCAAGGCGAGCATTTATGCTTATAAAACTTCAACTTTTTAATTAATTTTTTAAATGGCTGATCGTTTCGCTTGATAAGACCCTTATTCATCGTCTGATGTCGTTTAAAGACCTTTGAAGCTGCACTGAAACTCTCATTTGGACCTTGAACCGTTTGGTTCCCATTGAAGTCCATTATTTGGAGAAAATCCTGGAATGTTTTCATCAAAAACCTTAATTTCTTTTCGACTGAAGAAAGCAAGACATACACATCTTGGATGACATGTGGGTGAGGAAATTATCAGCAAAAGTTTTTTTTTTTTTTTTTAAGTGAACTACTCCTTTAAACTCACAACATGATACTTCATGCTCCCTCGCAGCCATTCTTTCACAGTTTGAGCCTGATGAATCTTGGCTTTGTCGGCCCTGATGTGTGGTTGTTATGAAACGGAAAGCTTATGATTTGGAAAATTTGCGTAAATGTCCAGTCTTAATAAAAAACAGTAGCTGTCATTGAAGTAGTTAGACTATTGATGACTTCTGAAGAAGACAGAAAACCAATTTCCTCAAAGTTCATTTTCAAAATCTAAAGCGATTTTTTTCTTTTTGTCCTTGTTATTTAGAATAGGTATAAATCAAGTTTTTAACTGTTTTAAAATATAAACAAGTTTAAATATATATATATATATATAAATTATTGTTTACTGTATTTTTGATTAAAACAACATGTGCTTATAGGTGAGTATAAGAGATTTTCAAAAACATTACAAAATGTGTAATCATGTTTAGTCTGTGTGGTAAGTGATAGGGTGATATTTTTATGTTTTATTAGAGCCTCTCATCCCCGGCCAAAGCAGATTGGGACAAGAGATGGATTACTTGGGTTCAATTCATTGTCTTTTTTTCCTTCTCTATGTCTAGAATCCTTCTATCCTTCCCAGTTATGTCCTCTTAGATCTGTTTCTTTTTTTTTATTGTTGGGTCAAGTTTTAAAAGAAGCCAATTAATCGTGGCCCAGACAAGGTCACAGTAACAGTCAGCAAGAGTGTGTTTGTGTCCGACCTGCCATCATCCACAGCATGTTAGAGTTGATCTGAAGTGCTAAAACACATTTCTCGAAACCATAACCCACTCTCTCAAAACCTTAAACATGAAACCAAATCTTCAAACTGGATTCAGAAGCTCTTCTGGAAAAATCCAGAACGCCTCAAAAGCGTTTCATCTGTACTCAAAATCAAATAACGCTTTCAGATCTCACAAAGCCAGTCAATATATGAACACTACAGATCATTTATGATACTGGAAGAAGCTAATGTCAGTACATATTATTTTCCAATAAATAATATTAATAATAATAATTTTTTTTTTTTTTTACTCAAACTCTTAGAATATCAACAGGGTTCTATTTGGGTTCTTGAGTTTTAAAGAACACTTTATACCAAAACGATTCTATGTTTTCAATGATTGCATAATACTTTCATATTTCACATGACATTTATTTCTGGTAAATCATGTTTACAAGCACTTTAATCCACAATTAAATTAAAATTCAAAATGAATAATAATAATAAAAAACTAAATCCATAAAATGAAATGGGAATCAATAAAAGGTTCTAATTATGAAGGGCCAGACATCATCCTTTAAGATTGGATAGTATTTGTAATATATAGTTGTAATAGTTGTATTTCTTCTAAGAGTGCACTCAATCAATATTTCATGTCCATGTAAGTAGTTGTCAGACACAGTAATTCATGATATTTGCAAAAACTATATTTTATTTTAAGATGTGTAGACTCACAAGCCATGACATGTTTAGTCATAAAACCTTATTTGAAAGTAAAATCAAATATGAAAACCAACATAAATACAAAAAGTACATTTCTATGAACATGCACATGATTTACATTGGACTTCCTTTTTTTGTCTCAGTTATGGTTGATACTGAGTTTTTATTTAACAGTATTATTTATATACCAGAGTATTTGAAGAGTTCAGATGCAAAAGCCTCTAAGTGCCATTTGAAATTCTCTTCTAGAATGATAATTTTTATCAAGCTCGTATATTTAAGTTCAGTAATTTCACTTAAATGGCAATGAAGATTACCTATAAATTGTCATTTAAGTGAAATTACTGAACTTAAATATACAAGCTTGATAAAAATTATCATTCTAGAAGAAAATTTCAAATGGCACTTAGAGGCTTTTGCATCTGAACTCTTCATTTATTAATATTTTGATTTAGTTTTGTTTTTAGTGCGTTTCAAGTTTTAGCAATTTTTGGATTTCAATTTTTTTTGTCTTAGTTTTAATAGTTTTTTCTTCGACTTATTAATCTTCAGTTTTTTAAAAAAAATAAAGCTTCACTGTGTAACTCTTTTAGTTTATTCTTAGCTAAAAACACTTAGTTCTTTCAAAAATATATGTGCTCATTAATGTATATTTACTTCGTTCAAGTAATAAAGTATTCTCATGAGTGTATAATATGCCATTGAAAATACATACGGGTAAGGGGTTTTCTAATTTCGGTCGCCATGTTGCCCCTCCATCTTAAAAGAACATTAGCCAAAGAGGGACATACCCGTTAATTCAAGCTTACGTTTGAGTTAACACTCATGGACGAGGTTGAACTGGAAGCCATGTTAATCTTGGACTACATTGGCCACCGTAGGAGTTAAAACGAAATCGGAATTGAGAGGAACAGAAACTAATATTCACTGGATGGTCATATACCTTTTCACCACCAGATGGGGGTAAAAATCACACAGTGTAGCTTTAAAGCTTTTTTAAGTTTGAGTTTTTCATTGTAATATTTATATTTTGTTTTATTTATATTAATTTCAATCACAGAAAATCATTTTAAATGGTTGATCTTTTCGTTAACAATAACAGCACTGACATTTAACGTGTCATGAGGAATAATGAGGAATGTTTTTGTGAACAATACATAAACATTGTTGAGTGTGTGTGTGTGTGTGAACAGGGTTCTTCATCACATAATGGCAGACTAAAGGGAACGTGACCGACATCAAAGTGGCACAACACATGCGCACTTATC
Organism: Pimephales promelas; assembly: GCF_016745375.1. The sequence continues at coordinate 18,384,125 of NW_024121144.1, forward strand.
ACATCATAAACAATGCCGGCATTGTGGGTCCCATGTACCACTCATAATCCAATAAACACCTTTTATCCGCTCCATCTTTATCTATCTTTCTCACTCTTTCCTTCATTTTCACAGAAGGGGCACTCTTGGGACGCACGCAAGCACGATCTGTCTCTCTTCCGCCCTATCTTTGCTCCGTAGGGTCTTTTGTCAGGTATGTTCTCTTCACACTGTCACTCTGATTCTCCTCTGGCGTTCATACGCTGTTAATTGCTTATGGAAAACAAAACAGGGCCATCGGAAGATGGGATAAAACACCCTACGCCCCCGATCCCCCACGGATTCCATCTGCATGCCTGCATTAAGCGTTTTAATACATTTAAAGGGGCCTGAAACATCTCTGTGTTGTCAGAATGGCATGGCTTGGCCTCATCTGCCCATTCTCTCTCTCCCGTGTCAGAGTGGCATTATTTAGAGCTTATCTTCTTGACGCACCGCCTGCCGTATTTGTCACGCCGTGCCGTAGCGTGTGTCCCCCCCTCCGAGTCTCTGTTGAAAATTCCACTGATGACTTTGGCCGATAGAGAAGAGCTCAGGCCTCCGACAGAGGCTGAAAGCTTGTTATCGTCATCGTCGCATTGATTGGGACGCAAAAGAAATGTCTTCTGAAGGCTTAGTGTACGTGCGTTGTTCTGAGAGATTCCCGTTGACGGTGTTGTGTCGTTTATTGGTGTCAGTCTTGAACTTTCTGTTTTTAATGTCTCGATTCATTCTGGTTGCACTCCTAGACTCAGATTATCGCAAGTCGCGGACAATGGATTAATACCGAAGCTAATTTTTAATCCACTTTTCAATTGAATCTGGATCTCGCGAGCAAATATCTCTTAATGTGATGATGCAAGTTTAAAGACAAGCAGGCAATCATTCTCGTTTTATTAGCGGTGTTTAAGGCAAGCATCACTACTACTAATGTTTCCTTATTCTTTTGCTTGAACTAAAAAGAAGTAATAAAGGGATGTTTGAAAATACCAACAAATGAAAATACTGACATCATTTACTCGCCCCCATGTTGTTCCAAACTAACTAGTATTATAGTGTATTAATAGTAAATGGGTTACATTGCCGCATTTCAGCAATTGTGGGGAAAAAAATGTGTTCCCTATTAGCAAGTTAGCATGAATCAGCTTAAGTTTCCACTATTAAAAATATTTAAGTTCAAAATTACAAGTTTAAGTTGAATTAGTATTGTATGAGTCAGCTTACTCACAAGCTACAGTACAAAGCTGCCCTGTAGTCAATCATTTACCCCTGAAAACTCATCTTTGATCACCAAACAGATATTTTTAAAAGTGTTTCCTTGAAAAAATATATATTAATGCCGTAGCCCTCAAACCATATTCACTTTATAGCCCTTATTCCTGTAATTGTGGACAAATGTGGGCATAGAGGACTCAGGTGGGATCCTAATTTTTATTTATTATAAATGTTATATCACTGTCTTCGATGAAGTTTTGTCTATCCATTTATGGTGCGTTTTTTTATATTGGGGGTACTTTTGAATTTATTTACTTCAAAAAGTACAGTATTTTCTATGTAAATTATGCTTATTTTTATGTTTTATTTTTTATTTTTTTTAAACTACATTAAAATATCATTCCAATAAGTTCTTAGAGCTAAAATCTAAAGATGAAGTGACTTTGCTGTCACCTGGTGTCTTATTTTGGCTTATTTTAGAATGCTCTAAATTACCGTTTTTCCCATTCATTATTATTTATGGGTGCCCATTTTTGACCCAAATGCAAGATTAAGGAGGTTTTTTTTTTCACCCACTTAATATTGTAGTTAATAAAACTACACTTAATAAAAAAAAAAAAAAAAAATTGCGTGTGTTCAGGAGGCAAACTTAGGAAAAGTAGCCAAGTCTTGTACCGCTCAGATCAAGGGAAGTATTTTTTAAAAATAAATCAAAACTATTTTGCCCACATTTGTCCAGAATACGGTTTGGGTTAAAATAGCTTGAATGTAACTCTACATCCTTTATTTAGTATATGCGGTTCTATAAATATGCAAATTATCCCCGCCTCCACTCACCCAGACCAGCTCAGAGATCCACTCGTTGACGATCACGTTGATTGACGTGATTGGTTACAAGGTAGTTTGTGACGTCAGAAACAGCGATTTTAAACCGCATTTTTGAGACGTTTGTTTCACTGCAGTTTGATGGAAAAAAATACCCAAAGCATATTGAAAACCCCACACAAACATATAAACAACATTTAAAAGCTTGATTTTCACCACAGCGGAACTTTAAGAGTAATTTAAAATGTATAAGTACAACATAGCAATCTGCTTACTTAAACTTTGAATTTCTTAACTTAAAAGTGATGATGTAATTGATTACCTCAAATGTTTTGAGTTTTGCCAACTTATTCTGGTTTATATTATATGGATGGGGGGGAAAACCACCAAGATACTTTTCAAAATAGCTTCTTAGTCCACATACTGTAAGACCGGTTTGTAAGTTCCAAATATATGGACAGAAATGATCTCTCAAATGTTAAACAACTTTTGTTTTGATACTTTTTATGTAACGGGGGATCGTTCTAAAAGCCTAAAAAGGGTGACAAAAACTGCCTGTAATGTGTTGTAATCGATGCAATATGTGTTTAAAGCTTATGAAAAACACATGCATACTGTATATCGTGATGTCAACCATGTAAAAATTCAACTTCCTGATCTGTTCTTTTAATTTAGGATGAGTGTAACTTACTGTAAATATCCTGCCTAACTGTAAATCCAATATGACATCACAATGAGCAGGCCAGACCAATCAAGTTACTGGTTTCCACCACTCCAATTTATTCTGCGGTATTTACAGAACACACCCACTCTGTGGTAAATGCATGAAGAAGTGATATAATGACGTTATTTTCAAGCAATAACGGCAACGGACATGGCCATCATTAAATTGTAATTACTATCACAAACAAACTCCATCGGCTGAAAGCGGAGCATGAGAGGCCCGCGGAAATGGCCGTGAAAAAAAAAAAAAAAACAACTCATCAGATAGCACGGCGGCGGCGTAATTCTCCGTCCCCTATTGAATAATGTCATTATCAGCGACTAATGATGATGTGAGGAGAAGCAGTTATGGAATAAACCGATTATGACAGAGAAAAATGATTGAGGAGCCAGGAAGCTCCATTTATATCGTTTCCATTTCTGCCTTTCCTCGTGTGATGGAATAGTCCCGTCTCTGCTGTCTTTCTTTAGCACGTACTCTCCTGCCACCCCCCCCCCCCCCCTCTCTCACTCTGTTTCTCTCAGTTCTTTTCTTTAACTTTTGTCCTCTTCTTGCAGTTAATCGCTGTCACATCCAGTTTTGGAGAAGCTACTTTCAAACTTACCCCACAGCGAAGCTAGGCTTTTGATAAGGAGTTAGCTATACATAAATATACAAATAAGCAATTAGCTCAAGGGCAGCTTGACTGTGGTTCATTTAAATTATTAATCATTTCAAAAATGTTATCCTTTTGTTATATTTTGTTTGGATGCAGTTTATCACAATTTTCTCCTAGCAAGCATAAATAAATAAATAGTTATAACTAGGAAGACATAATTTGAACAAATTTACACTAAATACCACCTATGAAACTAAAACACACCATATTTTATGTTACAAAGTACAAATAATACTAATAGTTGTAGTATATTATCTGTTTGGAATTGTTGTGATAAATAAGTAGGTCACACTTTAGGTTAGGGTCCTATTTTCACTAATAATGAATTAATAACTACGACTTTTGCCTCAATAAACTTCTAATTATTGCATATTAATAGTTAGTAAAGTAGTTTTTAACTTTCGGTATTGTGTAGGATTAAGAGATGTAGAATATGATCATGCAATAAGGCATTAATATGTGCTTTTTAAGTACTAATAACCAGCCAATATCCTAGAGATATGCGTGCTAATATTTTTATTTATTTATTCAATTAAACATAGTACAAAACAAGTCTGTAACTGATGCTATGCAAAATGAGTTTATAGCTATTGCTAATTTTCAACTCCAGTCCATGGTTGGGCCTTTACACTGCAACTTATTAAACAACTTAATAGTAAAAATTGGACTCTAAACTACAGTATTACCAAATATTATTTCTCTATTTTGTAAAATGCTAGAAACAAAATCATAAAATGTAGTATTTTAGGGAGTCAGTCCACTGATCTACCACAATTCACTAAATTCAGAATGCGATCAGATTTCCGAGAACTTCTGACCTCAGTTTGCTTGTATGTAAAGCTCATGTGCAATAAAAGTATAATAATATATATATATATATATATATATATATATATAAAATATTAATATTATATATATATATATATATATATACTCTAAAAAATGCTGGGTTGTTTTAACCCAATTTTGGTTCAAATATGGACAAACCCAAAATGTTGGGTTAAAAATGTAATGTAAAAATTTAACCCAACGGCTGGGTTAGTCCATATTTGACCCAAAGTTGGGTTAAAACAACCCAGCATTTTTTAGAGTGTATATATATTGTGTAATGTAACATTTTATGCCACTAGACTGCTGCCTGTTACCGGAAAGCTACACTCTAAAAAATGTTGGGTCGTTTAACCCAATTTTGGGTCAAATATTGACAAACCCAAAAGTTGGGTTAAAAATGTAATGTAAAAATTGAACCCAACGGCTGGGTTTGTCCATGTTTGACCCAAAGTTGGGTTAAAACAACCCAGCATTTTTTTAGAGTACCTGTACACTGTTTTGAAAAATCTTGGTTAAGCTACAATAGCGCATCTTCACTTGTAGTTAGTAAATTTCTCACACCGGTCACATCTTTCCTCTTATTTTATAAATGTTCGAAAGCATCATAATGCATTTGATTCTGGTCTCAAATCAGTTGATCGTGAGTGTATGTGTGTCGGGAGTATCATTTGTGCACTATAAATGTGTGTAGGTACTGGTTGTGGAAGGGAAGGGCCCGTGGCCCTTATCAGTCTATAACATCTGGCTGTGTGTCAGGTGATGAGATGGGTAGAGAGAGAGAGACAGAGAGAGTGAGACAGGACGCTTTAATGCGATGTGGGGGGATAGAGCGAGAGAGGGGTGGTGTGCAAACAAACAGTGGCTGATATGGTCTATGCTTGTCACAATCATTCAGGACGCTCATATATCTTCCCCTCCGCTCCCCGCTTCAGCGGCCCTTGCCTCTCTCTCCCTCCCTTTTTAATCTTGTTCCCCCTCTCTCTTCCTCCATCTCCCCTTCTCTCGCTCTCTGTCTTCCTTTCTCCCCATCTCTGCTTCCTTCCTGTTGTCTTCTGTTGGATTGGATTCTTTCTGGGTCTGCATTTTGGCGTGCATCTCATTTTGGGCACTTTTACTGAACGCACGGAACCAAAATTGAGGTTTTGTGGCCCTTATTATGTCAACAATGCATTAACTAACATGAACTTACAAGAAGCAATGTGTTTTAACAGCATTTATTAACCTTAGCTAATATTAATGACAACAAATGTTCCTATTTACAGTGTATTAACTAATGTTAAAGAGACAACTTTTGACCTTAACATGTTTTAGCAAATGTTGACATTAACTAAGATTAGTATTGTTCATGAGTTCATGTCAAATTATTTAGTTAACAAATACCGGTAAAACCTTATTTTAAAGCATTACCTTAATGTCTTATATTATGTCAGCTTATGTTATAGCTCTACTTGCAATGTATTCCTATAGACAAAAAGAACCAACATTAACAGATACACACACATAACTAATAGCAATATAATTAAGTATTACTTAGTTCATCACAGTGTTTGGTAACACTTTATTTTAATGTGACGTAGTTACACCTTACTACATGTACTTACTATTGTAATGACAGCAAATTATGCATACTTACAAGTAACTAACCCTAAACCAAACCCTAACCCTAACTCTATGTAATTAATTTTACTCAGTACTTATTAGAGTAAATACAATGTAAACATGTAACCTTAAAATAAAGTGTAATCCCGTTTTCTACTAGTACACAAATGATGTGAATGCTGCAGATAACTATATTGAACCTGATATTGCAATATTTATATAAATCAGAGTGACGTTATTTAAACAGATTTACAGTTAATACCACCTATAAAAAAGGTGTGAAACACAACCAGTGTCCTGCTACCTGTGAGCACCACGTAAAACAAGCGTTGAAAATGAGTTTTTATCTTTTCATATCTAAAAAGGCTAGTTTCCCTCTACAAACTAATCTGACTGATTTGTGACTTTTTGCACTTTGAAAAATGGAATATTGAAGATCACATGGTTGTGTTCAAGGTATTTCACTCCTGAATGCCTTTGAATGATTCAATTCAAGTCAACATGAATTAAATTTGATATAAATAAATAAATAAATAAATACATCTTTGGATTACTTTATTTCGATAGTCCACTTTAGACATTCTAACTTTGCAACTACATACATATCAACTAGTAGCAATCATTAGAGTATTAATAGACTGTCTGCTTAATATCTGCAAACACTTTATTTTTATGCTCCACAACAGATATTCTACTGAATATAAGCAACTTTACTACATGTCAACTTATTCCACTAACCTGAAACCCTACCAGCCTACTAACAGTCTAATAATACTCTAATGAGAGTTAGTTGACCTTTAGTTGTAAACTACTCCATTAGTTGACATGTAGTTTAATGAGAGTTAGTTGACATGTAGTTTAATGAGAGTTAGTTGACATGTAGTCTAGGGCTGTCGCGATAACCGCAATATTGCAGTACCGCGCTTCTGAAAGGTCAACCGCAGAGGATTGCACGTTACCGCAGCAACCGCGATATTCACATTTTTTTTATATGGCTTCTTCTTGTTTTGAACTTCATGCATGTGTATTGAATGCTAAACAAGTTCATAATGATAACAACAAGACTGTTTATCTTGGTGATGTGTAGCCTACAGAGGCTTCACACAGACAGTGAATGAGAGAGATCTGCAGAGCGCGTGCGATTACCTGCGTCTGTTTTTGAAGTCGTGAAAAGGTTGCCGTGTCAAAGGAAAGCGAAATATTTGTTGTATCATCATTTTAAGCTTCATGTCACGTGTATTTTCCACAAATGCGCGTCAGCAGCAGCGCTGGTCAGAATCCCACAGCGCGAGGAAGCCGCAAAAAATAATATAGAGTCACGCATTGAATCAATGCCATATTGGTCTCTAATAAGTGAAGCATCAGCTTCCGCGTTACCCATGCGACGCATTGCTGATCAGCTGAGCCTTGAAAAGTGGAACAAAGTTAAAGTTAAAATCAAAGTTAAAAATAATTAACATCTTGTTTCATTACATCTCTTTTAACGAATCAGCTTCTTTGAACGTGTTCGTTGAATGAACGGTTCAAAGTCCGTTGTCATAACAATATGCGCGCTGAGTGAAAGCCTTTCAATCATGCTTTCAATGCGCATATAGACGCTGTTTAGTTTCGGTTATTGGTTAAATGACCTCGTTTTTGTCCACATCGTAAACTTTATTTATATAGCAACAGATACTTATAAATTAAATAAATAAATAAATGGCGGTAATACCGCATATCGCGCTATTGAGCCACTCAACATTACCGCAAGGGAAATTCCATAACCGCGACAGCCCTAATGTAGTCTAATGAGAGTTAGTTGACATATTTTTGTAAATTACAGAGTTAGTTGACATGTAGTTGTAAATTACAGAGTTAGTTGACATGTAGTTTAATGAGAGTTAGTTGACATGTAGTTTAATGAGAGTTAGTTGCCATGTAGTTTAATGAGAGTTAGTTGACATGTAGATGTAAATTACAGAGTTAGTTGACATGTAGTTTAATGAGAGTTAGTTGACATGTAGTTTAATGAGAGTTAGTTGACATGTAGATGTAAATTACAGAGTTAGTTGACATGTAGTTTAATGAGAGTTAGTTGACATGTACTTGTAAATTACAGAGTTAGTTGACATGTAGTTTAATGAGAGTTAGTTGACATTTAGTTGTAAATTACAGAGTTAGTTGACATGTACTTGTAAATTACAGAGTTAGTTGACATGTAGTTTAATGAGAGTTAGTTGACATTTAGTTGTAAATTACAGAGTTAGTTGACATGTACTTGTAAATTACAGAGTTAGTTGACATGTAGTTTAATGAGAGTTAGTTGACATAGTTGTAAATTACAGAGTTAGTTGACATGTAGTTGTAAATTACAGAGTTAGTTGACATGTAGTTGTAAATTACAGAGTTAGTTGACATGTAGTTGTAAATTAATGAGAGTTAGTTGACATGTAGTTGTAAATTACTGAGTTAGTTGACATGTAGTTGTAAATTACAGAGTTAGTTGACATGTAGTTTAGTGAGAGTTAGTTGACATTTAGTTGTAAATTACAGAGTTAGTTGACATGTACTTGTAAATTACTGAGTTAGTTGACATGTAGTTGTAAATTAATGAGAGTTAGTTGACATGTAGTTGTAAATTACTGAGTTAGTTGACATGTAGTTGTAAATTACAGAGTTAGTTGACATGTAGTTTAGTGAGAGTTAGTTGACATTTAGTTGTAAATTACAGAGTTAGTTGACATGTACTTGTAAATTACTGAGTTAGTTGACATGTAGTTTAATGAGAGTTAGTTGACATAGTTGTAAATTACAGAGTTAGTTGACATGTAGTTGTAAATTACAGAGTTAGTTGACATGTAGTTGTAAATTAATGAGAGTTAGTTGACATATAGTTGTAAATTACTGAGTTAGTTGACATGTAGTTGTAAATTACTGAGTTAGTTGACATGTAGTTGTAAATTAATGAGAGTTAGTTGACATGTAGTTGTAAATTACTGAGTTAGTTGACATGTAGTTGTAAATTACTGAGAGTTAGTTGACATGTAGTTGTAAATTACTGAGTTAGTTGACATGTAGTTTAATGAGAGTTAGTTGACATGTAGTTGTAAATTACTGAGTTAGTTGACATGTAGTTGTAAATTACTGAGTTAGTTGACATATAGTTTAATGAGAGTTATTTGAAATGTTAATTACTGAGTTGGTTGACATGCAGTTTAATGAGAGTTAACTTATGCATGTAGTTTAATGAGAGTTAGTTGACGTAGTTGTAAATTACTGAGTTGGTTGACATGATGTGAGTTAGTTGACATGTAGGCTAGTTGTAAATGAATGAGAGTTAGTTTACACGTAAGTAGTATGTCTAAAGTGGACTATTTTTCCCATTAAACATCCTGTTTCACCTAGAAATACACAAATACACATTATGGAAGTGAAATGGGATGAGAACATGAATAATTTCACATTGACTTGTCCAAACTGTGGCTATTAAAGAAACTCGTATCCTTGTTTTATCAATCAGAAATTCCATTAACATTATCATCAAAAGTTCATGATAAACTGGATAAAGTCATGAGATCAGTAGAGAGCATCGTGACATCAGCACATTATATCGTTGTGACAGCGAGACTTTGTAGGACAATGTGAGATTGCGCCACGAACTAGTAAATACATACGGAGAAAGCGCTCGCAATCAAAAATCTCGAACAATCAGAAAACAAGCAGTCAGTTTACATTTCTCACGAAGGGAAACCCTGATAGAATAAATCTTGAATAGACAAAAAAAGCCCAGAAAAGCGGTAGTGGTAAGTAAATCAATATGGCATATTCTTGTGTTTGACCCAGTCTGCGTTGAGGGCTTTCTGGGCCTGAAGCTTAAATATCCGCTAATGGAAGCTTGTGTAGATCTAATCACGCCTGTAATTGAAGTTAACTTTGAAGCTCTCAGTCTTGAGGAATATTTAAAGACAGGAGAGAGGGACTGAAACTCAATATGGCGCACCGGAGACCAGGCTATTCATCACGCATCAATAATAAATGAACACTCCGCGCATAATTCTGCTCACGTTGTTTCTTTTTGTTTTTAATATTTCCATCTTCTGCATGCTAATGCTTCATGTTCTTGTGGTCGTTATGCCTTTCAGTCCAGTTCAATTTCAGGTCTGCCACACCATTGATAAGACTGATAGGTTCAATATTACAATATTAATGTAGATGTGAATATGTAGATATATCAGTTTGGACTTGTAGAGTGGCCTACCTGGACATTATGCTCTTATATTTAGTATACAGTATGCGGTCCATTGACTGCAAGGCTGTGCAAAGGGGGCCTGCAAAAAATAAATAAATATATTGTTAGCCGTTATATAATAAATATAATATTAGCCGTTGTTATGTGGTTTGTAGGGTGCCATACTTACTGGCCCAAGTAAAAAGAGCCCACCTTTTGTTTCTTTGAGATTTTGCATCCTAGATACTATTCAATAGGTGATGATTTACATAAAAATCAATCCATTCTGCTTCTGATTAATAAGTGAAGCTCTATAATCATAGCAATTGTATTTTGACACATTTTTTTTAAGCCGGGTATATCATTAGCTATCATATAGCTCAGGCCGTGTGTCCACCAAAGCGTTTTTAGTCAGCTGAAAACGTTAGACACTCTGCTGAAGACACCGTGCTTTGGGCGCTTGAGAGCGTTTTGGCAGCGCAGCGTTTTTTCCGTTGAGACGTTTCGTTGCTATGATACAGAATATCCGCAGCAGTTGAATGTTGTGACAGTTGGTCGGTGTGGTATTAGTCCCGCCCCTCCTCCACTGTGATTGGAAGGCTGGGTAAAAAGTGACAGAGATGAGCGCTGCGTTTTATCCAAAGTTGAAAATTTTTCAACTCCCAGCGACCAGTAAAAAACGCTTCAGCGTGAGAAAAACGCGGCGCTCCCATTGAAAACAATTGAAAACATACGCCAGGCGCGTGGAAAAACGCTTTGGTGGACACACGGCCTAACTATGGAAGCCAATTTCCGCTACAGCAAAAACGTTAGCATTGAGTTTGCATTATTACACACACACTAAGACAAAATTGTGAGAAAATGATGTGCAATACCTAAAATCATAATTATGCCATAATAAGTTTGAATAATTACACAATAAGTTCAAAAAATTCAAAATTATGCCAGATCAAAATCATACTAAGTTAATATCAATATCATGACACAAAGTCAAAATGCAAGAATCAAAGTTATGAGATTAAAACAAATCTCATACATTATTTTCGAAAACTTTACTGTAAAAATAATGCGCTTTATCTAATCAAACAAATTGTGGCAACAGATTACAAGCAATGTTATTAATTCAATTTAACAAATTAGAGTTGAGTAATAATTAATAAATTAATTCCTTAGAAGTTAACCATTTAAAATGAGTAAAACTTACCAAAAAAATAAAAATAAAAAATAAGTCACCATTATGGTGATCGGTGTTTGTTTTATACAGTAATTACGTTTTTCTCCAGTGATTAACATTAGGTGTCTTCAATGTTGGCAATTTAAAATAAAGTTTTTTTTTTTGGTGTAAACTTCACTCATTTTAAATGGTTAACTTTCAAGGAATAATTTGATTAATTATTACTTAATTCTAATTTGTTCAATTTAATTAATAAGATTGTTTGTAATCTGTTGCCACAATTATATTGATTACATAAAGCGTATTCATTTGTACAGTGTATGATATTGAAATGCTAAACTTTGAGATAGAAAGTCATAAATAATAATTTTCCTTTATGTTAGAATTATGATTTATTTGTTCTTGTGTGGCGGCCTTTCACAGCTATCAAAATGAATTATAAAACCCCATGCAGTTGTTTTATTAAATGCATTTGAGGTTGGTCTTTGACCAAAACCACACACAATTTCTAAATTATTTCTCAATGACAACACACCAATGACATGTTTGCCGCACTGTTTAGTGTTAGCCAGCGCGACTGTGTTAGCTAGGTTAGCACTGTTTATGGTATCAACAGAACGTGATTGATGGCGGAGGCCGTTCCAGAGCGCGGCGTGAGTCGTAGAGGCTCCTGATATGGACGCCTCAGATGCTCTGAGATCTCCTGCATGTCAGATCCCGATAACGCTTTCCTGAGAATGTTACACTCAGGACTGCAGCCGCCCGCTGGCCATCTGCAGCCAATCCACCATTTTATTACCAACAACAACAACAACACACAACGCTTTCTCTCCGGCCTGCTGCGAATGCCCTTCCAACGTTAGTAGGGTTCCATCACGGATTTCACTGTAATGATTTGGGAGCGTGTTAGAAACACTGGGATGTGGTCAGTGGGTGAACTCAGTGGTCAGCAGTGGTAATAATGAATGTTTTGGAGATAAACCCAGAGGAAAAATGGACCATCCCCGCCCCATCCCCAGCTGCTGTCTCCTGTTTCAGCGCATCGATGAATTACCCCTCTCCACAACTCTCTCTTTACTTATCAGCTCCCCCCTTCTTTTATCAGTCCGTTTTATCTCCTCTATCTGTGCCATTTCTCCCTCTCTTCCCGCTGTGATGTCATGGGACTGTCTGTCGCCCAGTCTTTCTTCCCCTCCATCGCTCTGACTTTCTCCCTTTAGATCAGATCGACGTCGGCGATCCACTACCGGAGAACAAGTAAACACACACACACACTCACTCAGCGGCCAAAAATGCTCAGACGCCTGCAATGTCACGCCTCATTTAGCCATCAGGCCTCGATCAGAGACGCGCTCATTCCAACCAGTCAAAGCACAGACATCTGATCAATTTGTAACAATGCAGGACGCTTCAACGCATACACACATGTATTTTTGACCAACCCCGAGGTTTCCAATTGGCCTCTCGAATTATTCCCGCACATCTTTATTGCCGCAGCTTAAGCATCCTCGGCTGCGTTGCTTTAAAACCCACCCCATTCGCTGCTCATCGCCATTCTCACTTTAAATGGGAACACGTTGGAGCCTCTCTTCTGGGCTTTTAAGAATAAATGAGTGCATTTGTCTGGATTTTTGTAACGTACTTTTAAAAGAGGATTCTGTGCTATAGATTATCTTGACTGAAAAAAAATCCTTGGCTGAGAGAACATCTCAGAGATACAGTGCACAATCAGCTCTGCTACTTCTGTATTCGTCGTTGTTTTTTTGAGACCTAGCCATTTTTGGTACGTTTTTCTAGCTCCAAGGCTTAAAGGATGAATCCATATGGACAAAAAAGTTGGATAGTTGGTTTGTAATTACTATGATATTAAAGAATCAGATTTAGAAGGGGAATGTATGTGGTGTTGCCCATATAACAAATCTGGATACATGATTGTGGGTGGTTGCCAGGGTGTTGCTATGCTGTTCCAAAGATGTTCTGAATTATTTTAGTGCATTGCAAGGTTTTTTGGGTTTCCCCTGTGATATAAGGCCTATGATATTCTGAAACTCCATGGACTAACAATAGGAGAGTCTGGGAGAACAGCACATACTATATGTATTTGTTTTCCCAAGACGTCATATAACTGACATCCATTGTTTTAGGGTACTCTTTAACGTCAGTTAGATGACGCTATCTAATCCTAACCCTAACCTAGAGCTAAACCTACCCACGTCATCTAACTGACGCTAAAGGTAAAGCGTCTAGGGTCGTCATTAAAGGGTACCCTAAAAACATTGGATGTTGACGTATTGGTCAAAAGCGTCAGTTAGATGATGTCTTGGGATGAGAATGTGTTGGTTTAATGCCTTTTCTTTTCAAAACTTCTCTTGGAAAACCAAGCTGTCTTTTTTTTGTGTCTGAAAACTGAAACACACAACATTTGATCACTGGATTTATAGAAATCATGTCACTTTTTAGAAGTGTTTATACACCATTGCCACATTGCATACTGTATCTAATTAGCTCCTGGCGAACATTATTATTATAAAAAAATATCCATTTCAACCATTTAACCAGTCATTTAACCATATTAGTGCACTGTAAAAAATATTTTCAAGATTTGTTATCACAACATATTTTCTTTTGTCAAATCAACTTTATAATAACTTATTTAGTTGAGATAACTTATTATTTTGAGTTTCTGATGGTTAAATTAATCTCCTTCATTGTATTAACTCACCTTTTCCAGTTCAATCAACTTAAAATTTTAAGGCAACCCAGGTTACTTACTTTTTTAAGTTAAACCAACAGAAAAATTTACAGTGTAGTAATCACAACATTTTTTTCTTTTGTCAAATCAACTTAAATAATTTATTTAGTTCAGATAACATATAATTTTGAGTTTCTGATGGTTAAATTAATCTCCTTCATTGTATTAACTCACTTTTTCCAGTTTAATGAACTTAAAATTTTAAGGCAACCAGGTTGCTTACTTTTTTAGTTAAACCATCAATATTTTTTTACAGTGCGTCTTTGGAAGGCTTTTGTCTTTCAAACACATTAATTGAACATAGAGTTGGGATGTGTATCCTCTTCATCTGCGTCAGGTCTTAAAGTGACAGCAAAGGATATAATCAAAGAAAAAAAGGTGAAAATCACTCACTGCTTTTAACTGAATAACTTTTGTAGCTTTAAAAAGGATCAGTCTGTATTCAATATGTAGTGATGCCTGTGCAGTGTTTGATACCTAGTGACCTACCTAAAGCACTGATTACATGGTTAGATGGGTCACACACAATGAAAACAATAACTTTTTCTGTGCATTTGAACAGGGCAAGTAAAAATCTGAGCTGGCCTGCCTGGGCCATGAAAAAAGAAAGGAAAAATAAACTTAGTGTTGAGCTCTGATATTAAAGGCACAACATGTGACTTTTATTATGGGTTTATTATGAAGATTGCTTTATGAAAACACTTAAATTAAAAGGTGTTATATTTGTAAATTATTAAAGCCTATTAAATGTTAAAATTGCTAGCTTTCGATCATACTGTAATGGCTAAAAATTGAGAGAGAGAAAAAAAAAAACATGTAATAGAGACTGATATCAGCGATACTGGCCTTCATTTATAGTAAAAATATGCCATTAAACAAAATATTTAAAATATTCCAACTTTTTGTTTGGTTTTGGAGATTCAATGTGAAAGTATTACAATATTAAAATATACAAAAATTACAGTAATTTTTTGCAGCACTACTTTTTTAATTTACTGTAAACCAAGGCAAAATACAGGCTAAGAATAATCATTTTGTAGTGTAGGTCATATATTTCTTGTTTTCATTTAGAATTGTTGTTTTGTTTTATGTTTTTCCCAACACCATACCTGACCCAATCAGGCAGCAGCCCAAAAGATGAGAACTACCTTCATTTACGTTTCCCTATTTAACACTGATCATCCAAAATTCACTTTCCCTCTTCTGTCTGAGATGATCTAATTGATGTAATGAATTGGATTATCTAATCTCAGGGATCGGGGCGGATCCCCCACCCAGCTTTTATCTGTACACGGCTTCCTGAGCTGCTTGCTTACCACCTGCAATGCATCATGGGCCTCGGAGACAGCTTTTACTTATTTGACACAAATCGTAATGGGTGATGGGTCCCTCCTCAACCCACATACTACAATTTGCAATTCCCAGTCGAAACGTACTGAAACATTCTCCATTTAATTTACTATGGTCAGGGGTTTACACCACTGATATAGAATTATATAGATCAGTGGTTTACACACTTTAATGCTGATTTTTAATGATAAAACTATAAACAAATAAATATTTCAATATATATATTTCTAAAATAAAAACTTGCCCCGAAAGTAATAGGTCCTGCTAGACGGATGTATTTGTTTACATAAAAACGTACCTTGTTGTGGACTTTTTTCTAAAAAAGAAAAAACATGGTATCCTGATTATTTCCTCAGAAGGCAAATATGAACAGTTTTGGGGTTTTTTTTTGTTTTGGGTTGAGCAACACTGCCATCGAGTGGAACTTAGATCAAATACATTTAAACAATTTCCAAGGCTCTTCAGAGGAAGAGAGCTGCAGATGATTATAATAATAATAATACAAATGCGAATGTTTTAGATTATTTAACTGTTTTTCAAGTATTTAATAATTTATTTATGTAGACTATTCGTTTGAGAAAGGCATTAACTAACAATTATTATTTTAATGATTTAAATATAGACTTTTTTTGTCTTAATGTGCGAATTTCATTCAATGCATAGACTAACCGACTCTGAATGACAAGTCAGAATCAGGGTCAGAACGGTAAGTTTCATCAGTTTTTAAATAAATATATTATCTTTAGGCCTAGACGTTCTGAATATTTTCTTTTACCATACTTATTTTGTCTTAAACATGAATGACTTTAATATAGCGTACCATGTAAATTAGGCTACCTCAAGCTTTCCAACTGAATCAGGTGCCAGTCACGTGATCGTAATTAACGGGAGTAAGTTGTTTTTCACAACACAAGTAGCTATTCAATACAATAGGCTACTAATGCCCCTTTTCGCGAGGATATTGAGTTGCTCAATCGACCATTTGAAGAAATAAAAAAAGAAGGAACTTCACCAGGAATTCGTCCACTTTTGGCGTTTCGTGGTGATCGCACTGGCCCTGAATTCACCGGTGACGCCATCGACGTGGGGAAATCCGAAAAGTAGGCTACTGATATTTAAGGTAGGACTATTTTCTTTATAGCTAAGTGTAGCCTAACTGCAAGCTGGTAATTTTCCAAATTGAGACTTGTGTTGTGAACTCTGCGTTGATTGTTGTTCTGTAAAGTTTTATGATAGCAGTATACAATTAGGCCTACATTTACATTATTTTTATCAGGTACGTCAGATAGCGAGACGGCCATCTTGATTTTTTTAATGTAGTTTTACAAGTTTTAATGTCAGTTTTTTGTTACTTGTTTGCAAATATGCTGTTAAATTACATCACGAGCAATAGTTCGTCTACTCACTGGATCCCCTCTCACACACACACACACACACACACACACACACACACACGATGGGACTTCATGTGATGCTGCATCAAAGCCACTAGGTGTCAGTACAAGACTAATGTTGTATTGCCAGTGAAATATTACAGATATTAGAACATACTGTTGTTTTTCATTTCAGTGTCTTATATTTACTAAGTAATACCATCTACATAGATTAAGTTTAGAATCAATGTAATCTTTACTTTGAACGCTGAATAAATGCACTCAAAATGTGTGCGTCTCAAATAACAGCAGCTGTGTATTTGAGCACAGATTAGAATATCCAAAAATGCAATAATATTCATTAGTGAAAAGAGGTGCTGGAGGCAGAGAAAAGAGAAGACTTTTTATCTCTCTAAGTGGGAACATTTACCATTCTGTCTAAATTAGCAGTGCCTAAAAAAAGCCCACGGGAGTGAAGTGAAGTCACATTCTATTCCTTTGTTCCAGTATCCGAGATTGATTAGTCTGGATTTATTTTTTTACAAAAAAATATTATAACTTACATTATACACATCGGGGCGAAAGCTCTGTAATGAATGCATCAAAATTGTGCTGAGCTGTTACCAGTCTTGAAGACATGAATGTGAATTAATGATTTGATTATTACTGTAAATTATTGCAAATAATTAGCAAAATCAATGGCAAGATTAGGCATTTAGGCACAAGTTAGGCAAATAAGGACATACATGTGTGAATATGCTGACTATAGCTGTAACTAGAAATAAGTTTAGGTGTTCAGTTGTTTTCTGTAGTCTTGTGAATTCAATTGCATTAGAATGTCATTTAGGACAATTGACACATTTTCTCCTTTCACCAAATATTCTTTCTTTATTATGACATCAATATATATATATATATATATATATATATATATATATATATATATATATATATATATATATATATATATATATGTGTGTGTGTGTGTGTGTGTGTGTGTGCTGTGTGTATGTATGTATGTATGCATGTATGTATGTATGTATGTATTTATGTATATATATATATATATATATATATATATACATACTACCGGTCAAATGTTTTAGATCGGTAAGATTTTTTATGTTTTTAAAAAAAGTCTCTTCTGCTCATCAAAAAACAGTGATATTGTGAAATATTATTACAATTTAAAACAGCGGTTTTCTATGTGAATATATAGTGAAGTGTAATTTATTCCTGTGATCAAAGCTGAATTTACAGCATCATTACTCCAGTCTTTGTGTCACATGATCCTACAGAAATTATTATAATATGATGCTCAAGAAACATTTATGATTATTATCCACGTTGAAAACTGTTTTTTACAATTTTATTTCAGGATTCTTTGATGAATAGAAAGTTCAAAAGAACAGAATTGATTGAATACTTTTATTCATCAAGGATGAGTTAAATTGATCAAAAGTTACAGTAAAGACATTTATAATGTTAGAAAAGATTATATTTTAAATAAATGCTGTTCTATTGAACTTTCTATTCATAGAATTTTGGGTGAAAAAATGGTACACGACTGTTTTCAACATTGAAAAAAATAATTAATTTTTTTTGAGCATAAAACAGCATATTAGAATGATTTCTGAAGGATCATGTGACACTGAAAACTGACGTGTAATCAGCAACAGTAATGATGTTGAAAATTCCGCTTTCAAATTACATTTTAAAATATATTAAAATAGAAAACAGTCTTTTTTAAATTGTCATAATATTTCACAATATTACTGTTTGTCATTTTTTTTTTTTTCATCAAATAAAGCAGCCTTGGTGAGCAGAAGAGACTTCATTTTATACCAAGCCTGTGTAGGTAGTGCCCTTTACTGTATATAATGATTTTCTTTCTTCAAAAATGACAAAGGACACATTAAAAGTGGTCCATGTGTCTTGAAACTATATTATATAGCTTAGCTTTATAGAGTAGCCTATATAGTATCTATATAGTGATCTACGATATAGAGTTGGGGACAGACCAATGTTATGAAGTGGATAACAACTTTGGTCTAGCACACAAATACAGTGAACAACTTTTAAAGTGCTTTATCATTTTTGTTTTCCTTTTAAAAAATTAGAAACATCCATTTAGATTTTGGTTTCCAATGCACCTGCAATTTGATTGTTTACTTTCCCTGGAAAGCTGCTGCTTTGTAAACAAAGGTCTGCATAAAGTGCTAATTGTTTCTGGCATCAAACATTGGCAACCAGACTAATATGATTGTCATTCACCTTTGCAGCTGCTTTTCTCTAGACCAATATGCTGCAGCTTTGCTTCTAAAAAGCACAGCCGTCACCTAATGATTTAATGACTGGTTTCGTATTAGCATTTCCTGTCATTGAAAATAGTTGAATTATAGTAAATACGAGTTTCCTTGTTGGAAATTGGACACGAACACCCTATTAAGTCGAATGGTAAATGTAAAAAAACAACTAATCAACTAATCATGCATAGTTATGTGAAAAAAAGACAAAATTTTATAATAGAGGAGAAAATGTCAATCTTCATAATATTTTGGCCCAAATTAAGCGGTCAATTGGAAGAAGCATGCCTAAATTGTTGTGACATGCCCTCATCCTCAAACTTTGAACAAAACTAGATTTATTTATGAGACAAGAATACACAATGAGACTAAGCATGATCTGTGCCAAACGCTAAGTGTTTTTTTGCAGTCACTTAGTGCCTGCCTAGATCATAAATCTATTGAAATTCAAGAAACCAAACATTTTATACTATAAGTGCAGTTTAACCTTTGCTTTCTTCGATTGTAAAATGGCTTAAACCCTTAAACTCACAGTCTGTTCCAAACATCATAAATGATTCATTTGAAGGGTCAACACTCTTGGCAGCTATACTGTTGTCATTCCAAATAAAACTGCTGAACAAAATAACCCCTTGAAAATAACGTTTTTATATTAGTTTGAGTTTATAATACTATAAATAATGAGCCTGTTTGTTTACATTCATGCACAGCCGTTGGGTTCATGGCTTGAAAAGACATTCAAAGTACAGTAAATGTAATATTTTTTTATATATATACCTACACTCTTTGAACTTTTCAGTCTCATTGAGGAGAGCATACTGTAGGCATAGTGATTTCGAATTTGACCAAATTATCTCATGTTCAAATTGTATTTTTCAGTTCACTTGTTGATACGTGTTACAAAGTTCAGACTGGAGTCAATAATACACGATAGCCTCACAATTCAACAGTGCATCACTAAAGGTTCTGGTTCAGGGCCTCCTGTGGCGTTAGATCATGAACAACATTAATCCTCTGTTAAGCAAATTAATCTTTGTCATGGATTAAACAGTATTTTGAAAGAAAAGTACAAAGACCTGCTTTGCAATTTGGGAATCAACCATTGAAGCAGGTGCCTTTCACGCAAAACAGAACATTAATTGCATGAAAGCACATTAAATCAAGGGCAGCCCCCATGGAGCAAAGTAACTAGAGTTGAGTGGTTTACTCAAAGGCAAAGGAGCCATCTTGACAAATGTCTTTTGTTTGCATGAGATACATTTTATAAACCCCATCTGCTTTTATAAATACTTTGAAAAATGGTCTTGGATATGCAGTGGAAAAGGGGGGAAATGGGACTTTTATATATTACTCCGTAAGAAAAGGGCCAGGCATTAATGAAGAAAAAAAAAACAAAATCAATTCATATTAGTTTGTTTTTTTTCTTTAACGATTCTGACTTTGGCAAGTTTATTGTTTATAATGGTAATTCAAAGTGCTTCACATAGAATAAATTAAAATAATCAAAACTAATAAGAATAAGAACAGTACAGTAAAAACAGTGGCACAGTGCTCATTTAGTAAATGCATAGCTAAACAGATGTGTTTTGAGTCTGGGTTTGAATGTGACTACTGTATGAGCATATCTAATCTCCTATGGAAGCTGGTTCAGCTGCGGCTGGCGTAATAGCTAAAAGCAGACTCTCCGTGCTTAGAGTGAATCCTTGGCATTTCTAGCTGATGTGATCCTAATGATCTGAGTGATCTGAGAGCATATCTGTAATATATTGGGTCCTAGCCTATTAAAGGAGAACTCTGGCGCAAAATGAACCTTTGGTCTAATAAAACATTGGTACCTAATCAACCATTCTCTGAGATTTATTTTCATGATAATCAAATGTAATGAGTTTAATCTCTAAAAACGGTTTAGTGTATAATGCTAGTATATGGGGGAATTTAATAAGAAAAAGAAAAGTTAATACCAGTAACAAGGCTCAAAATAGCCCCACACTAACAAAGTAACATAGTGAGGGTCCATACATGCAAAACGAAGTGTACAGACCGTTTAATAAGAAGATAGTTTATAAAGATTCCACTTCGTGTATACAGGCAGGAGTCATCTTTGGAAAACAGTCTCGATAAGTCGAACCACAAACGAACTGTATGAACAGCTTTCGTGGTTCGACTTGTCGAGACTGTTTTCTCCTGTCTCTATACACGAAGTGGACTGTCTTTAAGTATCTTCTTATTAAACGGTCTGTACACTTACAAAGTTCTTCTCTATGCTTGGTTTTGCATGCAGGGACCCTCATTATGTTACTGTGTTAGTGTGGAGCTATTTTGAGGCTTGTTAGTGGTATTAAATAATGATGTCTGTTTACTTATTATATGCCCCCGTTACTAGCATTATATGCTAAACAGTTTTAGAGATAAAACTCTTTACATTTGATTATCAAGAAAACAAATCTCAGAGAACGGTCAACAAGGTACCAATGTTTTATTAGACTAAAGGTTCATTTTTGCGCTGGAGTTCTCCTTTAAATGATTTATATACCAGTATTATACTTTAAAATCTATCCTAAATGTAACTGGGAGCTAGTGTAAAGACCTGAGGACTCATGTGATATGTTCATATTTTCTGGTCCTGCTCCAAATCCTGGCAGCTGTGTTCAGTATGAGCTACAACTGTCTTATGGTTTTTTAGGAAGGCCAGTGAGGAGTCCATTACAGTAATCCACCCTGCTGGTGATAAAAGCATGAACAAGTTTCTCTAATGCTACGTTCACACCGGACGCGAATAGGGCGTCAGGCGCGAATGATTTCAATGTTAAGTCAATGCAAAGACGCTTTACGTGCGTGAAAAATTCCTGCGGCGCGAATGAGGCGTGGAGCGCGGCGCGGAAGTCGCGCCTCAATGGCGCGAATGGCGCGAATTGAGCGTTGTGCATTCACGCGTTTGACGCGAATTTGCGTCTGCCGCCCGAGTTGAAAAATCTGAACTTTGCCGTGAATTCACGCCGAGTTAACCAATCAGGAGCCTAGCTGCTTGCTCACGTGGTGAAGTGTCTGGATGCTTCAATAAATTATTTTGTTAATATGACTAAATGCATGGTGGGATTATGCACAACAAAGCAAATGTTTCATCACTTAAAACATTATTTCTATATAGGAGACATGTTCATTTTGTATTGAATGTTATTCATTCCATATCTAGAAATAGTATTATGTTGTAAAGACAATCAACATATGTGCATAAATTCGTGTCTGGACGTGAGAGAGAGAAAAAAATCACAGGACAGGTTAATAACTTTTGAAGGTTGGCTCTATTTATTTTTAAAACAAAAATAAATGACAGCTAGATTAGATGGATGAGGGCGAGGGTGATCCTCGCTCAGATGCGGGACAACAGGTCATCAAACTGGGCGCGTGACAGGCGGAAGTACCGCTGACAGCGGCCGTCATCCAGCGCAGCTCCTGGAGCGAGCAAATGGTGAAACTCGCCAAACGGTTCGGCTCCGAAGGGTCCGGTGGACACAAATATATGGTGACGATGATCCCCACGCCGCTGTTCTGCTCTCCAGAGTAAATACAGAGCGGTAACTCTCTTGATGAATGCTCGGTCGACATAAAAACAATGGCCGCCAACGGATTTTGATTCTGACGCGCGTCACGCGCGTAAATTTCGCTTCAAACTTTACGCGCGCCAGTTTCGCTCTTGACACGCGAATTAACACTAGTGGTCAAGCGTCAGGCGCGAATTTGACGCGCGATTCGCGTCCGGTGTGAACGTAGCATGAGTCTTGATTGGGAACAAAGCATCTAATTCTTGCAATATTTTTTTATTTATTCAAATTATTGCTTTGACATGACATGACTACTGAAACTAAAGAGACACACCAAGATTCCTGACTTGATTTTTAGTTGTTAGACCCCTAGCGTCAAGGTTTGCATTCACCTTGAGAACGTTTTCTTTGTTTCCAAACGGAATGACTTCAGCTTTGTGTTTGTTTAACTGATCGTCAATAACTGATGATCAATGCATTGGCACAGGGAGTCATTGGGGCTGTAGTCGTTAGGCGATAGAGTTAAGTAGAGCTGTGTCTTGTCTGCAAGACATTTGGTTCTTTCTCATTATTTGGCTCATTGGGAGCATGTACAGGTTGAATAGAAATGGCCCAAGAATTGAGCCTTGAGGGACTCCACAAGTCATGGATGTCCACTCAGACTCAAGGTCTCCTATACTCACATAATACCATCTTCCTTCTTCTTTCATTTTTAACCACAGCTAATGGCACTTCCATGCGTATTAGATAGACATATTCTGCTTGTTGTTTCCAAGATTCCCATCCGTAACCCTGAGGAATGACACTTGTTGCATAGTAATTGGACTTACTCTACAATTTAATTAATTTTCATTAATACAAATGACAAGCCTCGGGCAAAAACTTGTTACAGAATAGTGTTGGGGGAAAAAGTGCTAATTTGAATGTCAACATTTTCATTAAAAGGTTGCACATGAGCTGTGAACTGTGGTTTGAGTACCAAGACTCTAAAACATAATGATGATGACCTATTTCAGTCCCTCTCATCCCTGCGTGTGACACCACTACTTGGGACCAAAACACTATGGCTAGTCTATTGTCACCATCTCAACTAACCTTTTCAATGGCAAAGTGTTGAAGTTTTTTTTTTCAATGAGTGTTAGCCAAAAGGTCAGATACTTGATGATTTCTAGTGTGAATGCACCTTAAAAGCAAGGAACAATCCTAATCCATCACAACAGAAATGAAGCACCCAACACAACAAGATGTTAAAACCCTCCCTGTCACAAATTGCCTCCCCGTTATATGTAGATATGTCATTCTAGTCCGATGACTCCCTGTTTACAGCTTGCCTCACAGCTTCGATTGAAGGCTGAAGCTGGGTTTAACAATATTAACTCAAGCTAAGAGAATAGCCTACATCACAACAGCTACCCAGACACTCAGTTTTATGCTTTAAAACATAAGACAAATGTGGAACCACTCTAATGTCCAGCGTCCACACTCATTGTTCCATAGTAGAAGAACAATCTTTCAAACTAAGCTAAAGTAAACTAAAATTTCTGATACATGAGTAAGTATATTAAGTAAAAATGTGGCTAGGAAGCCTTCTTTGTCCATTTCAGTTGTCAGTTTTGTCATTTTAACATAGTATTTGTACTGTATGTGGTGCCAAGCTTCCTTTGCATTGTGACATTCCAACCACTAGATGTCAGTATATCATAAGAAATGTCCCCCAACAATGAAATTATATGGTCTCTTTTCATTAGCAAGTATCAGATGGTTTGAACTCACATTACATTTAAAATTCAAATCAGTCTGAATTCATTGAACCTCTTACCAGCTCTGTTGAACTGGTGAATCATGTAGATTTAATAAGGGCTCATTTCCTTATACCCAATTCCGTTTTTTAATGAGCAAAAAGGTAAAAGTGCCTTAATGAGGATATTTTCATCCAAAAGGAAAAAAAAAAATAATAGGATTTGACCATGGCGACCGGTGGTTGTCTAAAAATCCACTCCTAAAGTGATATTGATTTTGTCTTTATTGATTCACTACCCCATTCTCCTGCGGCCACGCTAAAATCTCTCCTGCTCAGTGCAACAATTCAACAGCCTGTGGTTGATTGTTCAACACCGTGGCAAGAGTTGAGGTCAGGGAAGACTGTTGAGGATGGAGGAAAAGGCAGAGTAAGAGAAAGAGGACATGGGAGGTGGAAACAAGGAAAGTCTGAGAAGCATTAACGAGCATGTGCTCTTCAAAGCTATCTGCTCCTTTGAGACCTTCCTCAGGCCTGCTCCCTATGGCATGTAAGTGTGTGTACAGATACGCACACACAGGAAGAATGTCTTTAATAAGTGAGCCATTGATCCAACTCCCACCACCAGGCAATTAAGAGTCCAAACTCTCTAATAAGCTCCGATTGGCTGGCCAGCAATTACTGTGGCAATGGCTGGAAGAGTGAGCATGAGGCGGCTAGACTGATTGGTTTCACTGGCCCTAATGCCATTGCGGTTCATACCTTGCCGACCGCTCCACGGGTGAGCCGCGTTTGAGCAGTAATGGGCGCCCGGCTACAGATATATCTCTGTGAGGCCTGATTGTACCCTGCTGTCTATAAGCAGTCACACTTTAATGGGGATAAAGGGTATGTGTGTGTGTATGTGTACTTAAGGGTCAAGATAGTGTCATGGAATGCTCCCATTACACCAGGGGAATATGGATTTTCAGTAATGAAGCAAAGGTACAGAGGTGGTTTATGACAGTAAAGAAGGCCTGGAGCTGGGATACTCAGGCTAAGAACATTCTACTCTTCGTCCATAACACATCAAACCTTACTGACCTTCCTGGCCTTGTGAGGGGTTTTAGTTTTAAAAAATTAGGCTAAAAAAGGGTAAAGGACAGCTTTGTACCTTATATAACATTTACCCCTAGAAGGTACTAGTAATGTACTCATAAAATACCCCAGTGAATGAACCTTTTTGGGGTAAGTAAGTTTAACACGGTCTCATCCCAAGACATCAGACAACTGACGCTTTTGACCATACGTCAACATCCGCCGTTTTATGGTACCCTTAGACGTTGATTAGATGGCGATCCTGGGGCGTTATCCACCTGACGCTTTACCTTTAACGTCAGTTAGGTGACGGGGTATAGGGTTAGGTCTGGGGTAGGGTTAGGATTAGATAATGTCATCTAACTGACGTTTAAGTGTACCCTAACACGGCGGATGTTGACGTATGGTCAAAAGCGTCAGTTGTATGACGTCTTGGGATGAGACTGCGCTTATAAGGTACAAAGATGTCCCATTAGCCCCGTTTCCACCGCGGGAACTTTCCCCAGGAACTAGGAACTTTGGGGTGGTACTCTGTGTGTTTACACCGCAGGAACCAGGGTCTAAATGAAGTTCCAGGTAAAAATCCCCCCCCCCCCCCCCCAGAAAGTCCCTGCTGGCGAGGTGGTACTTTTTCAGAGTTCAGAAACTTTCGGGGTGGGACTTGTGTGGTAAACATGCTGATTGGTTCTCACCACGCTGGCGCGCGTTCGTCCCATCCATCTCACAGTCAATGTCTGCTGATAACAAACGTCTACTTTTATATCTAGCATTACGAGCTTTCTGAATACGCTTTGGGTGCTCGTCTCTTTTCTGCCGTTTTGTTAATTACCTCGTTAGTAAACCAATCGCACACAAAAGCAGCAAAGCTTGAATCTCCTCCATACAAAACTCAAAAAAAATGCGCGGGCTAGGAAGAGCAGTCGCACGCAGTTCAACGTCACTATAATCTTCCCGCCCCGTACCGGTACTTTAGTGCGCGGTGTAAATGCAGTAAGAAAGCGGTCTGGGGAAAAAAAAGTTCCTGTGAAAGTTCCTGGGACAAATAGTTCCTGGTATTTGCGGTGGAAATGCGGCTTTTGTAAAACACTGTGACAAGTTGTTGTAGCCCTAAAGGGACAATTTTTATAGATCACCCTTCTTGTGAGTGTGAGATTATGGAACCAGCCATAAAATCAAACTCTTTAAAGGCAACTTTCTTTATACACATCCCTGGGTTATTGTGAACAACTGATTTAGTCCATGTTTCATACATCACATTACATAAGTTGTCAACTCTCTTTCATGTTGACTTCAAAGTCTCATAGAGCCTTACACTATTCTGGATATTTCCCAGAATAACTCTTGTTCTTTATTGTGTCTTAAACACATTAACAATGCAGATTTTCATCTGTGGCTCTACTGTACCATCTTGCTGTTGTTAGATCATAATGTTCTTGCACTGGAGGCATACTGAGACAGTCTGTACTGTGAAAGTTCCCAGACGCCTAGCAACAGCTACCAGAGCTCCCTTAGTCAGCTGCTTATACTAATATCGGCATAGCAACACATAGAGCCTTGTGAACAATCTTGTTAACCCTGTTGCAATGCCATTACTGGTAAAGTAGCATTTGACATCACTTGCAGCAAAGTTGATTTGGTAACAAGTAAAGGATAACTGATCTTTGTCACTTGCATCATTCTAAATAACAAGAAGTCAGGTTTTATCTGGTTAGATTCTGCACTTAGTTCTTGCTGGTAGATTTGCATGGCATGAAATGGCTTTTTCCCCCCTGGATTACTGCTCATGTTCCAACAGGACAGTTGCTAATGAAGGGCTTGCGATTGTACATGTTCTAGGGGTGCCTTCAGGCTACGGGATGTGACAGTGTCATTTTCTTGTGGCTCCAGAGTTTTTTGACCATGTCCAATGTCCATGTTTATAATTCTTAGACCATATGTAGTGAATGAAGAGGGCAACAATATGTCTTAACCAAGAGAACTGTCCATTTGTACTTTATTGATTTACTTAAGGGAGCCACTGATTCCTGTTCTACAAATCTACAAAATGTCCACACCAAGGCTTAAATCACCAAATTACAAAGGGACAATAAGTCTTCAACCTCAGCTAAGCTAATTCTAGAGCTGTGTTAATGTTTCCATTGTAATGTTGAAGGTTAACAGCAAGTTAGAAGCAGTTTCATCTGAAAATAAGGCTTATATGGCATGGAAAATCTAAAACATAAAGAACAATTCTGCTATTCTCAACTCACATCCTCACAATTTTCTGTAAATCCTTCAGGGTTACTCATAATGATATGGTCTTTATAGATCCTGGAAGTGTTTATTGAGATCATACATTTCTGGGACTTCAGTACTTCAAGTCATGTGGTTAAGAGTACTTCTTACTAAACTTCTATTAACCTTCTGCGTCTACAGACAAGTTAATAAGATATTTTATAAAGATAGTCCTCTTTGTGTGTACAGGCAGGAGCCATCTTTGAAAAACAGTCTCGGCCACTTGAACCACTTAGCTCACTTAGCACAGCGTTCGTGGTTCGACTTGTCGAGACTGTTTTCCAAAGATGGCTCCTGCCTGTACACGTGAAGTGGACTGTCTTTATGAACTATCTTCTTATTAAATGGTCTGTACACTTACAAAGTTCTCAATGCTCCGGTTTGCATGTAGGGACTCTCATTATGTTACTGTGTTAGTGTGGGGCTATTTTGAGCCTGGTTAGTGGTATTAACTAGCGGTTTTTATTTGCATTATTCTATGCCCTATAGACTAGGATTTAGAGATTGAACTCTTTACATTCGTTTATAATGAAAACAAATCTCAGAGAAAGGTTGACTAGGTACCAAAGGTTCATTTTGCGCCTGAGTTGTCCTTTAAAAAGAGCCAGAAATACAAATTCAGTCATTTACTCACTCTAATGTTGTTCCAAATCTGTTTAATTTCTTTCTTGTGTTTAAATATACCATACTGGAGTACAGCAACTGTTTGGTTAGCCACATTCTTCTAAATAACTTTTATTTTCAACAGAAGAAAGACATTTATTTGGGTTTAAAATAGCTTGAGAGAGTAAATGATGACAATTTAAACTTTTGGGAGATTTATCTAATGTTAATAAAACAACAAAACACAAAGGTAAAATCACTTTAACTTTAATACAAGCACTTTTTTGCACTTAAAAAAACAATTGGTATCGGCATCGCGCAACATTTGTTTGAAAATATCGGCATATTGAAAATCGGCCAGAATCCACCATCGAGTCCCTGAATATCGTTTTACCTTTAGCTTTCATTTATCACCACTCAACCAGAGCTGGTGGGCTTTGACACTGTCACCATATGGCACCATGAACTTATCACAAATACAATATGGTTCTGTCTCAAATGATGCCCTTTAAGCCCCTTCCCGCTTCACACCGACTGTTGGTTGTAGTCTGCTGCACAGGTTTGCAAAATAGTGCATCGGAACTACAAAGCAGGCACTTGTGAGCACCATTCTGTATAATATGATGACAAATAGTGGATGCCTAGGCTCCTGGTTCATGTCGTGTGAGGCGAATCAAAAACTTATACTTACCTGCCCTGGGTCTAAAATACCCCATTACATCAAAATTGTAGTGTCTTTTCCTCCATGTCCTTAGCTTGATAACACATTTTTAGCTGATAAAAAGTACAGTCTTTCTCTTCCAAGAAAATAGATGGAGAAATGAGAATGACTCCCCAGTTACTTCTACTTTGATTATGTGATGTAGCAAGTCATGCTGTTAACATAAACTGGTTATTGGCTATTGATTTTTTCTTTATTGATTTTTTTTTTATGTGATGTCATTGATTTGTCCCAATTTCCTATTCAACAGAACATTTACACAACCATTGCTCATGAAGTTATAGCCACCCACCCCTTTGCTCTCTTTTCTTGTATTCCTGTTCAGTCATGTCTATGCTCATTTGTTGTTTATTCTATTGCAGTTCTATTTGTTGCAACACGCATCAGCATTTCCAGGTGCTCTACTGGTATGGCTGTATGTAGATGTTAACGGAAATGACAGATTACATGGGCTAAGCGCTGCTTCTTGGTGTCCCACTGAAAGGTCAACATTCATGTCCACATTAGAGTTCTCATTGCTTCTCAGTATGGACCACACACACACCCGAGAGAGAGAGAGAGAGAGAGAGAGAGAGAGAAATAACTAGTGGATATGTCTACTTTTAGCTCTTAGTCTCTTTAAAAATTAAGTATCTAGTCCTTCTGTGGGGAAATCTTTCAAGCAGTGACCTCATAATGTTGGTTGATCCCCCTTCTGCCACCAAGAGAGAGAAAAGAGGGTTTAGAAAAGAGGGGGAAGAAAGACCCAAAGCCAAAAAGGACCCAAAAAAAAAAAAAGCCAGAGTACAGTTACAATCTTCTTTTATGGTTTCCGGACCATGTGACTAAAACCCAAATGTGAGACATTCAAGCTGACCAATCAGATAAATACAACTTCCCCCATTGTACTAAAGGTGTGACAATTGGCCTTATGCACAGCTGCACTACTTCCTGAACTTAAGCCAGCTACTTGTTTCCTGTCTGGCATTATTGGTCAAATTGATTGATTCAGGTGTGCCTGACCTCAGTAGTCATGGCAACAATAATCAGACACACCTGAATTAATCAAGTTTGGCCAATGATAGCAGACAGGAAACAAGGAGCTGGCTGAAGTTCAGGAAGTAGTGCAGCTGTGCATAAAGTCAATTCACTAATGGTGAATCACTAAAGGTGTGACAATTCATCGACCCCCGAAGTACACACATCTTGGCCTACAGGCCTTGATCACTACTTGCCTTTAGGAACTCCAAATGGTCATTATTTTTAGTCCTACAACAACACTGACTGCCAGCTTGCAAGCCTTAAAGGGATAGTTCACCCAAAAATAAAAATTCTGTCATCATTTACTCGCCCTCAAGTTGTTCTAAATCTGTATGAGTTTCTTTGTTTTGTTGAACACAAAATATGAGATTTTGAAGAATGTAATCAAACTCTTATTTTGTGTACAGCAGAACAAAGAAACTCGTACAGATTTAGAATAACTTGAGGGCAAGTAAATGATGAGAGATTTTTTTTTATTTTTGGGTGACACCCAAAACTACTCATGACACCTTGCTAACCATGTAGCAACACTCTAGCAACCGACCGGTGTTGCTTCATGGTGCTGAGTTTTGTATGGCTAGAACCATTTTTTTTTCATAAAATTTTAATTTCTAGGAGCAGTTTAATCACAATTAGCAATAATATTTACAAAGGAGAGGAAGGAACAAAAATTAATCTTGGAAGAAGTGAAATTATGTTATCCCTTTCCAAAACATCTCAAACACTAGTACTAACACTTTTTTTTCTTTTTTCTTTATTTTGCGCTGTCTATAAGTGTGTGTGTGATCATCATAGGATCAATAGTGCAGTGTGATATGTTTGTTGGATGTTCTGCCCTTTCACCCCTCTTTGACAGTTCTGGGACATGCTGATATTATTTATAGCTCTCTTATTTTTAATAGGGGATGCGTTTCAGTGTGGCTGCTTCACCAAGAGCTGTGCTTTGAGCATAGATTGCAGGATTGAAGGATCACAGCATAAAGGGTTTAATCACACTGTAACTGTGATTGGTGTTCAATGTGCCATATATATATATATATATATATATTTTTTTTTTTTCCTGAAAACACAATTCAAGTCACCTGTCAACACAATTCAAGTTTCAAAAAAAAAAAAAGATAATAATAATGCAGTCACAAATTGAGATACTACAAATCTATTTGTGATTTTTTCCCCCATCCATTTTATTGCATTCCGTGGCTTTACTTTAATGTAAGTGACATATTTTTATATTTTGTAAAATGAATAAAAAAAAAATGAGGAGCAACCTTTGCTTATAAACAAACAAACTAACTAACAAATAAATCTAGCGAAACCTGTTGCTAACTGAGACATTGTTGTCTGTTCTGTATTCTTTTTAATATATACAAAAATTACATATACATACATTGTTTTAAAACCCCAGAAATGCTTAGAGACAACAATGTTAAACATGTCAGTGCAGGAAGCAGTGGCCCAAAAATAGCCAGCGGGGCATATCCCAGCAGGCAATGCTGCGAACAAAACAGGTCAGCGCTGAAAGAGGTATACCACCGCTGGCCCGCTCTCTCTGCTCATCCAATCCTCCACTCCAAACACCTATGAACTTAATTATCAAATGAATAATTAATGTTTGATTGCACAATTCCCCCCGGCTGTCAACAGAGGATCGTTTATCATAAGATTATAATTTATTACTAATTGGTTTGGCATGAGGGTTTTTTATTAATATAATTTGCTTATTAAATGTGCAAATTTTGTTAGCTGGAAACTTTTCCGTTGATGGCATTTGTTTTAATCATGTCGCCCACAATGGTTTAAAACAGTTAAGTGTGCATTGAATCAGATATGAGAGCTAAAAATATGCCTTAACTTCATAACAATAAAAGAGGTCTTTTATTTAAGTGGGTTAGTCAAAGCTGATTAATAGGTACATGTCCCTGTGATCCTGGGTTACAATCAATCAAATCACTGCATTGTGAGACGTGTATAAAGGTGAGTTTATTTTTAGAAATGAAGACACCTTTGGATGGATCATAGTGGGATAGTCCACTAGTTTGTCCATCAGCTGTTTTTAAACCAGTTGTAGTGGACCAGTTTAGATAGATGACAGGATGCTAAAGAAACAACACTTTTTCCTTGCATTTTGGTTCACTGCTTTTGCAAGTCTTTAATGAAATTACTTTGACCCTCTTTAGGCTTAATGGTAATAGAAATAACAAACAAAACCCTCAACAACCCAAGCAAAGCGTCCATTAAACCAAGCTCTGGGCTATGCAGCACAATGTGTCGGCATGTCAGTCACGGGAGAGCAGGGTCAGTGTTTAGTGTCCGGCCACTGTGCTCTATGTGGCCTGGCTATCCTGAATTAGTCTTAGAGTGAGATACTGGCCTAGACATGCCCTACTGGGGTGGTGGTGGGGGGTTTGGGCGGAGTGTTTGTAGGATGTCAGCTGACCAGATAGAAGTAGACAGACACAGAGTGCTAAAGGCTTGGGAGAGTCCAGTCGCATAACATGCATCTCAGAGTTGAATTGTCACTGTTGTTTAACACATGCATGCACACCGACACACACAGGCCACTGGGCTTGTGAGAGGGCTCAGTGACTTTATAACTGTACAGATGAATGCACTTTGGGTTTGGGGGGGTAATTTTGTTTTCACATGCACATTCGTTATATTAATGTAAAAAAGGTTTCCTAAACAATCCCCTATTGGACAGCGTAATAATAATAATAATAATGTATTATTAATATTGATATGGAAATAATGGTTTACATATAATATGTACATACATAATAATGATTTAATCGCATTTTGATACCGAAATAATGATGTAAATATAATAACCGTATCAATTATAATAATTAAATTGTCTTTATAAATGATAATAGTGATACTTATTAATATTATTATTATTAGAATTTAATGGGAAAAAAAGGAAACAATCAATTAGTATTGCAATCAGATCTTTATCCAGTACCATTGACTAAATGCAAATACAATCAAGCTAAAAATAACAAGGTTTTGTTCAGATGCAAATTATATATGATTATTATTATTATGTGGACTGTTCTTGGTAAATAAAGGCCGATTGGATGGAAACAAGCAGGAACATTTGGCAAACCTTTTAGAAATAAAAATTAAGACACGTTTTTACATTGATGTAAAACAGGACACTGCAAAAAAATAGAATGAAACTCCTGAAATTTTCATTGCTGGTGCATCTGTTGAACAGTGTTACTTAAAGAAAAAATAATAATAATTAAAAAAAAAATAGGTGCTTGTACATTATTTGACCTCATATTTTATAATTGCTTTATTGTGTTTCTGAACTCTGTTACAATATTTTTGGAAGAGACACTGCCTCCTTCGCCTTCTTGAACAAATCAACCTCGCTGTACATATCATAATTTTCACAATTTTCTGCAAAGAGATTTTGGATTTTGTTTTTCATTTTGTTTTCAATTGAATCGCATGGGTAATTGCAAAAGGCAAATACTCCAAATGTGTGATGAAACGGCGCTAGCCTAAATGTGCTTTCACCAGCCACAGCATGAAACCAGATCAAATAAGTGCACACATCGCTTGATCTATTCTGATTTGACATATGTTTTCTAACTATATGAAATTATAGTTGATATATGGATATTTGATATATGAATATATGTCAAAATATGTATTATACACTGTCAGAAAAAAAGGTACGAAAGCTGTCACTGGGGCGGTACTTTTTCAAAAAGGTACACTTTTGTACCTAAAGGGTGCATATTGGTACCATAATTGTACAAATATGTACCATGAAGGTACCAATATGCACCCTGCCATATATTGACAAATATGCCCCATATAAATATATATGTTATAAACATATATATTTATATGGGGCATATTTGTCAATATATGGAATCGTTCAAATTTCTAAAGTTTCCATATATGTTTTTACTTTACATGAGCATATATTCTGTAATTATATTTCATACGTTTATGTTACATATCCGTATGGACACACACAGACACACACATCACACAGTTTCTTGACAAAAGCATGGTCACAGACACACCAGCAGTGACTGGCGAGACACAGAGCCAAAGATCGACAATGGCAATGGCACTGCATGTGACCCATAGTGTTATCAGCTCAAGCCATCCTCCCTCTGACAAAGAGATAGACTGAAGAGTGAAAACACAGTGAGAGACAGACATTATGGGACCAATGAGAATCTTTCACAATGAAGCTTTTTAAACTGTTTTAAGGTGCTTATTATTTTTTTGAAAACCTATTGTTTGATGCTAGTGCCGCAAAAATTACAGATATGCCTCGGCAAGATGTACATAAAAATGTCACAGGTTTTATAATGCATAACATGATTCAATAATTCAAATATAATTGAGTTTGAAATGAATAGGCAGTATTATTAGGTGAATAATATCTCTGAGATGATTTCTGTGTGCGTGTGGAATAACATTTATTGAATCGGAGAGCTTAAGAGTGCAGAAAGCTAGATATTAATTTGATTACGCTGCTTCAAAAACAACTGTTTTAATAATGGTGAATGGCAAGGAAAATAAAAAACAGGGACTGAGACAGCACTTTATTTAGTAATTTAACTTGTTAATTGAATCCATTTTGGACAACAATCATTTGAATAAGTCATTCAACTTATTCACTGTAATCGAATTATGCTTAGGACGATACTTTTTCCAAGAAATTATTGCGATAAACGATAATGATGTCGTTCTGAGACCATTTACATGTAATTGAATGATAATGCAGGTACAGCTTTTCAAAGATTAATAAACGTTTATTTCTAAAGACTATTTAACACTGAAAATGGATAACATTTTCAATATCCAGAATAAATTAACAAAACAACCAAAAACAATAAAAGCAATGGACTCTCAGTCTCTGTTAACAAAAAATGCACTTGAATAAATACCAAAAACATTAAATAAAATGGATGTAAACAAACCCCGACCCTACCCTATGATGAATTATTTGTAATTAAAGCATTAACGCACAAACCACTGTTAATTTAACATAAAAGCAAGCAGGTATACAAAGTGTGCCCCCTAATTCCTAAAAAGCAGACAGTTCATCGCGATCTCACACATCTGTTATTATCAATGAAGCTGACTGGCTGCACAATCAATCTTTCATAATATCCACACTTTGTTTACTATAATTACAGGATTTATAATTCAGCACTGAACACAATGTCCGTTTTGAGTGGTGAGCAGAGTCTATCTTAAATGCTTCTGATTGGCCATTGGGTTCAATAAATAAACACATATGTATGTGATTGGCTACATCGCTCAATGCTGCAAACATGTTATCAATAGGAACTTGGGCATGTAAATCATTTCTTTTTTGTTTTAGTTGTTATTGCAACAGATTAATAAAAATCGATTTGTTTTTTAAATGTTTTATTCATAGATATTTGTAGTTTGTGGGAGTCCTGCAAATCTTTGTATTCTACGCAACCTGCACACACAGAGTGAGTGCGTAACCACTAGTGCTAGAGACTCGAGAGAGAAGAGAGAGAGAGAGAGAGAGAGAGAGAGAGAGAGAGAGAGAAGATGCATGCACATGGAAATTATCGGCCTGAAAGATTATCAAGTGCAGTTTTTTTTATTGTGCGAGAGTTGTCATCCAGTCTCTTTGGTAGAGAGAGAGAGAGCGAGAGAGAGAGAGAGAGAGAGAGAGAGAGAGAGAGAGAGAGAGAAGCATGCATGCAAATGGAAATTATCGCGCCTGAAATTTTCCCAATTCCGTTTTTTTTTTTTTTTCGTTTTAATTTTTGGTAATTGGGTTTTTTTTTACCCTTGACTGTTATTTTAGTTGTAAAAATAATGTTTTTTAAAGTTAAGGATTAAAATGTATTAAAAAATACAAATAAATTAGAAATTACCTTAAATTTATTGAGGTAATACAGACATTTACTCAGTAGCCTTTTCAGGACAAATAGCCTACTGCATGATGCAACATAACACTGCACTCTTCAAGTAACAACAAAATATGGTTATGAGCTTTAAACTGTCCAGTAATATAAATTATATTAGTTTATTTAAGTTTAAATGAAGTCACACTCTGTCTCTCACAGAGTTCGCTTTTGTCCAGTCCGGCGCCTCATAGACAGATGCGGTGTGCACGTTGTGTGTGAG
The DNA here is from genome assembly GCF_016745375.1 of Pimephales promelas. Next base: position 18,420,276 of record NW_024121144.1, read on the forward strand.
TGAGAGAGAGACGGAGGGAGAGCGGGGAAATTCAACTGAAAGAATACGCTGCGTGTTTTAAATAGTGTTAAAAACCGAAACGCAGTATGTGGCGGCAAATTAGTCAATCTGTGGGAAACACTGCATAAGTCACATGAGAACTGCTCGGCTCGGCACTGACGGCTTATAGCGTCGAGTTTCTTAACTTTTAGCCGACGAAAGCAGAGCCTTGGAGAGCCGCTTCGCCATGCTTTCATTGATTTGATTTCGTCATTGGAGCTGAAATGACGGGTTGAGGGGTTTGTGTCACCCAGATTTGCTTCCCCCGGTCTGCATTTTCACCAGACATACGTTCATCTCCCACACAAAAACAGAATTTCAAACCAAATATGGAAAATTTCATGAAATTCCGCGTTAACACTAGATTCCGCGTTAATTGGCCAAATCCGCGATTCCGTCCGCGATTTCGTTATCGCGGAAATCATAGAGTCCTATCTTTTGCATCTCCCTCTTTCCTGTCTTTTGTTTTGTGTGCGTACGTGTGTGTGTGTGTGTAACCGCTGACAATAAGTTGCAGACAACTTATTTGTTGGCCATGAACATCTTGCTTACAGCTACTGTAAAATGTGATTAGTTGACTTGCTACTTTGATGTAGAAGAAAATGATTGCTTTCACTAGTTTGACTGCTTGATTTTGAGCACAAGCAACCAGAGACACCAACAAAATGAAAACAAACCAATGTGGGTATATAAAATTGTACAAGATGAGTCATCAATATTTTAGATCCATGTTCACAAAAGAGAAGCATTACATGTGTATTTGTTAAACATTATTTTCTCAAATTATCAGAATATGCTAGAATATTGATTAGCCTCAAAAGTAACAGATGTGATTACAAGCAACAGATCTCTAATTTGGATTTCGTGGCATTTAAACCGAATAGCTGGGTTTTCTTTTCGGTGCACTGCTGTTATCTTCAACAACATGACATGATTTAACAGTGTTCTGCCTTTGTCAAACACACTCGTGTGAGGGTCAAATCGATAAGTGTAGGCCTTAATCTATCATTGACATATGTTCACTGTTGCATGTGTAGATCAAGTCACCTCCTGTGGGCCAGATTGTCCATTGAAGGGTAGTGGAATAGCTGTTAAATGGTTTGTAAATCTGTTGTCTGTAGGGCAGGCCAGTGTCCTCTGCGGGGCACGTTTCTCCCTCGTCAATTACAGGGCAGTCACCGCGAGACAGGGGAATAGATGCTGCCCATCACTCAGTGTCTGAAAGACTCGCTTATAGAGAGATGTGCAGGAATGGAAAACAGAAGAGTCACCAAAGAATGAAAAACACAGGGTGACGAGGCCCGACACATAATCTGTGCCCCATGAACAAGCTTTTGTAGATGTTCCATAAAATCAATTAAGAAAAATGTGGAAAAAACACAGATTATGTCTGTTCCAAAATGTAAAGAATGGAGTATTCTCTGATGCTTCAAAAAAGGGCTGTCTCAGAGGAATGGAAGCAGCCTCCGCAACTGCGTTGGTCACGGTTTTTCTTTTTTTATAAGGCTATGCCCTTCTTGTTTTACACTTCATGCCTGTGTAGGGCTGTCCGACAGCAGCACTAATTTCATTCCGTCCCTGACCCGCTTGACAAAGACTGCGTACCCGAACTGCACCCGTGTTAAATCTACTACATCAGGTAGAAAAAAAAATGTTCACCAACCCAACTAGAGCCCGACCGATAAAGGATTTTGAAGGCCGATACCGATATTTTTGGGTTTTAAAATCCGATATTCCGATATATCGGCCGATATTTTATTTATTTATTTGAAACTGGGCATGATAGTCACAAATTTTGTCATGCTTATTTGAGTTAAGAGAACTGATGGGGATGTTATTTTAATTGTTATTCAAGCAATGTATGTATCGTGACCAACTCAACGAGTGCTGCCAACAGGAACGGTGTAGAGTGCCCTCTGGTGGACAAACTATACAACTCCAACACTCATGACATGGTTGAAGCGTGTTTCATCCGTTTTTATTTTATTTTTGAAATATTAATTTATCGGCCATTATAACTGCCGATACCGATAGTTTGGAAAATGCCTAATATCGGCCGATAATATCGGTCTGCTGATATATCGGTCTGGCTCTAAACCCAACATTAGGTATTCTGAGTTGATGCATTTTAGAAGAAAAAAAAACCCTGTTTACATCTGGTATTAAGTTGCATTTTGGTTGATTGGATCACAAGTAGACAATGTTAAATACATACAAGTGTAAACTAAAACATTTTGAGCTTGTCCACTTTTGACCACTTCCAGAGTTGTCAAACACATTCGACCTGATTGCTTTCATAGTTTGGACTAGCCTGGTTAAAACCAGTCCATTCTCAGTTGTAACCTGGTTGTAACTGAGTTATGGGCTGGCAAAGCGTCATAGACAAATCATTTCCAGAGGGGCGTCACCAACGGACGTCGCGGGTAGACCTAAAACCAATCAGAGCGATGAAGGAGAGCGGCGGCCGGTGCAGAAACATCTCCGAGTGTTGTTCTTTGCTCGGTTTTTAACAAAAAGGAAACGTTCAAAACACTTACGCCAATACGTTCAAGACGTGATAGCTGATTCGAACGAGTGATGCTCGACGGCGGCATCCAACTTTGTAATGTAGGCTATTAAATCTGCTTCAAAATCCCAGCGCTGTCGTCATCATGTAAAGCCCGCCCCAACGTTTCTGATTGGTGCTGCGATTTCGACGGATTGGAAATGGGCTTGAATGAGCTCTTTTCCAGACTAACTTTCAGAGCAAATCTAAAATTGCCGGAAGTTGCCTGGGTTTTCCCATGCTAAGTGTGGACGTTTATGTGGTCAAATTTGTCCGAAAAGCCATACAAGATTTAAACGCTAGCCAGACGGGATTTAAACTTTGTTGGCTGAAAACCCAAGTTTGGTTTAAAGATGAAAAACGAACCAAACACAACGTTCTCTCACCATTCCTGATTCCCAACTCTCACTCAGAGCATTTGGGATGCTCTTGCTGGTATCAGAGCAGAAACAAAACCTAACAAAAAACAAGAAACAAAGAAACAAAACGTATGTTTTTCATCGCCTCTAGGCACATTCATATGTAAATTGCTCAAGCTTATTTTGCCCATTAGATTGAAAGATCTGAAGAAACCCATACATTTACCCGACCATAGACCCTCCCTCGAAGACATCAGAACAGAAGTGGTTGAAAGTGTTTGTCTCATCTACTTGTGATCCGATGAACCCTATTTATTCCTATCCCAACCTGGGATGGGGCCAACTTCCAAGCTCGGAGCTCTCCCCCCGGACATCACACTAAATACGCAAACAAATTAATTTAAAATAAAATTTAATTATGTAAATGTGAACTTGTGAATTAACATACAACATTATCTACATCTGCCCATTTAGGCTGTATTGAACACATATATAGGCTATACAGACGCTTAGAGGTCTCCATAAATTGTCTTTACTGTCTTTACTGTCACATCGGGGATATTGTAGCGGATTCCCTCTCCATTTAAATGCAGTTGTCTCTCCTGAAATTCTGCAGTGTTTGGTATACGTGGTTCTCTTAGCAGCATGAAAAATAAAACTTTTATTCAAATTTTGAATGGATTACATACAGAAAGCAAGTCGAGTAAAGAGTCCTCCCTTTATTTCAGGTGCAGCAATTGGCTACAATTCTCAACGATGTAAACCACGTTGTAATTAGTAACCTTTGACCGTCTTCAGACTACCGAGTAAGAACTCATAAGCGCGCAACTGTTTGAAAGCAGCTGCCTATCGGTGGGTACCGAATTGAGTCAAAATAGTCTTGGCTATTGGACTGGGAGTCCGCCCGTGCCTATTGATTCCCTACCCGCACCAGCAACGCAAATGACAACGTAAATATTATTCCATCCATTACATCAAATACAAGCGGTTCACCCGTCGGGTACCTGCCCACATGCAGGACTCTTCTGTGTACCATTGTGATTTGTACAGAGGCTCTGTTGATTTGCACAAAACAAGCCTAAACAGATACTGAGTGAGAGAGAGAGATCGACTGAGCACGTGCGATAAACAGCGCCTGTCCTTCTTTAGGTCAAGTCATATATTTACGAAAAATACGTTTGTAATCTAAAATCAAAATAAGGAAAGCAATCTTTGTCGTAGCATCCTTTCTACTGGGTGTTTACCATGAATAGGTTCAGCGCTGGTCAATGCTTTGAATTAATGCCATGGTCTCTATGAAGTGAAGCATTAGCTTCAGCAGTACCTTGACGATGGATTGGTGGTTGGTTTAGACTTAAAGTGACAATTGCGCGCTCCCTCAACTTGCGACATCTGTGGAATTTTACGGTGTGATAAAACTGATCATTTTAGAGTGACCTTTTATTGTGGCCAGCCTAAAGCACAGCTGTGCAATAATCATGCTGTCTAATTAGCATCTTTACATGACACACCTGTGAGGTGGATGGATTATCTCGGCAAAGAAGAAACAGATTTAGACGGATTCGTGTACAATATTTGAGAGAAATAGGCCTTTTGTGTACATAGAAAAAGTCTTAATGAAAAATGGGGGCAAAAATAAGTGTTGTATTTATAATTTTGTTCAGTGTATATAGCAAAAAAATAAATAAAGACAGCCCTATCCACACCAACTGTTCTGCTCTCTGTCAGAGACCGTAAATGCACTGGGTAGCAATTAGAATGTGCTGGACTGCAATGCACATGATCTCTGTATTTACCCTCTAATCTAACTCTTTCTCTCTCTGTCTCTTCCCCTATGCTTCACTAATTAAAGTCCATTAAGAATGACATTAGTGACCAGGAGCTTCCTCATGCACAGTGAGGTAAAAATAACCCAATTAAGCTCAAGAGTCAGTCAGACATGATCAAATACAGGAAGTTTGGTGTCGGTATCTAAAGTCTCTCTCTGGTAGCTTCCATTCTGTAGAAAATGTTTTAGTGTTTTCTGCTAATGCCCCTGAATTAGAGTATGCAAAATGAATTGGAGAGGGCCTAAAATATACCCCAGAGGTACACCGTGCTTATCTGGGTCAATCCTACAACAATGTTCTCAACAAAGTCACATTTAAGCGAATTTTGTTTCAGCTAAATTTCTGATGCACTAAGAAAAACTTGGTTTTAAAATTGAAATATTTTTATTTATTTAATTTATTAAGAATTATTAAAAATGTTTCTGAAATTGCCCTCCTTTGTTTCAAACAAATGGGGATACAGCCTAATAGTCCACTAAATGTTAGTTGACGAGAAGTGGCTTTATTAGTCGACCAACATTTTTTTTTAGTCATTTTACATTGGAACATTTGATAAGGAATTTCTTTTTTTCCTTATTGTTTACCTCATGTAAACTGTTTATGACATAAGGACTGGTGGTCATAAGGAGGTGCAAGTACAATAATAGTGTATGGTTCATTGAACAAGCATGAATATTTCATAATTTAATAATTTCCAATGTCTATAAAGCTTATTTGGATTTTACAAAATTATCTTTAATTTTTTTTTTTTTTTACTTAAAATAGCTGCAATATTATTTTCTTCCCTACTGTGAGTGTGATATATATCCAAGTGAAATGGCTTCTTGACCCAGAAAGTCTTATTTCATGATGAGTCATTTTCTATATCGGTCAAATTTGACAATTATCAATACTTCAGCAAAAACTAGTAGGTTAATATAAGTAAAAGTCCTCAAAACAGTTACACAAGACTTAAACAGCCCGCAATACAATAATAAATTACAAACAGATCCAACAAAATATACAACTGAACAAAAATAAGATAAATGCATATGCTTCAGGTTTTTCATGAAGATGTACAGTGGTATTCAGATAAGAAATGGCCTACAACAGAAATTGAATAAAGTAATCAAATGTAAAATAACTCTTCTCTATAGACTAATCCTTATTAAAACTACAGTTTATTTATTCAGTGGTTTTTTTCATTTAGCTTTAACGCACTTTTAATAACACTATTTTATATCAAGCACATCCTGCAGTTTGGCAACAATAGACTGCATTTTACAACACTTACTTATTTGGCTGATTTGGATTTGTTTCTGAAGTTTGGACTTTAAGGGAGGAACGAAAGTGCACCGTAATTGTTTCACGCTTATTATCTTGTTTTCTGAATCGTTGGAAGCCAAAATCGAAAATGATATCAAATTGAAATGATAATCTGAATTTACTTTAATGTATAAACAATATGGATATAGTTGTGGTATTTATTACATTATGGAAAACATTAGAACGCAGAAATCACCCATTTTCTTTATTATTTTTACAGCAATTAAAGAATCATAGTTGACCTAAGTTTCATACAACTCTCCTGAAATTCAGTGTATCCATTTTCCATGTTCTGAAACCCAATATGATTGAATTCCGTTAACTCAGTTGGTGACGAAAAGCAGAAGCCCTCAATCTTGTAATCTGGTCTTTTCAGCAACTTTAAAGCTTTCAGCCCTTCTGCAATTGATGATCTCAACATCAAAGTTATCTTCAAAGTGAGACCTTGTTACCGAGTCTTTGTTATTAAGGCTAACAGAAAAACCCTCCAACAGTACCTTATGCTGAACACAAGTAGATAACAAAGCACTGTAATGTTCACTTTGTTAAATTCAAGTAGCCATTACTCGATCACTAATCTGTGCTTGGGAGAAAACATTGACCTGATGGGTATTTATATGAATTTCCTTCCCCTAAAAACTAAGAACTATTTTCAGTAGCCTGACGTTATCTATTTTCATAATACTTTCATATACAGTTTTCATAATCTTTTGGTTACCTGTAGTACAGACGGTGATGAGTCATGTAAGAAAGATCGTATGCAATCTGAATTTTCTTTGAGTTTCCGATTTGGGTGAGTGAGAAAATGTTGAATTTGAAGGAAGAAATTATCATTATTAAATTTAAAATAAAACTAGCCAAGTAGTATACAAAACACCATAGCATTGTACAATTACGCTAGATTGTATTACTATTTAATTCATAGCATCTTCATGAATTGAACAAAAACAGTTAAAGGTGTTAGATTTCTCTACTGTATATTAGGAGGAGCGATTGTATGCCAATGTATTTTTCTAATACATAAAATAAGTAAGCTTGACCATAGTTATTTTGAGGAGAATCATTTATTGAAGGTAGTAGTGTAGCAGAGACATCCTTTAAATAATCTTAACCCAAAGCTATGTCTGTTTGATAGAACTTTATACATGAATACGTAAGGACTATATACATTAGAAAACTGTTAGGAACTCCCTAAGGAGATTCATGTACATTGCAATCTCTGAGTAATGATGTTGCCTTGTCATTCTATGAGCCATACGTGGAAGTAAAAAAGCATAATAGAGCGTTTTAAAAATAGAGTAAAAAAAAAACAAACTAGTGCTGTAAAACGATTAAAATATTTAATCGCGATTAATCACATTAATGTCATAGTTAACTCGCGATTAATCACAATTAATTGCACATTTTTGTCTATTCTAAATGTATCTTGATTTCTTTTTGTCCCCTTATTTTTTTTTTCTCATTTTAATGCTCTTATCAACATGGAAAAGTGGATCGGCTTGCTTTGTGCAAATGTTTTTTAATTGAAAACAACATTGGCATACTGTGTTCAAATTCACACTAGAATTCTCACTTGGAGCAAGTAATCTCTCACACAATGCAACACTGTTAATCAATAAAAGGGTGAAAGAAATACTGACGAGGTCCTGATATTGACGAGGGGGCGGAGAATTCGCATCAGCTGTGTGTGTGTGTGTGTGTGTGTGTGGTTGGCCATCAAGTGGTATTTCAGATTGGACGTGCTGCGATGATGATAGCTCAGTTCACAATGACAAAACACACAGATCACTTTGGTCTTGTCAATGGAACCATTTGGCAACTTTCCATTCAGAATCTTATTGTCATCCATTTTGGCGTCTCGCACTCGTCATCTAGTCAAAACGTAACGTTAACCAACTATTTGGCCGGCTCGCAAGCCCAAATGAGTTTGTGCGGCATGCCTGTTGTTTTGTTTACGGTCTAGCTAGATCCGCTTGCGCTTTGGTCGATGAAGCAACAAAACGTCCTCGCGCGGCACAAGCCATTGAAATAAATGAGTTTCATAGCGCAGCGCGCGCATGCCACGTCCTGTTGCAAAAGCACGTGAAAGAAAACTACAAAGTTTGCTAGGACAAAAAGACCGCTAATCTCGCGATAAAAAATTGATGCCGTTAAAATGGGTTTGCGTTAACGCCGTTAATAACACGTTTAACAGACAGCCCTAAAACATAAAAACAAACAAAAACTTTATGTATTTTTTTTATTGAAAAGGTACAAGGGAATTATCTTTTTTAAGTAAGTATTACAACTTCCATATCTACCATAAAGTGTCTCTCCAGTGTATTCATGGTTGAACATGGTTGAAGCACGTAACTGACAGACTAAACAGTAGAAAAGGAACCTTAAAAGATTTCCACATTGGAACCTTATCACACACTTACCTACAAAATCACCATGGACCAATGGTACCCCAAGGGTGTTTACCAGCCAGAGCAAACTTTTCTGGAAAGTTTCCTTTGGCAAGCGGTTTCAAACTGTCACACCACTAATTCTTCAACTTCACTTAAAGTATATTGGGGCCTTAATACCCAACAGTACCTAGTGATAATCAAACATTCTCTTCTGAAATGTTTGGTCAGAGTGTAGTTAATGTTTTTATTCAACAGAATGTTTTTAACTTCAATGTTTCAACCCTTTCTCATGAGTGGTCATATTAATTTGGCAAAAAAAGATGGCAAAATCGTACAAAATTGTAAGAGTTGGGACCAATTCCAACCATTTATCCTATATCTTACAATTCTGCCGTCTTTAATGAATTATTTAGCTTTGATGCAAAAAGCTACTTATTGTTAGCCTGGATTTAGTTAAACCTCCAGTTTCAGAGTAGCTTTCCCAACACTGTTATGGACAAAGTAATCTGTAATGTGCTGCCTAGATGAAGTGTTTTGTGTGTGTGTGTGTTGGGGTTTGGGTGGGCACTTCTAAATGTCACCAGGTGCATTAGCATTTAGCTGGACTAGCAGCCTGTCAATCCTGTTTTATCTTTCCCCACCCTCTCTTTCCCTCTCCCCCCCCACGCACCCATTTTCTTTTTGACCCCTTGATAAGCCAGAAAGAATGAGTGCATTATCAGAGGCCAGCCACTCCAAGTGATGAGTAATTACTCATCTTTAGCCAAACACATGGCACACACTCTTAATTACAGGCCACACCATCCACACGTCACTCACTCGCCTGTGATATTAAGAGTCTGCCTGCCATTTAGAGCTCATAGGTCTAATCCGTCGCTTTGAGCAGGATCTGTATTTGTTCTCCGAGGGTTCTTTGTCTTTAGCCACACTTCAATTATTACAGGGTAGCTATATTCACTCTGAAAGTGTATTCAGTTCACAGCATTAAGTAACATCTAAAAAAAATGACCTCATTAGTATAATAATTCCAAAAACTGTCAGTCTGCTTTCCTGAGGCAGTGGTGGTTTAAAATCAGTTCAGCTGCTATTACTGAGCAAGTCAAATGGAATAAACTCGCTTGGCGAAGGTTTGAAAAATCATTGCTTTTTGTTATTTATCAATCATGCATTTGCATGATCAAAAAAGAAAACCCTACTACATCGTTGTCATAAGCTCAGCATCTCTTCACCATACCTGTCCCCTCAGCACTACACTTAGATACTGTAGCGCCTATAGGTGGTTTGCAGTCACGTGATTGTGTTGTCGCGCGGAACGGAGATGGAGGGCAAGGAGTGAAGAGCGCAATGGACGAGATGGAGGAAAATCCGTACTGTACTACTTTAGACGCTATTACAAGAGAAATATATAAACAGAAAATCGAAACATATGTTGGACGTGATCCTTACGTTATGAAGAGGACCGATTTTCAACTGAATTGAGAGATTTGCCTGCCATCGAGGCTAGATATCAGCAACTAACTCGTCTTACAGACATACTTTGACTTTACAAAATTCGGAAACTGGTACGTTACACAAACAGCCACATAAGTGTATTTAATCAGCCACATAAATAATGTATACTCACATTTGACGAAGTGATCACTGCACACACACACACAGGCATTTTCCCATTCGGTTGCTCCCGACCGCAGACGTACGTTTGCAAGGCATTTTCCCCGGTGTTTTTCTGTCAATTTCTTGTATTTTCCCCCCTTATGAACAACAACTTTTGGCACACGATAAGAAACTCCTCGTGTTTTGATCGATTTGAGCAACCATAAACGACGCAAAAGATAGGCATTTTGAGTGTGTTATAGTGCTTCCTAATATAGAAAATCACTTCCTGCCCTCCATCTCCGTTTCGCGCCATGGCAACGCAGTGGCGTGACGTCACGTGAAAACAAGCTATTGAAAAAAAATGTTCCACGTGTTCAACCTATGTGTTCGATGGTATCTGCAAATAAAGGATTGTACTTGTTTTACAATAATTCCATGTCATTTTTAAAGTATCATAAAATCATAAAGTATCTCTCTCTCTCTCACACACTTTCAAATAGACAACAAAAAACATGAACGTCCGATTGGCGTCAATCAACACCAATTGTGTTTTACTATGGTTTCACACACACGCTCCATTACAAATAAATAAAACATCTCCAGATAACTAGCAGATCATTCATTTAGTTTGCTATAAGAGATGTAGCGCTAAAATCTGTTGTTTTGAAATCAAGCTGAGCGCACATGTCCGCTGCTATCTATCACCGCTGCGGAGACTCTCTATTCATTCCGGTGAAACCACAAAATAAAATGCACACAAATGTGTCCCTGCTTGATATAGGCTGTAACCGCTGATGAACTTAGGCTATTCAGTTTTGATGGAGAAAAAAAAAAAATGTGTAGCCTAGCCTACGAATGTGTGGATTAGAGCCATTGATCTATATAATGAGTTCTTCCTGATTCACCATCATCCGTCGCGTCTGGCCTCTGAAAAGCTTTTAAGGCTTGCCTGCCTGGCCTGGCCATATTTGAAACGTCTCAGTCAATCGTTCGTTGTTTAGGTCTATATTACAGCTGTTTTAGGTGTGCGCTTTATTTGAAATGCAGCATGCAATGTTGTTTAATAACTTTCAAATGGTAGAGCCTGTTCCTTTTTGCTTTATACATTTTAGGCTTATTCTCAAATTCATATTGTGTTAGGGGGGCAGGATTATTACTCAATTTTAATCTGACAATTTGACTGGAGAGATTTCAATTTTTCAATTTTTTTTTCACGGCCAATGTCTGGTAATTACCAGACAATGGAAACCCTGGTTGGAGGAGGGATTCTCCCTCTACCTCTCCCCCTCACTAATGAACAGTACAATTGGGTGAAGAAATCATTTGTGTGTGGGCTATTTTGAACCAGTAATAAAACACCTACAACCCAGAATATTTAGTAAACACATGGCAACATGCTAAAACACGATAGCATCTACATAGCAACATCCTGACAACCACTTACACTGGTTGTCAGGTAAAATCAATTGTTGAGTGAAATTTATTAGCAGTTTCTAGGAATGGCAGTGTCGCATCAAATTAAACCTACTATAATCGTATTTGTTTTCTTTTAAAACGTTGTACTCCAAACGTTGATTTATTTATAGTTTACTACTTTGGAGAAGAAAAAAAAATTCATTGACTTTTAATCTAATTGAATGTTGCTATTTCCAAGTACTTAATTGATAATAATAATGTGCAAACTTATCTGTTGTTTGTCATGAAGGACTTTTGTTGCCTTTCAGACAGCTTTGATACTTCCACACTTGCATACGTGTGGACGCCGTTGTGTGTACTTGGGATCAGACAGCACTGTGTGTGTCAATAGTGGTTTGCGGGGAATGAGTACAGTGCCATCTTGCAGTGTATTTTTCTAATGGCATTAGGCAGTGTATTGAGTAGCATGGCAGAGAGAGGTTAATTATGTTTTTATATGTGTGTTGAAGTAGCGGATGTAAAATTATTGCATTCCGTTAAGCTCTTTAAACAGATAACCACTGCGTCTTTCTACCTTGGGGATGATCTGGAGCAGTTAGCATAACTTATCCTGCTGGGTTTGCATAACTATTTAGCCTTGTCTAATTCCAACAGCTATTAATATAACACACCTCTGTTTGTCTTTACTAATTAATATAATACATCCATATTAACCTAATCACTTAGTGGAAGTGGTGTTATAGAACACAGGCAGTATCACCCTTGGGGTTTCATAGATTTCATAAGCAGTCGATGAAGACAAGATTCAAACATGCTTATGGTTTTGTATGGAGATAAAAGAGGGAGAGAAAATAAATAGGGGAAAAAAAAGATCAAATTATCAGATCACGGGATTATTTAAAACAATTTAATACAAATAAAGTGTTAAAGTATTTAAAATATATCTAAGATTACAATAATATCAACAATTCATTTATATCAACAAATCATTATGCATAATATGAAGAATTATAAAAATACAATTGAATAATAATAAAGACCATACTATAATATTAAATAAGGGTAAGATAACTGGCTGATAACCTTGCAGAGTTATTGGAATAAATTATTGCATTATGTGGAACGGTATTGTATTGTTATTGTACTATTATAGGCCTAGTTTTATTTATTATTGTGGTATTTGACATATATATATATATATATATATATATTTATATATATATGTGTGTGTGTGTGTGTGTGTGTGTCTACAGTACTGACTGCTTTTGAAGTTGTTAATTAAACCTGCAACCATCTGGTTGTTCGATGATCTACAAGGGAAAATCTGAGCAATGAGTGAGATAAGTGGACCGGCTGCATGAATAAATAAACAATCGGATGAATACATAAATGAAGTGGATGGATACCCACTCTTAGTTCTTTTGTTGTTGTGAAGGAGAAACATGAAACCTCATTAGTGCAATTTCCTTCTTCTGTATTACCTTTGAGATATTCATTCTCTCTCTCTCTCTCTCTCTCTCTCTCTGCGTGTGTGTGTGTGTGTGTGTGTAGAGGTATGCATTTAAAACGAAATAAAATTATTTAATAAAATACAGCTAATGTGTTTAAAGTCAACTAATGTATTTAATTATTATGAAGAAGTGTTAACATGATAGAACCGGATATGTCCATAATACTTCCTCATACTGTCAATTAAATCTACGTATTTACATAACATATTGGGTGTTATTTTGTAATGTATGTATCATTTCTATCCTCACATAGTGTATTATATTTTTAATATAGGCAGTCTTTTAGCTCACTTTCTTTGATGTTGCGCAGGCAGAACAAATAAATAAGATTTAACCCACATGAATATTCATGCGCAAGGTTCCACTCGCGCATATTTCATTTTATTAAATACCCACAACAGTGCGTTTATGAAGTGTAATCAGGACAGGGATTATGAAAACCTTCAGAGTGATCACATTAATGCTGACACAGAAATCCCTGGAAAACGCAAAAGCTGAAGAAATGAATGCGATGAGAGGACTGCCGTGTGATTGTTTCATCTTTTTGTATTTTATTTTCCATGCAATGAGATAAATTTTTGCTCTAATGTTTTTATGAGGTGCCAAACATACGACTACAGTGAATGTGGAAAAACAATGAATATCTGATTAAAAATGTGTGGTTGTGGTTCTGCTGCCTCTCTGCAAAAATTCCTTTGCACCCTTGTCATTGTCTATAATTACTTTGTTAAAACGAAATAATTAACCGATATGTAAACCAGATCAAGATGATTGGAGATGAGTGATAAGTGGCTGGTAACCATACAGAATTTGTGCAATCATTGGGATATTTCATCTCATTATTCCAAAATATCTCTTGGTAAAACTTAACAATAATGTTTTATTTGTTAACATTATAGTTAACACAAACTTAAAACTTAAAAGAACAACTTCTACAGAATTTTTTATTATTGGTTAATGGTAATCTCAACATTCATTTATTCTAGCTTCATGCATTATTTTTTTTCAGCACTTGAACTTGGGTAATGTTTCATAAAAGAATAAAATAAACATTTTAAGGAAAAGCTGAGAAAATAATGTTCCTCTCATAAATTACCTTGCCAGAAAGATGATCAAAACATTGTAGATCGAGCCCATCAACACCCCCAAAGCTTCACAGTCCTTTAGCTCGTCCTGGGTCGACATTTCACTCAATAACATTAGGCAGTTTTGATTAGGCAGTTATTTGATTACGGTAGGCATTAGGCAGTTCAGAACAATACTTCATTTGTTTGTTTATTGATCAAGAATACCAACCTGAAGTTACCAGAAGCGTCCAAGAACATGACACACAGAGCAATTGAGTTCACTTGAGAGCGATATATGGAGCTAAAGAGATCCGAAGACCTGTTTTTGTGGTACATAAACTGTGTCTGATTTGGTGTGTCTGTGACAAAACATTTAAAAAGAGTTCCTTTTGATGGTCACCATTGAGGTGGTTGCTTTAAGAAACAATTAATTTCGACATTTTTCATCATCATGTTCCCATTTCCATTAGCTTCTGTTTCCCATTGTTTTCCCCTTTAACCCTAAAACCGTATTCTGGACAAATGCAAAAAATAGTTGTGATTTTATTTTTAAAAAATTCTTCCCTTGATCTGAGCGGTACAAGACTTGGCTACTTTTCCTAAGTTTGCCTCCTGAACACACACATTTTTTTTACTCGATTCTACAATGTTAAATGGGTGAAAAAAAAACCCAAAAAACTCCTTAATCTTGTATTTGGGTCAAAAATGGGCACCCATAGAAATGAATGGGAAAAACTGTAATTTAGAGCATTCTAAAATAAGCCAAAATAAGACACCAGGGGCCTCATTTATAAAACTTTGCGTAGGATTTGCGTCAGAAGTGGCGTACGGATGAAACATAGGACGTGCGTACGCACAGAAATATTCGGATTTATAAAACCGTGCACACGCACATCCTACACATTTTTCCCTTATTAAATCACAATCAATTTTTAATGTAGCGCAGCTTTTGCGGCTTCGTGTCGCGCCCATAGTTGCCCATAAATAGTCCGTGAAATGCCCACAAGTTAATATTCATCAATTGCGAAATCATGTTAAACAAAGAGAGGAATTTAAAAAAAAAACGTAACTTCACTCAATGTGAAGTAGACGTTATCGTTGGCGAGGTGGAAAAGAGGAGAAAAATGTTGTTTGGAGGGCACAGTGTGCATTACTAATGCCAAAAAGGCACTTGAGTGGCAAAAGGTTGCAGACGCCGTAAATGCTGTAGCCTCACAACCTTGAAATAAACAAGAAATGGTCGGTTATCAAAGTCGAGGCAAAAAGCGTCTAGTCATTCATTCAATTAGAGAGCTGGCCAAGGAGTTGGGCGAAATCAAGACAGTCCTAACTGAAATAAACTGCACAATGAGGGAATTCTTGAATAAATAATATATTTTTTCCACACCTTTTCTTGTGAAGATGACACGTTCACTCCGAAACCTTCCATTTAATTTACACATCTTCTAAGAGCACAAGATCAGACACTGTGCGACATTATATATAAAGAGTTCAGATGCAAAAGCCTCTAAATGCCATTTGAAATTTTCTTCTAAAATGACCATTTTTATCAAGCTTGTATATTTAAGTTCAGTAATTTCACTTAAATGACAATTAATAGGTAATCTTCATTGCCATTTAAGTGAAATTACTGAACTTAAATATACAAGCTTGATAAAAATTATCAATTTAGAAGAAAATTTCAAATGGCACTTAGAGGCTTTTGCATCTGAACTCTTCATATATTCCATAGGGAAAAATTTACTGTGGAAATCACTGGGGAACAGTACATCAACTGTTTGGTTACCCACATTCTTCCAAATAACTTAAACAGAAGGAAGAAACTTATTCAGGTTTAAAACAACTTGAGAGAGTAAATGATGACAATTACAATCTATTTAATGTTAATTAAACAACAAAACACAGAGGAAATCACTCACTGCTCTTGACTGAGAACTTTAATAGTAGCTTTAATAAGAATCAATGTATAATACAGTGAAGACTATATTTAACTTTGATTGAACATTTGCTCTCACTTTGCGGAAAATATATTGGGATATATATCGATCGGGGGGGGGGTTATGTTGTGTGTGTGTTATGTTGACGCTAAAGGGTGCCATGTGTGTAGTATTTCGATAAAATGTCATACAGCGTCAATCCATCCATTCCATGCCCTTTCTTCTTGTCTGTTTTTCAGTGATGCTGTTCTTTCCCATGCGACACTTTGATTTCCATTCCTTTATTGACCCCTCCGTTCCTCCTACACAATGAACACACACACACACACACACACACACAAGTGCCATTTAAAGCGCTTCCCACAGGTCTCGCAAATTTCATATCGGATCACAATGGTGTTGTACAACACCAGAGAGCCCGCTGTGCATTAAGTGCAAAGAGAGTGCGACCTCAATATCTTCCTGAATTAACACACTTTCAGTATGGTCAAGGACTGAATTCATATGAGAGCGCTTTTACTTTACATGTGTCGAATGTGTCACTTTCAATCTATAACATCGAAAATCCTTGTGGATAAGAGCTCATATTAGTCTGTGTGTGTCCTGTATTTCGCCCTCAGCCTGGTGGCACCTACATCGCTCAGGGCTCTGGATGGAAGCCATGTTGGATTAGGGTGCCATTTTAATTATCAGTTTCTCTTGGTTTTTCTCACTCCATCCTTATAATCTCTCTCTCTCTCTCTCTCTCTCTCTCTCTCTCTCTCTCTCTCTCTCTCTCACACACACACACACACCACTCCTTTTTTTCAGTTTTATCTTCCTCACTCTTTGAAATATTGTCTTTCAACCCTCTTCTTTCATTAATGAGTGTTTATTCTATTATGGACACTTCTACTATGAGATTTTCATGAAATAAACTTTCTTACAACAAACCAACATTAAGCCTAAAAACGATGTATATACACTACCGTTCAAATGTTTCTCATATCTTATTTGATCAAAAATACAGTAAAGACAATGATTTTGTGTTACAATTTAAAATAACTGTTTATTTTATTTTAAATTTTATTTTAATAGCTATGATTTTTAAATATAATTAGTTCATATAATGGTAAAGCAGAATTTAAAAATATATATATATATATGATCATTAAGTTATGGCAACATATTTTTGCATTGCTTTAACTCATCAAAACATGTTTTTCAATAAAATGTTCAAGTTGAATTGATTGTACTTAAAAATTTAAGGCTGCTTTTTTTAGAAAGTTGTAGGAATGTAGAAAGTTCATAGGAATAGCTTTTTTAATAGAATTTGTTTGTACAAATGTAAAAGTTTTTGTTGGGTTATACAATTTGAGATGTAAATCTAGGGAACACCTTTTTGGAATAAAATGGCAGACTCCATTTTGCTAAGGATAATTATATATGCATTCTTACTTTTTGCATAATTGTACACAGTTACATTGAAGGAAATTAAACTTTTAAAAATATTATTTGTTCACATGTGACTTTTTTATTTTTGTAGATCGTGTTCATCAACGGTGACCCAAAAAGCTTGTGTTTGTCAAACTCCAGCCTTCATACTGTGAGACAGTCGTGTGTTTGGTAGCTGTTGAAATCTTTTTTTTCATTTGTGGTTCTGTCAGCTGTTTGTTTGCCACAAATCCACAACCTAAGATATTTGGACAGAAAACAGAACTGAAGAGGTGCTGTTCGTCTGAAATCGATTCCCCCTTTCTTCTTAAAAGCCTCTTCAAAACAATTCATTCCCTTTGGTAAAGTTGCCTGCTACAGAGTTTGTTGTTTGCTATGTATAATAAGGGCATCAGGCTTGAAATAGAACGTTGACATAGACACTTGTGCTGTAGATCTGGACTCTTAAAATTAAAATACAAACACGCTTGTCAAACTGACAAGTGTGTCTACACACTTTACATTTTTGAGTAGGTAGATCAAACATGCACTGTGTCTGAAATAAAAAAAAATACTTCCCTACTATATAGTATGCAAAAAACAGTACGTCAACAGAGTAGTATGTCCGAATCAACTCAATCTCACAGCAATTCATACAAATTTTACGAGTTGGCTAATTCATACGACCACACTCATACGAATTTGTACGATTTTTGCTAAATCTGACTTATTTTACAAGTTGTCCAATTCGTATTAATTCGTAAGAATGATCTACCCCTGACCCCGCTACTAAACCTAACCGCCAGTGGGGTTTAGACAAATCATACGAATTCGTACAAGGGAAGTCGTACGGATTCATACAAATTAGTCGCATTTTAGTCATTCGTACGAATTGGTCGTGAGATAGCGCTGGTCCGCATGCATAGTATTCGAAAAACATAAGGCGAAACTCCCCAGATGATCTACTACTTCTGGCGAGATACTGAAGTGTGCATTCGATGGATACTATACTATCCCATGAGGCTACGGGAGAGAGGCTTTATGAATGGAAGTGAAGCGGCGTAACTGACGCTGGTTGGTCACATGATGACAACATGGCGGATGTTGATTACATAACTAAATAGAATATACTTTTTTAAGGGTAAAAGGTAGTCACGAAGTACAAATTCAAATCTAGATGCTAACATGCTAACGCTTGGATTATGTCTATGATATTAAGACATGGGGCCCTATTTTAACGATCTGAAACGCAAGTGTCAAAGCGCATGGCGCAAGTAACTTTGTGGGCGGGTCCCGGCACGGTTGCTATTTTCCCGGCGGGATAAATGCCCTTGCAAATCTAAAAGGGGTTTGTCTTCAATTAGCTTGATTATTCATAGGTGTGGTTTGGGCGTAACGTGAAATAAACCAATCAGAGCGCCATCCAACATACCCTTTAAGAACAGGCGCGCATGTTGCATGACGGATTGTTATTATAACGGCAGGTTTACCAGGCGCGCGCCAGGAGCGTTCACAGCCGATGAGACCGACGTTCTTGTCAGGACAGTGAAAGACAGAAGTGACGTTGTATGGGGATGGGATAAACTCTCGCACATCAGCGTCGGTTAAACATTATATACGTATGTTTCTTGCCATTATTGGGCTAACAGGTCTGATCCTTCAGTACTTCAATTAGCCTTAAAAAATGCGTAATTAGGTTTTTTCATCTTCATGTAAAGCACAATGATTTCCCTCATGTGTTAATATTTTCCTTGTTATAATGTATGATTTGCAAAAATAAAAGCTACTACATCTGTGTTGATGAGAGAATCAGTGTATGCGCGTTGTGTACCCGCTACATTATGGCCAAGCATGCGCGCTTAAAATAGCATTATGAACAACGCGCAACGCGCCACTGACTTTAGACCAGGTTTTTTCTGGTCAGTGGCGCAATTGTCTTCTAGAAGTGTAAAATAGCACCAGGGAATGTTTGCGCCGAAACACGCCTCCTTTTTGCGCCGATCCGCCCAGGGAGCGCAAGTTCATTCCCTAGTTTACTGACGTGCATCTGTGGAGGGGAAACATGCGTTTGTGTATAAAGTCATTTGCGCCGGGTGCAAGATAGGGCCCATAATTTAATGACAGTAGTTTGTCTCAATATTGGCTCACTTACTGCATTTTTAAAAGTGTGTACTTTCCCACTTGTGAAGTAGGTGGTTTTAGTGTGCTATACAACTAAGCCTGTTTGAATAAGCATTTATTCTGTCTTCACATCCTCCTGGAAAGTCCCTAGCTATGAGTTTGGAAATCATAATTACAACATGATGTCTGTTTTAAGTGATTTTGGTAGGAATATAAATGGTGTTTTTGGCAATTTCTCTCTTTATTTTTTTCTACTGGCTGACAAAGATAGTTGCTCTAATGCAACAAAATGAAGAGAAAAGGATGTGCATTAAGTGTGTAATTTATGCTTTTTGTCTTTCTTGTACTGCCACAAAGAATGATGTGAAATGTCCCATTACGCCTTACAAGCTTGTCGCTTGATGACCTAAATGAGAAGTACTTGCTAAGCTTAAACAGTATTCCTCTTCAATTATACAATAAACACATGCACTGAATGCAACACAATCAACTAAATTGTACATATATCTCTATAAATTGTAAATCATCTCTAATGGCTTCTCACTCACTCTCTCACTCACTGACTCAGTCACTGACTCACTCACTCACTGACTCACTGACTCACTCACTCTCTCACTTACTCACTCACTGACTCACTGAGTCACTTACTCACTCGCTCACTCACTCACTGACTCACTCACTCACTGACTGACTCACTCACTCACTCATTCTCTCACTTACTCAGTCACTCACTCACTGATTCACTCACTCAGTCACTGATTCACTCACTCATTATCTCACTCACTCACTCACTGACTCACTCACTCATTATCTCACTCACTCACTCACTCACTCACTGATTCACTCACTCTGTCACTCACTCACTCAGTCACTCACTCACTGACTGACTCACTCACTCACTCATTCTCTCACTTACTCACTCACTCACTGACTGACTCACTCACTCACTCATTCTCTCACTTACTCACTCACTCACTGACTGACTCACTCACTCACTCACTCATTCTCTCACTTACTCAGTCACTCACTCACTGATTCACTCACTCAGTCACTGATTCACTCACTCAGTCACTCACTCACTCACTGACTCACTCACTCACTGACTCACTCACTCTCTCACTTACTCACTCACTGACTCACTGAGTCACTTACTCACTCGCTCACTCACTCACTGACTCACTTACTCACTCACTCACTGACTGACTCACTCACTCACTCACTCACTCACTCATTCTCTCACTTACTCAGTCACTCACTCACTGATTCACTCACTCAGTCACTGATTCACTCACTCAGTCACTCACTCACTCACTGACTCACTCACTCATTATCTCACTCACTCACTCACTCACTGATTCACTCACTCTGTCACTCACTCACTCACTCAGTCACTCACTCACTGACTCACTGACTGACTCACTCACTCACTCACTCATTCTCTCACTTACTCACTCACTCACTCACTCACTCACTCACTTACTCACTCACTGACTCAGTCACTCACTCACTCACTCACTGACTGACTGACTCACTCACTCACTTACTTACTCACTCACTCACTCACTTTTCATTCATTCACATGCTTTCATTACTGAATTCATTCATTCACTCACTCCATTGTTCCTTCATTCACTCCCTCACTTGTTAATTCTTTCACTCACTTGTTCATTCACTCATTCACTCACTCATTCATTAGTTCATTCATTAGTTCATTCATTTCTTCATTCATTCTTATGTTGTCACTCACTTATTTCGTTCGTTCGAAATGAACCACATAACATTTTACAAAATGAACTACCTTTACCACTTAATAAATAATAATAACTTAAGACCTAAAACTTAAGAAGCATAATAAAACAAAACAATAACAAAATATGACACTTATTTCTCTCAAAAGTATTTTTTTTTTCTCATGTATTCTTTCTTGCAGGTTTGCACCACATTAAAGGGTTAGTTCACCCAAAAATGAAAAATAAGTCATTAATAACTCACCCTCATGCTGTTCCAACCCCGTAAGACCTTCGTTCATCTTCGGAACACAAATAAAGATATTTTTGATTGAATCTGAGAGCTAGATCAGTCCTACATAGACTGCATAAGGGACTGGCTCTTGACGGCCCATAAAGTCATTAAAGAAAAGGTTTAAATATTCCATGTGCCTACAGCGGCTCAATTATAAGTTTATCAAGCGACGACACTACTTTTTGTGTGAAAAAAAAACATAAATAACGGCTTTATTCGACTATTCAATTACTTCCTTATTGGCGCATGCGCGAGAACTGAGACGAGGACGTTCTCCTTCGACTTGTTACCGGCTGCTCACCGCTTAGGAGTTTTACCGCCCCCTACCGTATAAGATGATGTGCTGATATAGCTGGAAGCGCAAAACTTTCTGTTTACAAGCAGAGGAAGATGCGCGCTGTACATACGCTTTTCAATTTGCGTATTTTCCGCACTACAAGGTGCACTTAAAAGCCTTTAATCTTCTCAAAAAACGACAGTGTGCCTTAGCATCATCTTATACCGTAGGTGGCGGTAAAAATCCTAAGCGGTGAGCAGCCGGTAACAAGAAGTAGACGAATGAGAACGTCCTCGTCTCAGTTCTCGCGCATGCGCCCATAAGGAAGTAATGGAATACTCGAATAAAGCCGTTATTTATGTTTTTTTTTCACACACAAAGTAGTCTCGTCGCTTGATAAACTTATAATTGAGCCGCTGTAGGCACATGGAGCATTTAAACCTTTTCTTTAATGACTTTATGGGCCGTCAAGAGCCAGTCCCTTAGGCATTCTATGGAGGACTGATCTAGCTCTCAGATTCAATCAAAAATATCTTTATTTGTGTTCCGAAGATGAACGAAGGTCTTACGGGGTTGGAACAGCATGGGGGTGAGTAATTAATGACTTAATTTTCATTTTTGGGTGAATTAACCCTTTAAGTTCTACAACCTTAACTAACCTTACAACTTATTTGTTTATTTTGTTGTTTTATTATTTCTATTTGTTTGTCCCAATAAAAATTATGACTTTCTCCCTCAAATATTTAAATCGGTTATTTATTCAGATTTAAAAAAAAAAAACATATTCATCATAGAATGTGTATTCAAGTCATTTTATATATGAATGACATTTTTTTTCTATATATTTCTTTGAATATATTGAATAAATGAATAGACCAAGTAGACCAACACTGTAGTAAAGTTGAGGGGTGTTTCAACGACGATAGACTCGAGAAAGGGATGTGGTACAACAAATGTGTATCAGGCCTCATGTTCTCCAATGAACCAGTGAACCGATTTCTCCCCTTCACACAGAATCATACAAGTAATTATCGTAGCCAGATTGCACGTAGCACATGTTAGAAGTGCTTCTGTGGAGAGTTTTGTGAGTAATGTGTAAATGAGGGTTTCACTAGGCTATTCAAATGGACAAGTTGTAGTTATTAAATGTAGGCGCCATTAGATACCATTAGCTTCCCGTTATGAGATCCCTCTTCTGTCAAACAATTATTGTTCCGAAAAAAAAAAAAAAAATCATTTACCAGACCTGGCTCGAACCTCTGCTAACTTCTCATTTAGAGTTAAAAAAAAAACTTTTCGTTTCAGGGAGAAAAGTGCGGTCATGGACTAAAGCGGCGATATGGCGGACAGTGCTTCATTCTGTTCAGTGAGAGCTGTAATAGCTGTTGATGTGGGTTTCCCAATTGGTTTTCCCAAGACTGGAGGTTTTCGAGTGTGTGGCCCACATACTGTACGCAGTTTCTATTGTAGGACCTGTAACCGCAGTTATTGCGAGGCCTTTTGGACTTCTAGCTGCTTAATGGCTGACAGTCACTAGCTCCTGTGTAGGCGGGGTCAATCCCAAGAGGCCACAAATGGAAACGGGCGTTTGAAGTACAATCACTTTGGTTGGTGCCTACTTCAGCGCATTATATTAGTTCAGAAATACACACATACTGTATACAGACTACTGTATATATGCCAGATGTCATTTATGTTCATATGTTTCCCAGTTTTGCTATTTGGTTCTAAATTGAACATATTGGAATGTAATTGCATACATGTTTATGCAAGGGAAACGTTGTCTATAATTTTAATAAAGGCAAAGACATTTGAAAAGAGCTCTGTATTAGTCAAAGCTACAGTATGAGAGAGAGAAGCTTTAATATCCAGACGTGTTTTGATGTTGATGCAGATTAGTGGATTGTTTGAAATATGCATCTATGATTTATTGGTTTATCATGTGGCGAGGTTGGCCCATCGTTTCTTCTAAAAGAAGTTGAGGTTTTAAATATAGATTCAAAGGTTCCTGCGAGAAAGTGGAATAAAGGACAGAATGAGGAAGAGATGATTGTAGTTTGAAATAGTGTGTTATCCATCATTTTATTACTAGATACGTGTAATGGCAAATTCTAAATCTATTAAAAAGATATACTATATACTAGATGAAAAAGGTACACTAAATAACAATTTTACATGGAGTTAGTATCTGTACATAAAACATGCACAGGATCAAACAAAAAATAATCAGGGTAACACATGACACTAAAACAATAAAATAGACATTTAATGTAACAAACTCTCTAATGTACAAAAAAATAAGCATTTTGGTAAAATATTAAAATTTTTGTTTTTTCACTCTAATTTACATGGCAATTTGTATTTTTTACTTACAAAAACCATACATTTTACAGGATTTTACAGGAAAATGTTTTTTACCATTTACATATTTTAACCGTTTACTCACATTTAACCACTAACAGGTGTTTATCATATATATATATATATATATATATTTATCTTTTCATGTAAAAACTACAAACATGTTTACAGTGCATCATAAAAATGTTCCAGATAGCATGTGTACTTACGTTCAAATATTTTTACGTCATACTCCCCCCCCCCCCCACCCTAAGGATCAAACTGAAATGAAATCATTATTCTTTGAAAATCTTACTTGACAGATTTCATCTCCATTCATTTTCATTGTATCAAAATAGACACTTTAAAATACTATAAATAGCTCCTTGTGTTCCACAGAAGCAAAGATGACCAATTAAATTATGAAAGATTTAATAATGTTCCCAGAAGATAGTGTTTCAGTATCTAAAAATGCACCTTTATTTCTCGGACATAAGGAATCCTCTTCCCAGTGCTGTTTTTGTATCTTTCAAGCTGACATTCCTGAGGACTCCAGGCTGTTCACCTTTCTCAATGGTGGCGGAAGTCTGACCACAGTGTTCTGTGGCCCTATCAGCGTCCCCGGTACCGTAGCAGCACTCCCATGTGGGCCCTGAGCCAGTATCGATCGCATGGGTCAAAGGTCACCCGTGCGGGACTTGTTAGCTGAAGGCTACGTGCAGCCAAAAGGTGATGTTAAACACAATATCGATCCAACATCCCTCCCTGATAGAGAGCGAAAAATGAAAGAAAGAATGAACAAAGAAAAAGGCACAAATGAGCAAGAGTAGTAGAAGGAGCAAGAGATAAGGAATGAGATGAGATGAAAGAGAAGATAGAATGGAGGAACTGGAGAATGAATTTGGCGACAAGAGAGGAATATAGAATATAGTTTAGTGGGAAAGAATGAAAATAGCATACAATTGACAGTTCGGTGCTAAGGAAGTTCAGTACAAAAAGTGGTATGAAGCTAGGACTGGGTGGCATCAAAACAACTGTTCTGTATCTGTTCTGTTATATCCAAAAATGGATAACAACAGCTTTAAAACCAGTGGGCAGCTGATTATTCTCTCCTTATCAGCATCACACTCTTTCTGTTTTTATCTTGCCCCGTCTCTTCCCCTCCGAAAGCTGAGCTTTGACTGATATAGGCTTTTCATTTTTGTCCATCAGTGAAGACAGTAAACATGTCAACTGATAGGTTGATTTTTACCCTCATTTTCTGAAAGCGATTTGGAAAGCTAAGTAAATAACTATATAACTAAATAAATTCATTCACAATTTAGGCTACACATTCATGATTGATCTTATGCCTATTACAGGGCTTTACAATCTAATAGGTCCTGAATTTGAGGTTGTTAGGGGGTTCATTTTTTTTTATTTCTCTGATATGTGCATTTCAAGATGTTTGAAAGCCAAAAAAAGGATAAGAAATGGCTTTAATACCATTTCAGCAGGCTTTTGATTATTTGTCAATACCTGCTCTCTCATCTCCTTCATTTTTTTCTCCGTCTCCTCATCATCTTCTCCTCATCTTTCCCTGTCATATTAACAAAAAGGCTTTGGGAATGTGTCTTCTCCCCTCACAATGACAGTCAACTAATTGTTAGGTTACATAGGCCTATTTTCAGTTCAAAATGGTTTATTAGACAAAAGTTTATTAGTTTGCCTGATTATTTTTGTGAGTTTAATATTTATGACTTAAAAAACGGTCAAATATGAAATGTTTAGTTTAGCTACTTGCATCTTATCTCACACTTGACCGTAAACTGAAGTAAAATTTGCGCTCTGAAGCTTCTGTGAACTAAGCCCGCCTAATTTGATTTGATTGGTCATCTTAAATATTCTGACAAGCAGTGGCAGACCAATGAGGCTTAGATGAACACACACACACACAGTCCTGTGTTTCTGATGTGCCAACCCTATCTCATGACCAATTCGTACGAATTCAACGAATTATTAAAAAGTGTCTAATTCGTACGACCTCACTCGTACGAATTCGTATGATTTGTCTAAACCCACGTGATGGGTAGGTTTAGGGGCGGGGTAAGGGGTAGGTCATTCGTACGAATTCATACGAATTGGCCAATTCGTAAAATATGTACGATTTAGCAAAATTGTACTAATTCGTACGAGTGAGGTTGTATGAATTCGTACGAATTAGCCCCTTTTTAATCATTCGTCAAACTCGTGCGAATTACGACATGGTCGTGAGATCGTGCAACTGCGGATTGAAGATGAAGAACGTGCTGAATCAGATTATAACGACTGAAGCAAACACACATTTTTGTAGGCTACACTTCATCACAAATTTGTATTTATAAATTTGTATATATCCTGTGGATTTCAATCTTTCGAGCTTGACTACCATGACCTGCCAGAACTGACGCTAGGCTTGATTTATGCTAGCATAGATAATTATGCAGCAATAGTATAATAGTACAGTTCAACTGGTCAAAAATGTGGACACTATTTTTTTAATGTTTGCACATCAAAATACAGAAACATTTATTACAATTAAGGATAATAGTTTTCTATTTTAATATAATCCGGTGTTTCATTTATTCTGGTTAGCATTCGTTGACACCATTGTAAACACGACGGTGTTCTTCTTCCATAAGGGGGTTTGCCGTCACGACAGCTTTGTTTACAGGTGGACTGTTAAAGAACGTGACACACACTTCTCTCGGAAAATCATGTAGAATTGAACCAGATGAACCAATCAATGCTTCTTGTTTTGTGTACCAAGTGCATCAGACTCTCAAACAACAGTCCATGGGCATGACGCCTGAAGCTGAGAAAAAAAAATCTGCTCTGGTTAAAAAAAATATTCAGTGGAGAATTTAGAGCAGATTTTGACACTTTTTTCATGTTTTAATTA
The DNA here is from genome assembly GCF_016745375.1 of Pimephales promelas. The sequence continues at coordinate 18,447,363 of NW_024121144.1, forward strand.
TGCCATTGTTTCATTTAATTATAAAAACAGCAGAAAACAATTATTGAGTATATTAGTCTGACAGCTCAAAGGTGATGAAATGCACAGATACGCACTTATAAACACATTTACAGCCAACATTTATTGCAATACCAGCTTTGAATCATAGAGGGTGCTAATGCTACAATCATGGACATTGTCAAGTTGTTGGATATAGCTAATTACAGATTTAAAAGCCAAGTGTGTGCATGTGTGTGTGTGTGTGTGTGTGGATCGTGGGGGGTGGTGTGTGTGTGGAAGTTTTCACACATAGGATCTGCCTGACTAACTTCTGTCACATGACTGGCTAAAAAGGAAGCACAATGAAGTCCATTGTTTAGAGAGTCGACAGTTTGGAGCTTAATTATATGGCTAGGAGCCGAACGCAGAGCATGTGGCATTAAGATGATAGTGTGATGTGTGTGTGTGTGTGTGTTTGTCTAATCCATCCATCATATAGGGACAGTCTGTTGTTGAACACTACTTTCTACTGCATCAACGTTAGCCTAATAGGATATAACTGTCTTCATTTCAACATTAACTTTCAAACGGTTGTAGTATTTCTGCTTATGAAATGTGTCTGTAGGAGATTTACTCTCTATGGAGTGTTAATTTGTGTGCCTGTGCTCAGCAATTTGTGGAGTGGTTTGAGTCTAGAGACTGTCAAGTCTGTTATGTGCTTTCTACTCATTACATGAGTCCCACTCCATTTGTAGCTCTCCTTTTTCTTTTCTCCCCTATTCTTTTCTCCTCTTCTCTCATGTCTTTTCTAGTCCCCACAAATGTCTCATCACATCTGATATCTCCTTTTGTTCTCCTCTCCGCCTCTCCTCTTTTGTCCTTATGTATTTTCATATGTTCTCTCCTCTCATCTTCTTTTGTATCTATCTTATTCTGACTTTTCTCCTTATCTTTCATCGTTTATCTCATTTCCCTTTGACCTCTCATGCAAACTTTAATCGCTACATATCCGTCCTGTCCTCAGTCTTACTCTAATTTCCCCTGTCTTTATCTCATCTCTTCTCATTCTCATTCTATTTCTCCTCTCATTCCATTTCTCCTCTTGCATCTAATCACTCCTCACATTTTATCCTCAATTCTCTCCTCTCCTCTCCTCTCCTCTCATCTCCTCTGTACATCCTCTCCTCTTATCTCCTTTCCTCTCCGTTCCTCCTCTGAATCTTCTCTGTACATCCCTCCGCTCCTCTCCTCTGTTCCTCTCCCCTCCTCCTCTACATCTCATCTCCTCTCTTCTACATCTCCTCTCCGCTGTTCTTCTCCCCTCCACCTATACATCTCCTCTCATCTGTTCCTCTCCTCTGTTCCTCTCCCTTACTCCTCTACATCTCATCTCCTCTCCTCTGTTCCTCTCCTCCTCTACATCTCCTCTCCTCTACATCTCCTTTCCTCTCTTCCTCTTCCCTCCTCCTCTACATCTCCTCTCCTCATCTACTCTCCTCTCCTCGGTTCCTCTCCTCTGTTCCTATCCCCTCCTCCTCTACTATGCCCTCCTCTTCTACATCTCCTCTCCTCTGTCCCTCTCCCCTCCTCCTCTACTCTCCACTGTTCCTCTCCCCTCCTCCTCTACATCTCCTCTCCTCCCCTTTGTTCCTCCTCCTCTTTTCCTCTCCTCCTCTTCATCTCCTCCCCTCTGTTCCTCCCCTCCTCCTCTACATCTCATCTCCTCCTCTACTCTCCTCTCCTCAGTTCCTCTCTTCTGTTCTCTCTCCCCCTCCAATATTCTCCATCATCCTCCACTCTCCACTGTTCCTCCCCCCTCCTCCTCTACATCTCCTCTCCTTCCCTCTGTTCCTCTCCTCTGTTCTTCATCCTCTTTTCCTCTCTTCCTCTACATCTCCTCCCATCTGTTCCTCTCCCCATCCTCCTCTACATCTCCTCCTCTAATCCTCTACTCTCCTCTCCTCTGTTCCTCTCCCCTTCTCCTCTACATCTCCTCTCATCTGTTCCTCTCCCCTCCTCATTTACATTTCCTCTCCGCTGTTCCTATCCTCTTGTCCCCTCTGTTCCTCTCCCTTCCTCTCCTCTGTACCTCTCCTCATCTTCTCTGTACCTCTCCTCTCCTCCTCTGTACCTCTCCTCTACTCCTCTGTTCTCCCCCCCCCTCTCCTCTCTACCTCTCCTCCCCTCTGTACTTCTCCTCCTCTTCTCTGTACCTGTCCTCTCCTCCTCTGTACCTCTCCTCTACTCCTCTGTACTTCTCCCCCTCTCCTCTCTACCTCTCCTCCCCTCTGTACCTCTCCTCCTATCCTCTGTTCCTTCCATGTCCTCTGTACCTCTCCTCTCCTCTGTACCTCTCCTCTGTTCCTCTCCTCCCCTCTGTACCTCTCCTCTGTTCCTTCTATGTCCTCTGTACCTCTCCTCTCCTCTGTACCTCTCCTCTGTTCCTCTCCTCTGTACATCTCCTCTCCTCTGTTCCTTCCCTGTCCTCTGTACATCTCCTCTCCTCTGTACCTCTCCTCTGTACATCTCCTCTCCTCTGTACCTCTCCTCTGTTCCTCTCCTCTGTACCTCTCCTCTCCTCTGTACCTCTCCTCTGTTCCTCTCCTCTGTACATCTCCTCTCCTCTGTTCCTTCCCTGTCCTCTGTACATCTCCTCTCCTCTGTACCTCTCCTCTGTTCCTCTCCTCTGTACATCTCCTCTCCTCTGTACCTCTCCTCCTCTCCTCTGTACCTCTCCCCTCTGTACCTGTCCTCTGTTCCTCTCCTCTCCTCTGCACCTCTTCTCTCCTCTGTACCTCTTCTCTTCTCCTCTATACCTATCCTCCCCTCTCCTCTCTACCTTTCCTCCCCTATGTACATCTCCTCTCCGCACCTCTGTACATCTCCTCTCCTCTGTACCTCTCCTCTTCTCATCTATACCTCTCCTCCCCCCTCCTCTCTACCTCTCCTCCCCTCTGTACTTCTCCTCCTCTCCTCTGTACATCTCCTCTCCTCCCCTCTGTACCTCTCCTCCTCTCCTCTGTTCCTTCCCTGTCATCTGTACCTCTCCTCTCCTCTGTACCTCTCCTCTGTTCCTCTCCTCTTCCATGTACCTCTCCTCCTCTCCTCTGTACTTCTCTGTACATCTCATCCTTTCCTCTGTACCTCTCCTCTACTCTGTACATCTCCTCTCCTCTCCTCTGTACATGTCTTTTGTACCTCTCCTCTCCTCTGTACCTCTCCTCTTCTCCTCTGTACATCTCCTCTTCTCTGTACCTCTCCTCTCCTCTGTACATCTCATCTCCTCTGTTCCTCTCCTCTGTACCTCTCATCCTCTCCTCTGTACCTCTCCTCCTCTCCTCTGTACATCTCATCTCCTCTGTTCCTCTCCTCTCCTCTGTACCTCTCATCCTCTCCTCTGTACATCGCCTCTCCTCTGTACCTCTCCTCTGTACATCTCCTCTCCTCTATATTTCTCCTATCCTCTCCTCTGTACCTCCCCTCTCCTCTCCTCTGTTCCTTCTATGTCCTCTGTACCTCTCCTCTCCTCTGTTCCTTCCCTGTCCTCTGTACCTCTCCTCTCCTCTGTACCTCTCCTCTGTTCCTCTCCTCTGTTCCTCTCCTCTCCTCTGCACCTCTTCTCTCCTCTGTATCTCTTCTCTTCTCCTCTATACCTATCCTCCCCTCTCCTCTCTACCTTTCCTCCCCTATGTACATCTCCTCTCCGCACCTCTGTACATCTCCTCTCCTCTGTACCTCTCCTCTTCTCATCTATACCTCTCCTCCCCCTCCTCTCTACCTCTCCTCCCCTCTGTACTTCTCCTCCTCTCCTCTGTACATCTCCTCTCCTCCCCTCTGTACCTCTCCTCCTCTCCTCTGTTCCTTCCCTGTCATCTGTACCTCTCCTCTCCTCTGTACCTCTCCTCTGTTCCTCTCCTCTTCCATGTACCTCTCCTCCTCTCCTCTGTACTTCTCTGTACATCTCATCCTTTCCTCTGTACCTCTCCTCTACTCTGTACATCTCCTCTCCTCTCCTCTGTACATGTCTTTTGTACCTCTCCTCTCCTCTGTACCTCTCCTCTTCTCCTCTGTACATCTCCTCTTCTCTGTACCTCTCCTCTCCTCTGTACATCTCATCTCCTCTGTTCCTCTCCTCTGTACCTCTCATCCTCTCCTCTGTACCTCTCCTCCTCTCCTCTGTACATCTCATCTCCTCTGTTCCTCTCCTCTCCTCTGTACCTCTCATCCTCTCCTCTGTACATCTCCTCTCCTCTGTACCTCTCCTCTGTACATCTCCTCTCCTCTATATTTCTCCTATCCTCTCCTCTGTACCTCCCCTCTCCTCTGTACCTCTCCACTCCTCTCCTCTGTACATCTCCTCTCCTCCTCTGTACATCTCCTCTCCTCTCCTCCTTTCTGTCTGCCTGCAGTGATGTCGTCCCACTCTGTTCCGCCTTAAGGCCTTTTAAAAGTCTCTCACTCACACTCAGCAGTCCAGAAAGCATGAATATTTCTACCTCTCCTCCTCTCGTCTGTACATATCCTCTACTCTCCTCTGTAGCTCTCCTCTCCTCTGTACATCTCCTCTCCTCTGTAACTCTCCTCTCCTCTGCACCTCTCCTCTCCTCTGTACCTCTCCTCTCCTCTGTACATCTCCTCTACTCTGTAACTCTCCTCTCCTCTGTACATCTCCTCTACTCTGTAACTCTCCTCTCCTCTGTACATCTCCTCTCCTCCTCTCCTCTGTACTTCTCTGTACATCTCCTCTCTTCTCCTCTGTACATCTCCTCCTTTCCTCTGTACCTCTCCTCTACTCTGTACATCTCCTCTCCTCTCCTCCTCTCCTTTCTGTCTGCCTGCAGTGATGTCATCCCACTCTGTTCTGGCTTCAGCTCTTTTAAAAGTCTCTCACTCACACTCAGCAGTCCAGAAAGCATGAATATGTCTACCTCTCCTCCTCTCCTCTGTACATCTCCTCTACTCTCCTCTGTACCTCTCCTCTCCTCTGTGCATCTTTCTCCTCTCCTCTACTCTACTCTGTAACTCTCCTCTCCTCTGTATTTCTCTCCTCTCCTCTCCTGTCCTCTTCTCTACTCTACTCTGTAACTCTCCTCTCCTCTCCTCTCCTCCTCTGTACATCTCCTCTCCTCTCCTCTTTTCTGTCTGCCCGCAGTGATGTCGTCCCACTCTGTTCTGCCTTCAGCTCTTTTAAAAGTCTCTCACTCACACACAGCAGTCCAGAAAGCATGAATGTTTTCATACACATCCTCTGAGACTACGTTCTAATGCAGTGCATGCTTTTTGTGATTGTGTGTGTGCGTGTGTGTGTGTCTGTATGTGTTTGTAGACATATGTAGGAGGGATTGAAATCCTCAGAAAGAATGCTCTTATTCGGAATGTAATCTCACACACAGCGGTTGCCTCCGGTTCCACAGGTGAGTGTGTTATAAAAGAACAGTGTCCCACTGTGGAGTGTCTGGTTTAGGAACTGCTCTGGTTATATGCAGGCATGGTTTAAAGGAAGTCTCTGTGTTAGTGAGTGTGGGATAAATACTGTGAAATATATCGTTTCTCTGATTCTTTTTAAAAAATAATTTTCATGGAAATTATTCTATATTTTAAAGCTTTACAGAAAAAAAACACTATTTTTTGTTTGGCTGCTTTGGGCAAGCAAGTTGTGCATGTGTTTATCCATGTCTGCTTCATTCCTGGGTTCAGTGTGTGCGCTTTAGGGCTGTCAACTTTAGTCGTTTAGTCGACTAATCGGTCGATGCCGTCGTGGTCGACTGACATTCTTATTGGTCGACCAGTTGCATTTTTTTTTTTTTTTACCAATAGAAGGAATTTTTCAATGACTTACTCCTTGATATTTATTCATTTATAATCAGTTATTTATTACTGTATTCTAAATATAATTAGCCTATGTTTTGTCCCCAACTTTAAAATGCTTTAATTTAGGCTATTTTTGTAACTGCGCCACAGTTTAGCGCACACACATAATACACTCGGGAACCGCACCTGTGGCCGGCTGCGCTGCTGCTCGCGCTCGGTAAGGGATGCTGTATTCATTCTGTTAGAACGCTGCTTGTTTTGGCTTTAGTCGACAAAATGTCCAGGAAATATAAATCTTTTGTCTGGCTGCATTTTAAAACAAAGACGACAAGACTGTGGAGGGAGGCGATCGCGTTGCCATTATGAGCGCGCAAGTCGCGCGCCTACATTTAAAATCGAACTTGAGCGCGCAAAAGACGTGAGCAGCCTTTTAAAGGCTATATCATGCTGACTCAATAGATTGTGTTTTCTTAATGTTTTCGTTTTTATTTGTACACTCGACGCATTTGAAAATAGCCTAAATAATGCAACAAAACGAAAATAAACCTATACGCGGTACAGCCTATTATAGGATTGTTTTTAAGTTATTTGGGTTTTTTTGAGTGTTGTTTAAAACGCCTTGATCGTCAGGACTAAAGTTAACCCATAGCTTTGAAAGTAAAGAAGAATATAAAGCCTGTATAAACGAGAGCTTTTGTTGGGATTTTTCATTATGTGGCAGATAGCAGTTATATTTTTTGCAGCGTGTGGTGTGGTCAGGTGAGCGATTGGGACTGTACTATAGACCTAGGACAGAGCTCTTCACTTTTTGCAGTTAAAAAATCACTTAATTTTCAAAGAATTATATTATTATTATAGTTTTATTTATTTGTGATGTTTTTTCGTTGTTGTTTTATAAATGCTCAATGGCAATTGTTTAAAAAATGTTTAATCAAAATATCACGTTTTTTTTTTTTTTTTTAGTCGACTAATCGTCGAGCAGGACTCGACTTTGGTCGACTAAGGATTTCTTTGGTTGAATACAGCCCTAGTGCGCTTGTGTTGTCCCCCCCCCCCCAATTACAAAATTGTTATTGAGATAAGATTACTCACCTGCAATGTGAGTTTAATTAAAGCCCTGTTTGTTTCCTGAGGGCCAGCACAGTCTTCACTTAGTGGAGAGAGAGTTACAAGCTGTGCCCCCAGGGACCCCAAATGCCACTCAACCATTTACAACAGTAAACTAACGAATCTTTCTTTTGTTTTTTGCCCATCTTTCCAGTTTCCATCTCATCGAGCCTTATTTAATTCCTTTTTTTATCTCTTAAAGGAACAGTTCTGCCAAAATACTCACCATCAAGTTCACAATTCATTTCAATGGAACATAATAGAAAGTTATTCAGCAGCTCATCAGAGCAGCTCTTTTCCATACAGTACAATGAAAGAATAAGTAACCAGGAACCGTCAAAATCAGTCAAAAGAAAGTAGTCCAAAAGAAAATTTCACTCTAGCTCTCAAATCTAATTTGCTTTGTCAAGATAGCCTTTTTTGGATGTTTAGGAAATGTTTAAAATCATTTTCGTCAAAAAAATAAAAAAAATATAATAAAAATGGATTTGTGCATAGGCCTGAAGACAAATTGACGTGCACACTGTTTATCTTGTAGCTATTATCAATCAAACTTCATCAAACAAAAAATATTTACTGAATAAATATTTGACAGATATATGTCATTATTCAAATTGTATTTATAATGCTTAACTTCTTAAATGATGTATTTTACAGTTTTGCAGTGGTAACAAAATTGAGATTTTTATCGACTGCTGAAAATTTGGTATCATCATAACACTATTGTGATACGGATTAACCGAGGCTTGATTTAGAGAACAGTCTGTCCAAAATCTCTCTTTCTCTCTCTCTCTCTCTCTCTCTCTCTCTCTCTGCCCCATCTGCTCCCACTCATCTGTCCTTTGCCATTGATTCTTTATGAAATACAGCACTGTTTATATTCACTCAGAACCCAACATGAGCACACTGAAAGACATATTGATTTTTTTTTAAAGAATGTGTGTGTGTGTTTAAGAGTTAAGCAGTATCTTAGGCACAATCACAACCCCCTACTGACACTGACAAACTGGCCTTGACACACAACGTTTCAGGGAATGAGAGAATGAGAAAAAAAGAATCGAATGTGAGCTTTAAAAGACGCTGATGGAAGAGGAAGGATTTGCTGCTTGTTAAAGAGGCGTTTAAAGAAAAGAGTTACAGTCAACGTGCGGGATATAAAGAAAAAGGATCAGACGGAAGGATGGAGCAATAAAGAGAGAGGGAGAGAAGGGTTGTTAATGTTGATGAATGCAATGTCCAGGGATGAGGAAGAGACACACTAGTCTGTGGCATTTGGGCTGCCATGTCTCCTTTGTGCTACCTATTTCCTTTAGTTATTATCGTGGGCTGACCTTAGAGGAATTTTCCGGGTCATTCACAACGTTATGTCTATGGACCTCAACTGTGGCATGCTGTTGATTACCATACTTTTGACTCGTCCTTTGCTATAAATACATTTACAGCGGTGCACTTAGTTTGTGCAACAGACATGAATGATACCTCCAATTATGTGGCTTGTTGAAGAAAGATGCAACATTACATTTCTAAGCTGTAATCTTTTTTTTTTCCTTTTGTCTTGTCGATGATAAAGCGGGTGGAAAAAAAAAATCCCACTGACTTACAGTGAAGAAGGGCCTTGGGCAATATCTTATAGAGATTCTGTTGACTTTGGCCTGTAATTGACAACAAGAATTCAGAACAGCCTAGCAACACCATAAACCAGGTAGAAATGTGATTTTCAACAACAAAAAACACACCCGGAACACCTTGGATACCACATAACAATTCTATAAGTTTGAGTTGTGTTAAGGTCACTAGTTTTCTTAAAATAATTTACAATACATACAATAATAAGTGATGGCATGACATGGAAAGGTTCAGATTTGGTTGTGATGACTTTTTTTTTTTTTTTTTGTTGAAAATTATATATTTTGGGTGTAATGAAAATTTGTTATAGCCTGGTTCAACCAGACTCTAGTTCATTTCATTTCCACATAGAGTCTGGAACCGCTCCATTGAGAAACGTTTCCTTCCTTGTAGGCGGGTTCACTATCAAAGTTCAAATCTATTGGATCTGCCCAAAGTCACTCACGATCTGCCATAGCCAATCGCTAACGGGGTGTCGTGAGTGACGTATGTCACGCGCCGAAATGGCTGGAAAAAAAGTCCGAATGATCAGAGGATTATGTTTACAATAGGATTTCAGTCAACGAGCGCCGCAGGTTTTGTTAATCTAGGAACAATTATTAATTCGAAATGTATATTTGACACAGTGATATATTCATTCGACGGTGGAAGCTGTGTCTAATCATTACAAATACGCAGCTGTGGTCGTTTTCTGATCTGCCGCAAATGCTGTAGCAGCTACAGTGAATGATCAGTCTTGTCTCTATCTGCAGATGTGTAATAAACAACAATTTTTCATATTACGTCTTATTGTTTCTTAATTACCTTAATTATGGTCTTCAAAGTATGTGTTTGTACATTTTTATGTGGCATTTAGTTTTTTTTAGTAAAACAAATCAACCATTGCCATCTAAAACTGAAAATCAAATATCTTCAAAGTATGGTTTTTCACATTTTTATTTATGACAATTATTTAAAAAAAAAAATACAACCAATTTGTATGATTTACAACATGTAAAACTGACACACCAACCTCCTGCACGAGTGCACAAAGGGGCTCAAAATGTTCTATTCATCACAAGAATCAGTAAATATAAAGTTGGGAATATGAGCGACTGACATGACTCCTGAGCGGATCTTCAACCATAGTTTAGCAGCCAGGACTCGGGGCTTCCGAACACCGCGAACACCAGGCTAAACCGTCCGTCCAAAATGTCACGGTCATCATGCACGAGCTGCCCAGCACAAACTTCCAAACTTTCTGCCTCCTTCTCTTGGTCCTCAGTTGTGCGACAAGAGGTGAGACGATAACAATCCGGCTTTAAATTCTGTATATTCGGCAGTTTCTTTTCCAACAACGGACCGAATAGCTTTTCTCACGTCTTTCTCCGCTGCCATTACTGAACTCAAACTGTAACTGACGCGCTTACATCAACGTCATCTTTCTCAGCCACTCCCTCTTTTCGCTGATTGGTCCTACAAAAAATTGATTTCTGGAAACCTTAGGATATGGAGTGATCCCAGACGTAGTTACTGAAGTAAAATGAAATTGAGCGGAGGTGCGTAGGAGGGCGCAGCCAGGCTAAATTTGTTATGAGTTACACATCAAATTACATTATTGTTAAATGTTTGTTGATGTTCATAAGTTCTTCATAAGACTACAGAGAGTATGTTTATTAGAACTTGGACACCCAAAACTACACAAAAACTAAGGCATAATAGTCAAATAGTCATATGCACACAGGGGAAAATAATACTCAACCAACATGTACAAAACACCCTCAGTGATGGCAGATAAATTCATGGAGCCCACATACACACCCATTTTGGGACATTACTGGGGCTGAAATGGAACCCATAGATGGGAACCCTAGGCTGTCCACACACAGCAACCAGGGCAAAGGGGGGCACGTTTGACACTATCCAAATAGCAACAGGTACTTGCTTTACCACATGCAGGCACCTTTTATTAGTCACAACTAAAGTCCACAAAGGGAAGTAACATTAGTGATGCATTCTCATCCTAGAACGCTATATGACAAAACGGCGCTATACTACGCACACGGCACCCGTTATCGTTAATATAACACGCGCTGTGATGGGTAGGTTTTGGTGTGGGGTAGGGTAGGGTAGTCTCGTATTATGCTAAAGGGTTTATGACGACTTGGGTTCGCGTGTTATATTAACGATAAAGGGTGCCACACGCGTAGTATAGCGCCGTTTTGTCATATAGCGTTCTATGTGACGCTAAAGGATGAGAACGGGCTGTGCATGTCCAGGTGGCCAACCCCCCTCTCATAAGCTTTAAAAATGGCCCAGATAGGCTCAAACAGATAGCACGTGCAGGCCAGTGAGCTAATGGATCGTAAAGTAATGGATCTTACTTGTGTGTATGACCACTTAAACATTACATGTATTAGCATGAGATTTGTGTGATCAATGTGCTTAACCCTGTATATAGCTAAATGTAGGCCTATAGCTAAATAAATCTGGTTACTTTACTTGCCATCCATTAAACCAGGAATGGACGTGGCATTACTGAATTGCACAACCAGGTTCTTGAAACGTAGTTCAACCTTAAAAAAAAAAAAAAAGAGAGAGATACCTATGGTAAAAAAAAATTAAAATTAATTTAAAGCATGTAAACAAAATGAGCAGATTTCTTTTAAAGCTTCTTCAGTTCCTTGGCCATTTCCACTGTAAAACTTGTCACAACTACATTGCAAAAGGCCTGCTGTAAATCTGTGTCCGCTCTTGTTTACAAATTGAGGGACAAATCAAAGTTATTATTATCAAAATTAACTCCTCCAAGGACAGCAAGCCAAGTTAGTTTACTATCAACCTCTATGGCTGAACGGGCAGGCGAATTAGTGAAATGCTTATTTGTCTGTAATAATCCCATATATGTGATAGGGTTAATGAGACGCTCTGTGAACATGACTTGATTTTAGCATGGTTAGCGTCTTAGCCTAATTTGTGTTTGCGTTTGAATTTCGACCAAACAGCCGCATCTTTGGCATGTACATGTAAGATCTTTCTTCTCTCTTTCATCCCTTCACCGCACCCTGCCCTGCTGACGACTGGTGGCTGATGGAAACTGGAAGAAGGTTATGTAAACAAGCAATCCAGCTGCCCTCTGATTGGCCCCGTGAGAGCCATAACCTCATACGATTGGCCGGCGCCTCTGAACTTTTGAGAAAGCCTGTGTTGATGAGTAAAAGTCACAGAAGAACTCCATATTTACCGCTCGGTTTCCTCCTTTGTCTCCCACCTCTGCTTCGGCGTTCGTATTTTCTTTTCATTTAAGTTCAATAAAGTGCCGCACGGATCTATTCAGTCAACAAACCATGTCGCCCCCAGCCCTGGCTCTCATAGCCCCTCCGTCTCTCTCTGTCGGTAAAGAGCGGCTTTATACTGATCTGTTCAAAGCACAGAGTGATTAATTTAAAGACAGATAGAGAGACAGACAGTGACTGACACAGACATCAAAAGACGAGTGCAGCTGAACTGACGGAGTGAATGGCACCTTCTGAATCAATGCTCAAAAGAGAGCAAAAGAGAGAGAGATCGGCCCTGTTTCCCCTCCCTCATTGCTTTTCTGATGTATCTGTCTTCATGAAACAAGGAGGCTAGTTTTAATCTTCTGACGGGGGTGTGAAATTATGAAACAGGGTGTGCGTGAAAGAGAGGGAGAGAGCGGGGGTGGCGAGGTCTTTTTGTGTTTTCTGAATGATTAGGTTTTATTGAAGCTCTTCTGGCTTGTGGAGAAATTGTCTCGGCTCTTTGTGCTTATGTCTGTGCATGTGTGCAGTTGTTTTTTTGGTTACTGACAGTAATTGGATGGCTGTGATTGTAATGATTGTAATATATTTGAATGTGCTTTTTTTTTTTTAAAGGTTGGGGTTCATTTTATTTAAAATACAGTAAAAACAGTTATATTGTTTAGTATTATTACAATTTTGAACTTTTTTTCTAGTTTAGTATATTTTAACATTTCCAGCAGCCAATACTCCAGTCTTCTGTGTCACATGATCCTTCAAAAATCTTTATGATATGCTGATTTGGTGCTCAAAAACATTAAAAAAAACAGTTAAATGTTCTTATTTTATGGTGAAATATGACCCAGACGTGTTCTTGAAAGATTCAAAAGTAATTTGCGATGTTTTTTCGAGAAAATAATGGGTTGCCTTAACCGTAACTCCCAAAAGCCCTTGAGAAACCAAGGCAGAACACGGTGACACCAGTTGCAACTCTTTGGCTTTGTTTTGGAACGTTCAAATTGGGTTACGATACTCTGCCTTTGTTTAGCCGTGCGTTACTGTGTCGGTGTTCTATCAAATAATGCTACCTATCTGATTATACATTGTTGTAAAAAAATGAAAATCATTAAAATCTGTAATTTCATTAAAATAAAATTACAGTGTAGCCTGTGTACTTTGTACAGCTGTCATCCGTCCCTGTAACTTCTGATGTCCTTTGTCCTGCACAACTGCGGTCAGTAGTTTGTTCTGAACCCGCTCCATTGACAAACGTACGATATCGTTTGCTCAGAGTGCAGAGTTGACAGAAAAAATGTTACACATGCCGTAGCAGGTGAATACAACAAATAACTAAAGCCCCGCCTCACCCAGTTCGGGTACCGGAACTGGGCTGCGTTTCCCAAAAGCATCGTAAGCCTAAGTTCGTAAAACGATCGTACGACTGATCTTAATATTATGGTCTGTTTCCCAAAAGCATCGTAACTTAAATAGCACTTGCAAATGTTCGTAGAACTACGAGTGCTCTGGAGTAATCGTAAATCCCAGAGTGCGTCGTAAAACAGATTTACTAGCGGCAGATTAGACTTTTATCTAGATATAAAGGGGTCATGAACTGGCTTTTTAAATTTTATTATATTGTTGTCTGAGGTCAACTTATGACGTTTGCTTGGTTTTTGCGTTCAAAAACATCAAAATGAATAAGCAATAGGCTATTTTGTACCCTAGTTTTGAGCCTAGCTGAAAAAAAAACTCGGTTTTTATGGGCGTCTCGCACTGAAGACTTGGAAGTAAACGCCCACTGCTGTGAGTGGATAACAGTTTTGCATATTATAATGAGTTTCAACTCACCCGTCGATGCACGTGGGGGAAATTGTTTGAAAACGTCCAAAGTTGTAAAATGGCAACCGGAATTATTCGACCCAGAGTCCGTGTGTTGCACCATTCCTGCCAGATCCAATATAGCCGGCACAGCACTCAATCCTCAGTGAAATGAAGCAAACAGACGGATAATGTTTTACCTCATCAGCTGGAAAAATAAAGTTTATCCATGCAGTCCTATTGGAATCCAGAGGGAGCTTATGTAGCGACTGTCTTCTTTCACAACCAGGCACTGCACAATATTCTGTATTGCTCGGTAGCTCAATTCAGTCATCACGAGGTAGGAATCTATGTTATGTGCTATGTGTGTAATGCGTGAATCGGTGGGCGGAGCTAAACCGGTTCTGTTGAAGTAGGCGTTGATCTTCTTCTGCTGGGGTGGTGTTTTAACCCCTTTGACGTCATAGTTCCCCACTTTGAAAAAGGAGTCGTTTGCTGCTTTTATTGGACTAACAAGGACGTTTTCAGTTCTGAAACTTGCAGGATATTATAATATGATGACCTCTTAGATGTCAAAAGCTCAAGGAAAATTTGATTTCTCAGTTCATCACCCCTTTAACAGATTACACTGCAATGTGAGTATAATATAAGGTTTTGATTGTACTTTATTGTACACTTTATTCATGTTTTGTTTAAATTAATTTATAAATGAAATAATTAAAAATGGAAGAAAAGCATAGAAATACAAATCTAAATTGAATGAAAAAACAACAACAAAAAAAATCATAAAAGAAGTACTGGGAAATATGCTTCAAAGAGTCTGACTTGCTGACGTGCATGAAAACCACCCATGTATTGGGCATTTCTTGCGGACCTCCTTCCCTGATCTTTGAACACCCCTGGTGCCAGTTAGTTCGCAGTGTCCTCCCTGATGTTTTGTTTTTCCTTATTTGTATGGTGTCCTTTAAAATAATAAAACATTTGTTTCGCTCTATCTCCTCTAAAAGGACAATAATTTTATCTTTTTGAAAGGTATCTTCTCTTGTTTGTTTTTTTTTGTTTTGTTTTTTCAGCCATTTTGTAAGTGCCTCCCCTGTATATGTGCTTTATATAGTCTTGTTTTGATTTCTAATCCACAACAAATGATGATAATTAGGTAAATCGTTCATATAAGGTTTTATTTCAGCGCTTCGAGAATGGACAGTGACGCTTAAGTAGCAAGTAGAATGCGCTCTCGCGCGTTCATGTTAAGTGCTTTTTTTTGGAAACGTGCGTGGAATTGTGGCGAGCGTAGGATCCTTGTGCAGAGACCTCTTAAGAGCTAAGATACATTGTTATCGGGAAACCCGGCCCTGGTTAAAACAGACATCTAGATGGCTGAGGACCAAAACTGTGCCGCCGTCTTCAGGCCCGCCCTGAGCACGGTCGAGCCAACGCTGGACTAATATGTCACAGGGAGTGATAGATAATAAAATCTTTAAAATATGTTTTTTGTCTTTGCGAGGCAGAGTAAGACCTTTAAAGTATCTTTCTCTTTATACTTATCTTTTGTTCTTCATTTTCTGTGATACATTTTAAAAAAGAGTTAGTTGAAGATATGCAGTGTAAAAACAGTGAGCGAGAGAGAAAACAGGGTGTTTTAAGTGATTTGTGTGTCTTGCGTGTCCCCAAAAGTACTCAGTGACCTGGAACACTGCTCAGTGATATTTCACTCTGATGTGACTTAAACAAAATAAATACTTATTCAAAGAAATAGAATAAAATGGAGCCAAAAAAAAAAAAAGAATGGCATGTCAGGACCAAGCTTTCTGCAGTTACAAACATGTGTCTGTGTGTGTGTGTGTATATATATATATATATATATATATATATATATATATACACTATAAAAAATGCTGGGTTGTTTCAACCCAAATTTGGGTCAAATATGGACAAACTCAAATGTTGGGTTAAAAATGTAATTTAAAATGTTAACTCAACTTTAACTTTCACTTTCAACTGTACATTTTTAATTACATTTTTAACCCAACATTTGTTTTTTGCTAGGGTTTTTGAGTGGTTGTCAGGTGGTAATTTTTTTATGATAGAAACTGTGGTCCAGAGTCTCCATCAATATGCTCTGCTAGTCAACCCAACACTTTTTGGGGCCACCGGAAATATATAGATATCATCTAGCAAGTCACCCAGATAAAAATGTCAGGTAACAGATTAAAAGACATAAAAATCACACATAAAATTACGTTTTCCCATGCAGCCGACTCATTACTTCCGACAGATGTCTCTTTATGCCATCAGGCCCTCTCACAGACCGATAGAGATGGAGAATATGCAAAGAGAGAGGCTAGACGCTCACTTTTAATGGATATTTAAAGGGTAAGTCAAAGACCTGCAAAAATTACAAGCATTTCTGAGAGGTCGCTCCCATTGGCGTTGCTCCAGACACTAGAAAAAGCGGTTAATGAAACGAACGTTAAACGTATCTGTGAAATGTTTCCTTTCAAAACACTCCATTCTGCTTGTCATTTCAGCTAATACCTTTCTGAATTAAAACAGCCGAAAGGTTATCGTAATCCAATTTCAAAGACAATAGGCTTCCGGGACCCCTCGGAGCAACGCGGGAACCATCGGCGTTCGGATCAGGATTGCTTCCCTTGCTTGCCGAGTGTAGATTACAACAGAGAGAGAAATAATTATGTCTTTGCATGAGAGGGAGACAGAAATATCTCTTTGGCTTATTGAAGATGGCAGTGTAAAATTTGCTTTCATATATGCCGAGAGTCGGCGCCTTGAAGCAGTAAACAAGGAGTAATCTTTTTGTCCGTCTTCCCTGTCTAATGCAATATCGCAGTGGTAAACAGAAGCCATGGTCTTTAATGAAGTCGTACCTTCTGGTCTCAGCTGACGGGGGAGGATACAGATTCCGTTATTGTGCTGATTAAACTGCAGGCCTTGGGTGCGCAAATTAAGCCAAGTTAAAAATTTGGTTCACGAAGAGGGATGTTTTCTTGCAATTTTGTGTCAGGAGTGCACATTAGGAATTCTGAATCAAACTGGTATTTATCATTATCTCACATAAAGAGAGAACACACATACTTATTCAGTCAAAACTAGGAGTTATATGAGTTCAGCAAAGTAGATGTAATTTATGACACATGTAGTGTCAACAAGCCCGGTATCAAGGAAGAGACAGATGAAACATAAAATCAATGATTATAATAAATGATTTGTCCAAGTTCTTCAAGTAGTCTCTGTTATTTTACATAGCCTCAAATAAATATATAGTTCTGACCCACACTCTAATCAGAATACCCATCAGATTGCAATCAGAAGTTGATTCAAACACTTGCTGGTGTCTGAAAGTGAGGTTAGCTGGTGGCCTGATGTGTAAACATGGCAAATGTGCAGAGGTGTTGATCCTCTCCTGATTTAGATCAACTCTGCCTTTGGTCATGACCACTCCTTATGCCCCAAGTGGTCAATTTGGACCAAGGTATTCGATTAGCCCGATCAAGCCCCGGAAGTAACAATGAAAATTCGACTGGCCATACTGTTTACACTGTGTTCCAAGTTATTATGCAGATTACATATCGGAAGGATTTCAGTGAAGTGTTTGTTTTGTTTGGCCATACCTTTTTAGATAACTGGTATCAATCTCAGACAGGTTGGTTAAATTGTTTGCCAGGTCTACTTAGGTAAATTGAAACCCTACGTAAAGAGATTGTTCCACATTATTAACCAAGTCACAGTTCTCATGCAATATGGGGAGGAAAAAACATCTTTCTGAAGATGAAAATCATGAAATGGTGCAATGTAATATTGTGAACAAAACAACTAATATTTGTGTGAGAACTGAATGGAGATTATCAAACTATCATAAGATTTGTGAGTAATTTATAGCACAAAATATCTTAGTCAGATGAAGGCTAAATGAAAGTTTCTGCCAAAAAAAATAAATAATTGCATTAAAAAGTTAGGTAGGCACACAAACACACACACAGATACATACACACACACACACACATATATATATATATGAAGAGTTCAGATGCAAAAGCCTCTAAATGCCATTTGAAATTTTCTTCTTTAATGATGATTTTTATCAAACTTGTATATTTAAGTTCAGTAATTTCACTTAAATAACAATTAATAGGTAATTATCATTGCCATTTAAGTGAAATCACTGAACTTAAATATACAAGTTTGACAAAAATCATCATTAAAGAAGAAAATTTCAAATGACATTTAGAGGCTTTTGCATCTGAACTCTTCATATATATATATATATATATATATATATATATATATATATATATATATATATATATACATACACACACTCACCTAAAAAGGATTATTCCATTATTGTGTTTGACCCCCTTTCGTCTTCATTGATTCAATAAGGTATTGGTACTTAATTGTATGATAAGATCACCGTACCAGCCATTCTACCTGTCACCAAGACGTTAACTACTAGAAAGTAAAAATAAGATTACAAATAATAAAGTTGCATAGATGACATATAAATGTTCATGTCAGTTTGAACAGATGCATTAACAGCTGTTCAATCAAATTGAAATGTTTATCACACCTAATTTTTTTGCACAAAGTATTCGTATTGGTGTGTGTTAAGTAGGCAGCTCACTAGATTTTTCAACATAACAATTACCTTCAAAGGTGGATTGTGACAAATATCTCGCTGTATGTGTGTTTGTGTGTGTGGGGGAGGGGGTTTGTATGTGTTGATTGTAGCTCATCAGGGTGACGACCGTTATGATAGTCAGCCCAGGCTAATGGGTGTCCATTGAAAAGCACAGTAATGGCCACTGTGCCAAGGAGCAATGGATCACTTTCCTATCAAAACTAGCCTTTGGGCCTCGGCTTCAATATATCCATCAAACTGTTTGTCTCTCTGTGTGTGTGTGTGTGTTGCATCAGATGCACAATGGGAGATAATTGTGATGGTGTGGACCCAGCCATACATCACAGTCACATGTTGGATTGATGCTCTAGACTGTAATGACCTCGCATTAAATTGACAAATAATGCACATTCTCGCATATTTTTCTCTCTCCTTTTTTAGTAACATGTTTTAATGTCACTGAATTTATCGTTTCTTTTTGTTATTTTTTGTTGATCTTTGACATCTGACTAGGCTCTTGTATATCGTATCAGTAAATACACAATCTAGTTCTAAAAAAACATACTTGGTGTAGATGGTGTGTATCATCTACCAGTAGGGGCTAACAGGACCATGAAATTTAAGTCTCCCTTAAGTTGAATATTTTTTCATAAAAAAAATATTTATGTCATTTTGCTTCCCAAGGAAATGCGTCTTGATTTATTTATTTATTTATATATATATATATATATATATATATTTTTTTTTTTTTTTTGCAGTGCATACGTATTTGTTACTTTTGCTTTTTAAATACACCAGTTTTTCCTTGATTCTGTATACATCAACACAAACACACATTGCTCTGTATGGCCTCGTATGTGTCATGTGAAACAACAAAATTGAACATTCTCTTTTAGAGATTATTTGTTTTACTAAACCTACGGGACAGAAACTTCCACTGAGCTTAAACTGAATAAATAATGCAGAATTCAAGAAAATACAAGACAAAGCCCATATTTCCTCTGGAAATTACCCAGATTTGAAAGTCTACAAACCTGAGTTTGTACTGCATTTTTGATAAGGTCACATACGTTTTGTTCTCAGAGCCAAGCGAAGACTACAAGACTTGCTTGTTGCCCTTTTATGTTTAAAGTATGCGAGCCTGTGACAAAAAGCACCATATCATAGCCAACTTGCAACGTGCCTTGATCTTGACAGTCCTATAGTCTACAAAAAGTGCACCAGACAGCAGAGGTTGTGGTGGGGGAAAAAAAACCAATGTGAATCTTTAAATGTGTGCTTTAAATTTTATCAGCTCAAATAAAAAAAAAAAATATATATATATATATATATATATATATATATATATAAACAAGATGTTCAGTAGTGAGTTTTGTACTCCGTACCTGACATGGTTTTCACAATATCAAACATTTTGGTAGAAAAATTTGCCAGGTTTTGAATAACAAATGTAGACCCCTATTTGTGTTAGATAACGTGAGTGTAGTAATTTTGTGTTTTTGTTTGTTAATGTATTATGTTTTTTTATTGATTTCAAATTCATTGATTCATTGTTTTATTTCCATCCATCCAACCATTCATCCATCCATCCATTCATCCATCCACCCACCCATCCATCACCTGCTCATTCCATCCATCCATCCATCCATTGCCTACTCATTCCATCCATCCATCCATCCATTGCCTACTCATTCCATCCATCCATCTATCCATCCATCCACCCATCCATCCATCACCTACTCATTCCATCCATCCATCCATCCATCCATCACCTACTCATTCCATCCATCCATCCATCCATCCATCCATCCATCCATCCATCCATCCATCGCCTACTCATTCCATCCATCCATCTATCCATCCACCCACCCATCCATCACCTACTCATTCCATCCATCCATCCATTGCCTACTCATTCCATCCATCCATCCATCCATTGCCTACTCATTCCATCCATCCATCCATCCACCCATCCATCCATCACCTACTCATTCCATCCATCCATCCATCCATCACCTACTCATTCCATCCATCCATCCATCCATCCATCCATCCATCCATCCATCGCCTACTCTTTCCATCCATCGACCCATCCATCCATCCATCCATCCATCGTCTACTCATTCTATCCATCCATCCATCCATTGCCTACTCCGGTGTTTCCCAACCCTGTTCCTGGCGGCACACCAACACTGCGTGTATTCTTTGTAACCCTTATCAAACACACCTGACTCAACCCATCAGCTCATAATCAGGTGGGTTAATGAGCTGATGAGTTGAATCGGGTGTGTTTGATTAGGGAGACAAAGAAAACACGCAGTGTTGGTGTGCCGCCAGGAACAGGGTTGGGAAACACTGGCCTACTCATTCCATCCATCCATCGCCTACTCATTCCATACATCCATCCATCCATCGCCTACTCATTCCATACATCCATCCATTGCCTACTCATCCATCGCCTACTCATTCCATCCATCCATCCATCGCCTACTCATTCCATCCATCCATCCATCCACCACCTACTCATTCCATCCATCCATCCACCGCCTACTCATTCCATCCATCGCCTACTCATTCCATCCATCCATCCATCCACCGCCTACTCATTCCATCCATCCATCCATCCACCCACCGCCTACTCATTCCATCCATCCATCCATCCATTGCCTACTCATTCCATCCATCCATCGCCTACTCATTCCATCCATCCATCCATCCATCCATCCATCGCCTATTCATTCCATCCATCTATCCATCCATCCATCCATCGCCTACTCATTCTATCCATCTATCCATCCATTGCCTACTCATCCATCCATCCATCGCCTACTCATTCCATACATACATCCATCCATCGCCTACTCATTCCATACATCCATCCATTGGCTACTCATCCATCCATCCATCCATCCATCCATCCATCCATCGCCTACTCATTCCATCCATCCATCCATCCATCGCCTACTCATTCCATCCATCCATCCATCTATCCATCGCCTATTCATTCCGTCTATCTATCCATCCATCCATCCATCCATCGCCTACTCATCCATCGCCTACTCATTCCATCCATCCACCCATTCATCCATCCATCGCCTACTCATTCCATTCATCCACCCATCCATCCATCCATCGCCTACTCATTCCATCCATCATCCGTCCATCCATCCATCGCCTACTCATTCCATCCATCGACCCATCCATCCATCCATCACCTACTCATTCCATCCATCCATCCATCCATCCATCGCCTACTCTTTTCATCCATCCATCCATTGCCTACTCATCCATCGCCTACTCATTCCATCCATCCATCGCCTACTCATTCCATCCATTCATCGGCTACTCATTCCATCCATCCATCCATCGCCTACTCATTCCATCAATCCATCCATCCATCGCCTACTCATTCCATCCATCCATCCATCCATCGCCTACTCATTCCATCCATCCATCGCCTACTCATTCCATCCATCCATCCATCCATCGCCTACTCATTCCATCCATCCATCGCCTACTCGTTCCATCCATCCATCGCCTACTCATTCCATCCATCCATCCATCCACCGCCTACTCATTCCATCCATCCATCCATCCATCCATCCATTCATCGCCTACTCATTCCATCCATCCATCCATCCATCGCCTACTTATTCCATCCATCCATCGCATACTCATTCCATCCATCCATCGCCTACTCATTCCATCCATCCATCGCCTACTCGTTCCATCCATCCATCCATCGCCTACTCATCCATCGTCTACTCATTCGATCCACCCATCCATCCATTCATCCATCCATCCATCCATACATCCATACATCCATCCATCCATCGCCTACTCATTCCATCCATCCATCGCCTACTCATTCCATCCATCCATCCATCCATCCATCCATTGCCTACTCATTCCATCCATCCATCCATCCATCCATCCATAGCCTACTCATTCCATCCATCCATCCATCCATCCATCCATCGCCTACTCATTCCATCCATCTATCCATCTATCCATCCATCCATCCATCCATCCATCCGCAAACACATTCTTCACAAATTCTCCACATAAAAAAAAACAGCAGGGTGGTGAAACAACAAAGCAGGGAGTAAATATGTTTTGGGTGAATTACTTGTTTAATATTTTAAACATAATCAGGAACGATGTTTTGACTGATGGCCGCAATACCCGCTGTATTTATTCCTATGTGACAGCTTCATACAGCATAAAAAAGCTCACATGGCTTGAATGGAATAATTGACCTTTTTCCCTCCTCAGGCTATTCCACAGGCGTCCTGCTGAGTTATATCTTTTATTATATTCATGCCTTTGTGTGTCTTTGGCCCCGAGCAGATCTAATGATCTCCCAGATGCACCATTTCATAATCTATAACCAGCCCAGCAGAGCCCAGGTGCTTTGATTCTCTACGTTTGCCCACGCACGGCCCCAATCAGGTGGCCGGATTTAACCAAATGGCCTTGCTGCTGTTGTTTAGCTCTTTAAATGTTTTAAAAGACGACTGGGCTTTAAAGTGGTAGGGTGAGCGGGAAAAAGGCTGCCAATTTAAATGACGGAGAACGCGGGGCGAACGAAACCGCTGGGTTGTGGCTTTCATCTACCGGTGTGGAGCCCTGACGCTTTAATGCCCTACCAGAGAAAAAAATGGCAATCATAAATATGGTTTTGATTTTCTTGTCAGCTGCAACAACAAAGATACAAGCCGAGAATATTAGCCACCATTGATCGCTGTCTGTTTGGGAGCATAACAGATGATGACCTTTTTTGTGGGTCTCAAGATGTAAAAGTACCGGCCTGGGTGTCTTTTGCACGGACGGGCCCTGGCATTAACACAAATTAGAGTCCGCCGTTAAAGGCCCACATCAATTTTCTGGGAATGTGCTTCTGTCATTACTGTGGCGATGGGGTGCTGTAAAGCGTGGTGAGGTGCTGTCTCGCCACATGTTTGAGCCGGGGGAGGCTTGGAAAGCAGACCATTAAATATCTTGATTTACGCTATCTCTCTCTCTTTCTCTCGCACGTACACACTGTTAACCATAGCAATCATGCTCTCATTATTGGCTACACAAAGCTACACATGCAGACGTTTTCCTTTGAATTCTCCCTGTAAGCTACTATGTTCTGATTGCATATCTTCTATGGTCGCTCTTTGGTAAATTCTACATGAAGGAAGTAGGTTGTACCTGTGTATATTTAAGAAAGGCCCACCTCTTCAGGAACATTGTATAACCATGGCCTTATTCAATGCAGGATGATTTTTTTTTCCTGGTAATAACATTAAGTACACTAAGTACAGGAGCTCTTGTGTAGTGAATATGTGAAGGCAAAATAAAGTGAGTCTTGATAGTATTTCAACATTAAAAACTGGGTTAAAAAATAGATCATTTTGAATGGGAAAATGTATATGCTGTGTGTTTCAAATTACTGTATTTTATTTTCATTATTTTGTCAATTTTACTCAGAAAGAAAAGCTAGTGTTTACATTTTTGTATGTTGAATGGAAAGACATCACATTAAGGTCCATTTCTTAAAGCTGCAGTCTGGCATTTTTCCTCTTTGTCGCCATCTCTGTTCGAAATCTGCAATTGCAGTCATTTGCAGAATTATCATCTTTACATGAGTTGTACTAACACCCTCGACACGGCACAGCACGGACGAACACAATGTTTGAAGAGAGTGTGTGGCTGACAGATTATTTTTTTTGGAAGTATGACCAACATAAGAATTTTCACCAGAAAATGTTGTCTGAACTAGTAAGAAACATCCAATTTTGTTCTGGTTCTGACTTTGCAGTAAATCGCCCTGATTAATTCTAACAATCGCTTATAAGTGCACAGATGTGACGTAGTGTACAGATGTGACGTAATGGCTCAATATAGCCTACTAGTCGAGACTCTTCATTATGTGTACAGATGTGACGTAATGACTCAATATAGCCGACTCTTCTTTATGTGTACAAATGTGATGTAATGACTCAATATAGCCTACTAGCCGAGACTCTTCTTTATGTGTACAGGCGTGACGTAATGACTCAATATAGTCTACTAGCCGAGACTCTTCTTTATGTGTACAGATGTGACGTAATGACTCAATATAGTCTACTAGCCGAGACTCTTCTTTATGTGTACAGATGTGGCGTAATGACTCGATATGGCCCTCTAGCCGAGACTCTTCTTTATGTGTACAGATGTGGCGTAATGACTCAATATAGTCTACTAGCCGAGACTCCGTCTTTATGTGTACAGATGTGACGTAATGACTCAATATAGTCTACTAGCCGAGACTCTTCTTTATGTGTACAGATGTGACGTAATGACTCAATATAGTCTACTAGCCGAGACTCTTATTTATGTGTACAGATGTGATGTAATGACTCAATATAGCCTACTAGCCGAGACTCTTCTTTATGTGTACAGGTGTGACGTAATGACTCAATATAGTCTACCAGCCGAGACTCTTCTTTATGTGTACAGATGTGACGTAATGACTCAATATAGTCTACTAGCCGAGACTCTTCTTTATCTGTACAGATGTGACGTAATGACTCAATATACCCTACTAGCCGAGACTCTTCTTTATGTGTACAGGTGTGACGTAATGACTCAATATAGCCTACTAGCCGAGACTCTTCTTTATGTGTACAGATGTGACGTAATGACTCAATATAGTCTACTAGCCGAGACTCTTCTTTATGTGTACAGGTGTGACGTAATGACTCAATATAGTCTACTAGCCGAGACTCTTCTTTATCTGTACAGATGTGACGTAATGACTCGATATGGCCTACTACTTGAGACTCTTCTTTATGTGTACAGATGTGACGTAATGACTCGATATGGCCTACTACTTGAGACTCTTCTTTATGTGTACAGATGTGACGTAATGACTCAATATGCCCTACTAGCCGAGACTCTTCTTTATGTGTACAGGTGTGACGTAATGACTCAATATAGTCTACTAGCCGAGACTCTTCTTTATGTGTACAGGTGTGACGTAATGACTCAATATAGTCTACTAGCCGAGACTCTTCTTTATCTGTACAGATGTGACGTAATGACTCAATATGGCCTACTAGCCGAGACTCTTCTTTATGTGTACAGATGTGACGTAATGACTCGATATGGCCTACTACTTGAGACTCTTCTTTATGTGTACAGATGTGACGTAATGACTCAATATAGTCTACTAGCCGAGACTCTTCTTTATGTGTACAGGTGTGACATAATGACTCAATATAGTCTACTAGCCGAGACTCTTCTTTATGTGTACAGGTGTGACGTAATGACTCAATATAGTCTACTAGCCGAGACTCTTCTTTATGTGTACAGATGTGACGTAATGACTCAATATAGTCTACTAGCCGAGACTCTTCTTTATCTGTACAGATGTGACGTAATGACTCGATATGGCCTACTAGCCGAGACTCTTCTTTATGTGTACAGATGTGACGTAATGACTCGATATGGCCTACTACTTGAGACTCTTCTTTATGTGTACAGATGTGACGTAATGACTCAATATAGTCTTCTAGCCGAGACTCTTCTTTATGTGTACAGGTGTGACGTAATGACTCAATATAGTCTACTAGCCGAGACTCTTCTTTATGTGTACAGGTGTGACGTAATGACTCAATATAGTCTACTAGCCGAGACTCTTCTTTATGTGTACAGATGTGACGTAATGACTCAATATAGCCTACTAGCCGAGACTCTTCTTTATGTGTACAGATGTGACGTAATGACTCAATATACCCTACTAGCCGAGACTCTTCTTTATGTGTACAGATGTGACGTAATGACTCAGTATAGCCTACTAGCCGAGACTCTTCTTTATGTGTACAGATGTGACGTAATGACTCAGTATAGCCTACTAGCCGAGACTCTTCTTTATGTGTACAGGTGTGACGTAATGACTCAATATAGTCTACTAGCCGAGACTCTTCTTTATGTGTACAGATGTGACGTAATGACTCAATATAGTCTACTAGCCGAGACTCTTATTTATGTGTACAGATGTGACGTAATGACTCAATATAGTCTACTAGCCGAGACTCTTCTTTATGTGTACAGGTGTGACGTAATGACTCAATATAGCCTACTAGCCGAGACTCTTCTTTATGTGTACAGATGTGACGTAATGACTCAATATACCCTACTAGCCGAGACTCTTCTTTATGTGTACAGATGTGACGTAATGACTCAGTATAGCCTACTAGCCGAGACTCTTCTTTATGTGTACAGATGTGACGTAATGACTCAGTATAGCCTACTAGCCGAGACTCTTCTTTATGTGTACAGGTGTGACGTAATGACTCAATATAGTCTACTAGCCGAGACTCTTATTTATGTGTACAGATGTGATGTAATGACTCAATATAGCCTACTAGCCGAGACTCTTCTTTATGTGTACAGGTGTGACGTAATGACTCAATATAGTCTACCAGCCGAGACTCTTCTTTATGTGTACAGATGTGACGTAATGACTCAATATAGTCTACTAGCCGAGACTCTTCTTTATCTGTACAGATGTGACGTAATGACTCAATATACCCTACTAGCCGAGACTCTTCTTTATGTGTACAGGTGTGACGTAATGACTCAATATAGCCTACTAGCCGAGACTCTTCTTTATGTGTACAGATGTGACGTAATGACTCAATATAGTCTACTAGCCGAGACTCTTCTTTATGTGTACAGGTGTGACGTAATGACTCAATATAGTCTACTAGCCGAGACTCTTCTTTATCTGTACAGATGTGACGTAATGACTCGATATGGCCTACTACTTGAGACTCTTCTTTATGTGTACAGATGTGACGTAATGACTCGATATGGCCTACTACTTGAGACTCTTCTTTATGTGTACAGATGTGACGTAATGACTCAATATGCCCTACTAGCCGAGACTCTTCTTTATGTGTACAGGTGTGACGTAATGACTCAATATAGTCTACTAGCCGAGACTCTTCTTTATGTGTACAGGTGTGACGTAATGACTCAATATAGTCTACTAGCCGAGACTCTTCTTTATCTGTACAGATGTGACGTAATGACTCAATATGGCCTACTAGCCGAGACTCTTCTTTATGTGTACAGATGTGACGTAATGACTCGATATGGCCTACTACTTGAGACTCTTCTTTATGTGTACAGATGTGACGTAATGACTCAATATAGTCTACTAGCCGAGACTCTTCTTTATGTGTACAGGTGTGACATAATGACTCAATATAGTCTACTAGCCGAGACTCTTCTTTATGTGTACAGGTGTGACGTAATGACTCAATATAGTCTACTAGCCGAGACTCTTCTTTATGTGTACAGATGTGACGTAATGACTCAATATAGTCTACTAGCCGAGACTCTTCTTTATCTGTACAGATGTGACGTAATGACTCGATATGGCCTACTAGCCGAGACTCTTCTTTATGTGTACAGATGTGACGTAATGACTCGATATGGCCTACTACTTGAGACTCTTCTTTATGTGTACAGATGTGACGTAATGACTCAATATAGTCTACTAGCCGAGACTCTTCTTTATGTGTACAGGTGTGACGTAATGACTCAATATAGTCTACTAGCCGAGACTCTTCTTTATGTGTACAGGTGTGACGTAATGACTCAATATAGTCTACTAGCCGAGACTCTTCTTTATGTGTACAGATGTGACGTAATGACTCAATATAGCCTACTAGCCGAGACTCTTCTTTATGTGTACAGATGTGACGTAATGACTCAATATACCCTACTAGCCGAGACTCTTCTTTATGTGTACAGATGTGACGTAATGACTCAGTATAGCCTACTAGCCGAGACTCTTCTTTATGTGTACAGATGTGACGTAATGACTCAGTATAGCCTACTAGCCGAGACTCTTCTTTATGTGTACAGGTGTGACGTAATGACTCAATATAGTCTACTAGCCGAGACTCTTCTTTATGTGTACAGATGTGACGTAATGACTCAATATAGTCTACTAGCCGAGACTCTTCTTTATCTGTACAGATGTGACGTAATGACTCAATATACCCTACTAGCCGAGACTCTTTTTTTTGTGTACAGATGTGACGTAATGAAGCAAAGACATGCTTGATTCTCTTCTGGAGTCTTTTTTTAGGCAGACTTAGTAGTAAGTAAGAAACTAACTAACTATCTAACTAAAGCAGTGTGCCTTTGCTCCGGGATATTGTGTAAAAGTGGGTGAATGAAGGACCGTAGACTTTTTTCCATTGAAATTCTAGTAAAGGGAGTATGGTGATACTTCTGCTGTGTTTGATTCCACTGATCAGTTTTGCAGGAGAGCAATTGTGTTCACCGACATACCTTTTCACAGTTTTGGATCAGATGTAGCCCTCTAAACGTGTCCTAAAAGACATGTGCAGTGGCGTTTGCCCTGCAGTCTTCTGTTGTTATTTCTTAGGTTTATGTGAAATCCCCCTGTAGTAAAGAAGAGGGCATGCAGTTTCCATATCAGATCCTCTTTTTCTCCTGGTGAAGGTATCAGGAGGTTTCAACTGGGTCTAAGTCACCCACGCAGACCAATGAGTCAGATTCCACTCAGACTCCTCTTGCTATTGAACAGGCATAATACTTGTTTACACTTCTTTATAGCCTTTCTTGGTTGTGTAATCGTTTGTGTTGCGGTGCACTTCTGTCATGACCCAACATATTCTATAATCTCATTTACATTTGTAGCTCTGAGATATATTTTTATACCTTACAACCTTCACAGAATGTTCTGGGTAAATACAACCTTTTCATTTTCAATGCAATGGAATCTGTGCCATGTTGTCAAATATAGATAAATGTGTTAAAAGAGCCATAAGATTGTGGCCAAAACTGGTATTCACTTTCAAATTACTGTAGAGTGGTGTATTCTGTTAATTATTTATTTCGGACTTTGTCACAAAGTATTTCGGATTCATATCGAGATTTGTTTGGATTTGCAACAAACAATTTTTTGGGGGATTTTTTTTTTTTTATCCGATTCCGACACGTTTGTATCTGCAGCTGTGATAACTAGAGAAGAGCTGGCAACCCGGATGCCGCAACATTACTGATTCCGAGATTGGTAGATCGGTGGAGGGTGACGCATCAGAACAAAACACAACTTGACAACATCAACATCAGTTGAGGGCTGCAACTTCACTTTTTAAATGACAATATCCTGGCCAGACTACTCTTGTCAGTGATATAAGTATTTGAAATGAAGATGATTTCTTAATGTCTAATGACATATCAAGGAAAATGTATGATTAGTTGAAATATATTTCTTGCTTACAGCTCCTTTAGTGTCCTTAGAATGAAAGTATATGACATGACAACAATATTGATTTATTTTCTGGTTGTTGCCATGTCGGTGTTCTTATCAACTAAAACTACAACACACTAATACTAAATGGTAACACTTTACTTGAAGGGGTGTGCATAAGACTGGCATGACACCTTCGTAACCATGACATGACAAATGTCATGAATATGGAATAGGGTGTATGCATGTTTATGACAATGTCATTAAGTGACATTTGTAATGCAAATATGACATTGTTTAAGATGTCTTTGTTATGACATCTTGACATAAGCCATAACATCATAATCTGTCAGTGTCTTTGACATGACAACTTGACATTAAATTAAGTTAAAACGTTATGTGGTTGGTTTTGACAGTTTAGAAATAGTCAGGCCAGACCAAACTTCTCAACCAAAAAATGTTGTGGGCAGGGTTCGGGCTGGCATCCAGGCTACAAAAGTACATAAACAAAAAAACAAACAAACAAAAAAAAAGATAACATAAATGGGTAATAATTAGAGACTTTATGCCTAAAGTATTTTAAGTATATATATATATATATATATATATATATTTCCTCAACTGCATCAAAATATGCTGGGAACACATATACAAACTATTATATATTATAATGATATAGTTATACTATAATTTGAATCACTGACCCATTACTGATTACTGATATAATCTTGTTTCTGGAGATCGTGTCCCCTGTTTAGCATAATACTGGTTGGCCAAACAGATAGTCCCGTCCCAAACTCTGGTCATTGCTTGCTCAATATTGGTGTGTTACTCAAACAAACTATGTTTTGATGGCACCACAGACCACAATGTGTTCGCCTTTTAGGGAAATTAACCTACAAATGTCTCATAGTTGTCTCTGCATGTTATACTGAGATAGGTGAAAGTATTTTAACATTGACAAAATAAATAAATAATACACACTACCATCCATCGGTGTTTCAGCATTCACACAGATTATGAATGTTACGCTCTGTGGAGCAGATGATATTTTGGAGTGTCTGTTGTGGCCCCTAGTGCTCAATGAACTCAGAGATGGTTCAAAACGTCCAGTCAAGTCCACCTCACCATGGTTACTGTGGAGAAAACCTCAACCTTACCATAGCAACCCTGAGATGCAACGGTTCACCTGCAGCGTCTTGTCGCCACAACAAAAAGACAAAAACATAAAAGCATGAGTAATTGAGATTATTTACACATCTATTGCTCGGTCAAGAGTTACTGTGTAAATGTTTTGCTATCTGAGATCACACAGGCTGTGATTTTGTGCTCCTGATATGTTGCCATCTCAACTACCTGTTTTTATGTTGTTTTGTCATTCACCTTTAACCTTTAGCCTAAAGCAAACATGTATAATGTGTAATGACTATAGTAACCATTACAAATATATTGATATACTTTAGATAACTTAACCCTACCATTAAAGATATTAAAAATGTACAGTGTTAACAAAAAAATGTATCAAACAGGCAAGTGTAATCCCAATAATCAATTTGTTGCAAGAATGTCAAAAAGCTACCCATGTTGTCCAACTAATAATGTGTTGCATTCACACTCATCTCTGGCAATTGTATAAGATATAGAGTACAATGTTTTTGTTGTTAAAATGGTAATGAAATGCATTTTTCAACAAAAAAAAAAAAAAAAAAAATTATAATGCTGTCTGAGGTCCGAGAAGGTTATTCACACTTGTGTTGCAACATTAACATCGGATCCAATGTAGTCTCTCAGTCTCAGTGAAAAGCCTGCATAGAACTGCCTTGTTTAATAACGAATCCACAGTAAAATGAAGGGAACAAAACAGTTTCTGATGCAGTCTGTACTTTAAAAATAAATTTCATCCACACTTTCCTAATGTCCGATTAGCAAGGTAGATATGCAAAGACTGTTTTTCCACAATTTGGCACTGCAAAAAATCTTGTAATCTTCAGAGGCATCTCTATCATTTTGTTGCTGAAGTAATTTTGTGTTTGCGTCTCTCTTGTATTTACTTTGTTGCTTTGATGTTTTCTTTTTTTTTATTTTGCAGTCTTTCATCGCACTATGGCTTTATACTGAGGGGAATATGAAACACACTGTTTGGGCAGCTTGGTTTCAATAAAAGCTGTTTTTGGTTATTCGGTAATCTCAAGGACGGTTTGACATTACAGAATGTTTTTATAGGACAATTACCTCTAATGTGTCAGAAGAACTTTGATTTCTCAATTCATGACCCCTTTAATCATTGAAAATCTTATTCTGATGTTCTCCGCGAAGGAGCACCTGTCTTAGTCAAACGTATTCATCACCTTAAACATGTCGCGAGAGCCAATTAGCATTTGATATCACTCTGCCTTAGAACTTTTTTGTAAAGCTTCCTGTGGTTTTCATTTGTAACGAGTGCGGGGTTTGACTATGGAAGCTTGTTTCCGCCATAGAATGAAAAATAAAAATGACTTTTTTTCTCACAATTGCAAGATATAAAGTCAGAACTGCGTGATATAAAGTCGCAATTGCGTGTTGTAAAGTCAGAATTGCGTGTTATAAAGTCAGAATTGTGAAATATAAAGTCGCAATAGCAATATATACTGTAGTCAGAACTGTGAGATATTAAGTCGCAATTGTGTGTTATAAAGTCCGAATTGCAAGATATAAAGTCCGAATTGCAAGATATAAAGTCTGAATTGATAGATATAAAGTCGCAATTGCGTGTTATAAAGTCAGAATTGTGAGATATAAAGTCGCAATTGCATGTTATAAAGTCAGAATTGTGAGATTTAAACTATTCTGAGAGGGAATAAAGTTAGTCTTTTTTCCCCTTAGAATTAGCCAGATAAGTCGCAATTGCGAGTTTGTATCTCACAATTCTGAGAAAAGATGTTAGAATTTTGACATATAAACTCGCAATTATGTGTTATAAAGTCAGAATTGTGAGATGTAAACTCGCTATTGTGAGAAAAAAAGTCTGAATTGTGAGATAAAAAGTTGCACTTCTCTTTTTTTTTCTCAGAATTGCGACTTTATATCTCACAATTCTGACTTTATAACATGCAATTGTGTGATAAAAAGTCGCAATTATTTTTTTTTTTTTTTTTTTAATTCAGTGGCGTAAACAAGCTTCCATATTTGACATTTATTGTCGCAACCGAGGATGGAGATGAAGATCATTGAATAATGTCTTGAATTTGGCTCTCACAGATTCTGAATATTTGGATTACATTGATTAATCAATTGTATAATCATTATACTTTTTATGCTGTGTTTTTGGCATATTTTAAAGTCCTTGTTTGATTCGCAGCATATTGATTATGACCTTTGTGTCCCACGACAAACCAATAAATAATGCATGAAGTAATGGTTAAACAATAACAGAAAAGTTATTCCTTTTAAGCTTTTAAAGTGAATTCTTGTTTTAACAAATACGTTATTAACAGACATGATGAAATCTTTAAAATATCAGATTTTTACATTTCTGGAAAAATGTTTAGCTTGTTGCAGTTGCAGTGTAGGTTTATTTATTTATTTATTTATTTTTATTTCCTTGTAATAATAGTGATGATTTATATAGAAAACTCCACTATTGAAGTCTAGGCTTTTCATGCTATTAATGAAAAAAAGCATGACCGCTTTTTTAAGCCTACATTATGCATCCTTTAGTTGTGTTCCAGTGTTTCTTAGTTTTCAGGTTCCTGTATATGTGAAAGTGTGTAAATGCTCTGAGGGTTCTTCTTTGGCACAATCTCACAGTAAAGCTGATCTGAGAAGAGCATCTGGGGCATTATCAGAAAGAGATCTGTTCAGTATCCTGGTCCCAGAACTGTGTTTGGGAACCTTTCAGAGATATGGGTCCCCTGAAGAGACTCATAATGGTTCCTCTCCCTCTCCATATGCCCACTGCAGAATGATCCAACACACTTTCTAAAGAGATTTTTAAAAAACGTGTGTGTGTGAGAGAGAGGGAGAGAAAGAGAGAAAATAGAGAATGCTATAGAGTTTACAGTTTGAGGACATTGGAAAGTGTTGTTGAAATCGTATCTGTTGGACGACAAAGCGCTTGTGAAATCCGAGTTTGTTTTGTGAATTAGTACGAGTAAGTGCGTAAAGTACAATGCATTTTTCAGTACACAGATGGTACATGCTCGCAGGGTAATGGCACATGGCGTGCGTAAGTGTGTGTGAGATAGTGACGATCGTAGATTTGGCTCTATCAGGGTCGGCCACATTCCAATCTCCGCGGAGACCCTAGAGCAATGACATCATTAGTGGGGGTGGTTCTAACACATTCTATTTAAATGCAGACGTGCTAATTGGCTTGGCATAAGCTTCAGTCATCTCTATATTCCAGCCCCCCTGTGACCGCCAAACTATTCAGATATCAGTGTTAACCACCTACACATGATAGCGCACACCTATCTTTCTCATACCTTTGATACACAGGCAGCATTCTCGCCTCCAGAGAGCTGGCAGATGTTTTCATCAGGTTTTCCGCTTGTTAACGTATAAGAACGATTTTGCTTTTCTAGCATGTCTCTTAAACATGCAGGGAGAAAAAAAAAGTGCCGCTGTTTTATGATGCAGGCCAAATTGGATGTCATGGGCAGCCGTGTGTGGATGGACAGCCGGATTGGGTATTATGTTTCCCTTGGGGTCATGGGTTCTTTCATAGGGGTCTGGATAATCTGTGCAAGCAGGAGGCAGAAGATGGGGGTGGCCGTGTTGACGGGAAAGGGATCACAATCCATCTCTGAGGTTTTAGGACATGGCTACCAATATGTTTTTGACAATAACTCTTAAGATGGAAAGAGAGATACCATTTTACTAATTCAAGAAAATGCAGTATTAAATCTGCCACAGCACATAAATAAAGTAAATATAGTTTTATAGTTTACTTTGACAGCCCAATAAAATACAAAATAATAATAGTAAATTAAAGCTGCAAGCAGCATTTATCGGTGTTCAAGCAGTTCAGATCTTTAAGGCATTTAAGTACAAAAGCATCAAAATACATTAAGTTGTATGTAGCAGGCATGATTTATCATGATATACTACATTTCAGGGTGATATTACATAATTAACCATGTTCCAATATGATTTATCATAATTTACCATGTTAAAATATGATTTACTACAGTTTAGTTCACACACTCATTTTCAACTTCAGGATCATAGTCATTTTTTTACTAAATGTGGTTGTAAATGTTAAAAGATTGAATTGATAAAGTTATACTATGATTTATAGTTGAGAATTGTGAAAAAAAAAATAATTTAAACAGCAGCGGGCAGTAAAACACCACTCACTGGCCACCTATAATTCGATCCTAACGGAACTTTGCGGAGGAACTTTGGTTGCTGTAGCGCCACCTATGGGCCAATCGGGCTCATACTCTGATAGCTTCTCCACAATTTGAGGCCCTACCAACTGACAAAATATCAGAGCTCCAGCCCTTACGGTTTTGGCTGCACGATGCGTTTAGGGGATTTTTTTTTTCTCTCTCTAGCAAATACAATAGGTTTTCAGCACTTCGTGCTTGAACACCTAATAATGAGAGAATAGGCCTAGACTGGTTTGGTCCCGATTGGGCAAAAAACCAGGGACTAGTTTGCAAAAGTGGGTTTTGGACAAAAACCAAAATAACATTTTTTTTTTTGCTCCAAATGGAAATCCGAGCCAGGGATTACAGTGGAGTAAAAACATTGAAGCTAAGTCAAACGGTCTAGGAGTTATGAGCAATTTAGTGCTTTTGGTTGCTGTAGCGCCACCTATGGGCCAATTGGGCTCATACTCTGATAGCTTCTCCACAATTTGAGGCCCTACCATCTGACAAAGTTTCAGAGCTCCAGCCCTTACGGTTTGGGCTGCATGATGCGTTTTAGGGGATTTTTTTTTCCTCTCTAGCAAATACAATAGATTTTCAACACTTCGTGCTTGAACACCTAATTAATTCTCTTTCAGAGTTTCAACGGAGTCCCTGGAACCCGACTGCTGCGCATTCGTTTTTTCTGAATCGAACAACTAACCATTAATGGAGTGACGTCACTCTCTCTTGAACAAGGACAGCTGCAGTGATTTAAAAGTCTCAGAAATACAGGTAAGTGTCTTAACTCCATACTTGCTGGTCAAACACAAACACGTTAAATTGATCCCACCCATGTTTCTTGGACACAGCCCCATTGCACATGTCCACGTTTCCTTTACTTGTCATAAGAAACTTTTAAAGGTTATTTTAATTTTATCTCAAAATATTCAGATAAGCAAGTTCAATCACTACCAAAACCCACATCTAATATATTAACATTGATAAAGGTCAGCATAAGCATATGGTGTCTTATCCACTGCCTTGCAACCCACCCCAAGGTATTTCTCAAGACCAGAGACCTCCTTTAGTACCCTTTCTCCATGATATCTTGATCTAACCCTGGAGCTTGATCCATCTGTGGATCTCCCTGCCAGGCAATAGCATAACCCAGAACCCTCCAACACTACCAGGTGGCACCCAATATGGCAGCCCC
Source organism: Pimephales promelas (assembly GCF_016745375.1). The sequence continues at coordinate 18,483,400 of NW_024121144.1, forward strand.
CTCCAGCCCACCCAATTGAGCCTCTGGGAATTTAGGCCACAATACCGAGAATGGTGAATATCAGCAATCATATCAAGTTCTGGGTAACTGTAAGAGATGATTTCGGGCCATTTTTGTGATTGCCATTTTATTTTACATGGTTTTCTGACACTTTGTGCTAAAAGCATGCAAGCAAGAAACAAGCACAATAATGATATATTTCAGCACAATATCCACAATGCTTGTCGCCCCCACTGTGTTTGCATGTTCAATCGCATTTTAATTGCATCAAACGTTCTTTCTGTTTCTTTCTCCCTCACACATCTAAAAAAACATGTCTGTGTGAGGGTGTTGATTAGGAAGGTAAAAATACAACATGTAGGATTTTATGCTAATTAGCCTTTAAACCTTGCTCACGTCAGCGAGAGTTCATAATTAGCACGTTCGAAGGGAAGTGGTGAAAAGCTTGGGTGGCGAGATTGGCTGATCTGAATGAAATTAGCAGTGTGAAAATCAAGACATTTCAATTTTTCCTCCTACCCACACCTGTTTGCCGTGGACAGGAGGCATTTTTTCACACTCGACTTAAATCTCACAGAACCATTGGAGGGCTCAACATGGGGCTTTTCTCTCAGCTTCCAACTTGTTTCTCCGACACCCTGTATATATTTTTCTTGGTTTATGTGAAGGAAAAGGCAGTGATTTATGTATTTCATGCCAAGCCATTTTTCTTGCAGTGTTGCAAATTGTACTTAGCAGCTAATTAGCTACTGGCAAGTCTGACTTTTTGAAAATTTGACTTGTTGATTCAAACCTTTCTGTACTTAGCTGCTATGCATTAGCTATGCAGCCATAATGTGTTACACACTGTATCTTAATGTCAGATTTGAGAGAATCTGATTTGATTTTGATTTTTGTTTTTTGGGGGGTTTTTTTGGTTCTTGAAGAATTATTATTTTTTTTTATGCAGTAAACAACATATACACAATAATATAACAAACAATAAATAATAATAATAAAATAAATAAATTAAATTTACACTCAAAAACATGCAAGACCTTTACATTACTCAATTATTTTGAAGAAAGAACATAAACGGACAGTTTTAATAGCCTTTCTGTTAGCACTACTCCGAATACTCTCCCTTGCAGAAACCCACACCGTGAAAAGTTTAGTTACACTTTTTTTTAAAAAAGTTGAACACATTTTAACTAAAGCACAAGTGCCATGTTCAACACTCTGCAAAAGATGCAAGTGCAATGGTCAATAAAAATAATGAAAACAATGGAAAACAGTGGAATGCAAAAACGACGTTGTGTGTAAACGGCCCCTTAATCTGTCAAATGCTTAAACGTTCTCCTCATACAGGTAGACTTTTGTGATTGACTGATTAATGGATTTCATACTAGGGTAATATACAATGTAATGTTACGAAATGTACTTAGCAGCTAGTTATTAGTCATCTGCAATCATGTGTTCTCACAAATTTCCTTATGTAAAATATGGCTTCTTGGATTGAACATTCTTATACAAATGAATATATTTCTGACAATAGACCATTATCGCTCTTTTGCAAACTTTACTTTTCAACGAATACTTAATAATAATTGCATTCTCACATTCTGTATCTAGACATGGAATTCAACATCTTGGTTCGAACATTCTAATCATATGGTGAAGATATTTGGGATTGTTTGAATATTTAATTCCTGGCCATTTTTGCTGCCGTGCTGAAAGCTTGGCAGCTAATCTGCAAACATAATATACGGTAGCCTACACATTCAGTATATTTGTGTTAAATTCAAGTTCTAACATTCTCCTCATTCAAGTGAAGATTTTCTAATTTTCATGTTCATGAAAATGGCTAATCATTAGTCATCTGCAACAGTGACATGATCTGTTATCATGACGTCAAGTCTAACTTGGTTCGAAGTGAAGATGTCTGTGATTGTGTGTAGCATTTCATACTAGGCCATATTTGAAGAGTTCAGATGCAAAAGCCTCTAAATGCCATTTGAAATTTTCTTCTTTAATGATGATTTTGATCAAACTTGTATATTTAAGTTCAGTCATTTCACTTAAATAACAATTAATAAGTAATTATCATTGCCATTTAAGAACTTAATATACAAGATTGATAAAAATGATCATTCTAGAAGAAAATTTCAAATGGCACTTTTGACACAAACTCTTCATTTGTTGCCGTGTCATTAGCAGTCTGCAATTGTGACTTAAAGCCTTAGTATCTTGACATCAAACATCCTCCTCACACAAGCAAAGATTTCTGTCTCATCGTCATAAAGCATCTGCACAATTTCACCCTCATTTTTTTCCATCCCGGGCTTGTGCTGTGTCTTGTCCTCTTGTCGAATGTGAAGTGTCCACTCTGTCTCAGAGAGAACTGTGGTTAGGTGGAGTGTAGTCAGTGCCCAAGAGAGTTACATTGTGGGCGAATGACTGCCGAGGAGAGTATCTGAGCTCAATTTGAGTGAATTTTCTCTCTCTGTCTCGCCATCTCGCTCTCTCTTCTCTCTCTTTTTTTTTTTTAGATAGATCCCTTTGTCCTCAGAAGAACCTAATGTAGGATATTTTACCCAACAGAATTGTGGGTTCCCGAAGGGTCGGTCTGACAGTACACCCAGACAGGTGCAAATTAAAGAGGGAAGGACAATAGCAGAGGTGAGAGAAAGAGAAAAGGAGAGAGACTGTGGCAGCCTCAATAAAACGTATGGAAAAAAGATCCACCTACTCCAATACATCTAGTTATTACTGAAGACATTTCGTTCTGTGCTGTAGTTCTGTTTCTTTTAGTTAGATTTTACTGCACTTATTTGAAACGCTGTGGTTGCAAATGTGCGTTTTGGTTTTATAGATTGCTTTTTCTGTTTTTCAGTGTGAGAGCTTGTAACAGGTGTTTATCTGTTGCTGATGCTGTTGTTTCTGGTCTTTATTTTGGGGAGAGCTGTTGTCTCTCCTGATCATTTGATTTAATTACAGGAGAGAACAGAGAAGCCTGTCGTAATTAGCTGATTTGAGAAAATGCTCTAATCCATGCAGGTGCTTTTTGCCTATGAAAAACAAACGCATTCACAAACATTAGTGATGGGAGATGTTGCTTGTTTTCTTTTCCAAATTCTAGCTAGGCCAATATTGCCAATATTAACACAGTTTCATCCCAAGACGTCATACGACTGACGCTTTTGACCATACGTAGGGTAGATGACGTGGGTAGGTTTTGGTCTGGGGTAGGGTTAGGATTAGATAACGTCATCTAACGTCACCCTAAAACGGCGGATGTTGACTTATGGTCAAAAGCGTCAGTTGTATGACGTCTTGGGATGAGACTGCGCTGCCAATATCGATACCATTACTGATACAGGGATGCAGTGTTGGTGATTTTTGATCATGAATATGATAATTATGCTGTAATTATATTATACTGTATACACATATTAAACTGTACACTGTACTGTTCGTTGTCTCTTTGTAAGGAATGACGTGTCTGTGTGTGTGGAGTTACTGTGTAAGGGTTACTTAGGGCCAACGGGGAGCTATTTTATAGATTATCCTTCTCTAGAAGCTTATGGTCCAATAACGCAGTCTACAGTAGCCCTGGGCCCGTGTACAATAGGAAGGGGAAATGGTGCCTGACGCGAACAGCCTGTTTCACACCAGATGAGGGGGTCAGTTATGCAGCTTGAAAATTTGCTGGATTGCACCTCCCCCAGGGCGTGTGTGTGTGTGTGTGTGTGTGTGTGCGCATGTGCGTGTGTGCATAGTAGATTTAATAAATGTGTGCAGCCTCTGTTTCCAATTAAATGCTTGAAATGAAAGATGCCTGATCCACAGTTGATTGTGTGTGTGTGTGTGTGTGTGTGTGTGCATGTGTGTTGAATATTTTGTTATGGGCATTCATGCCCTTGGTGTACAAGGTGTACAGTTGTTTTTGCGCAAAGAAACCATGGACTTTATTGACATGGTCCTTATGGAGTGAATCATTAAACTGTGCACTCAGTTATGCAGAGTTGGTCAAATAAGAAATTATACTATCAGCAAATTTATTTATTTATTTTTTTTAGTTTTTAATTTTTTCCCCCACTGCCAGTCACTTCAGGAGCCATAATATATATATATATTTTTTTTTTTTTTACAGGCCACAAAACTGTTTTTGCAATACAAAAAACAGGCAGTAATGAAAAAAAAATAATATATGTGCTTTTTTCAGTAGCTTATGAACATGTTAATGGCACAGGTGAAATTACACTCTATTTCCCACAAACAGGGCTACCATAATACAGTATGTGAGCAACATGTATGTACAGATTTGTATTTTTGAGAGAATATTGTTTATGCATGGTTATTGAAAAAAAAAAAAACTAAAAATGAAAGTTTCTGAAATAAGGCCACAAAACACATACTAAATATCTTAAGACTACGGGCGACAGGGCCTTTATAGCATCTGCTCCTCGTCTGTGGAATGCCCTTCCAGAACAATTCAGAGCTCCCAAGACTACGGATGTTTTTTTAAAAAAGAACTGAAAACTTATCTTTTTAGGAAAATGCATTTTTAAGAATTTCTAAGTGTCTGCGTATTTATTTGTTCTTATTGTTGCACTTTGAGATTTGATGTCAAATGTAAATCATCATCAAATATCTGTCCACAAGACTTTTGACTAATGGATGTTGTCGCCTAGAGTTTTTGCTTCAAAATGATCTGAAAATCATCCTGCTTAATCATTCACGTAAAACAATAGATTGTTTTAAATTGTGAAAAGAAAAAAACAACAACTTTTTTTTTGTTTGAAAAGGCAATATGCGAATGGGCGAGAACAGCCCAACCCCATCATGTATAATTAGAGAAGACAATAATTAACAATCTTTTTGGCCTAGCAAACTTTGTCATTTTTTTCACATGCTTTTGCAACAGAACGCGGCATGTGTGGTGCTGTGCTATGAAACCATCGCTCATGTCTCTGTGACAAGTATTGACTGAGTTACAGTTAAGTACAGACTTCACTCACAGAGAGAAGGCAAAACGTACATCGTTTATATTTATTTGACAAAAAGCACAACACTTTGTTTTTATTGTGAGAAAAAATAGTCACTTTACACTTCAGAAACTTCAGCAGTATTTTGAGTCTCTTTTGCACTTATTAGAACATTTGAACATTTGAAAAAGGTAGCCTAAAGTTAGAGTGTTCATTTTCATTTTGTTTGCCGACTCCAGCTCTTGTTAAAACTCACTAGATATGTTTATTCTGTGCATTTTGGGCACTTTTTGTGTGAAATCATATTTATTTCATCCATCTATCACTTTAATTAAGCGTGAGCAGCGCAGCAAAAAAGAGTCCGTGCTGAAACCCAAGCTTCACTACGTATTTTATAATGTTAATTTCAAATAATACAAATAGTAGTGATGTGGTAGCAGTGGATCTGGACGGGAAGGATAACTCTGGGATTTGGGAGGGGGTGTGTTGTGATTCTGCCTTCTCAAACCGCGACACAGGTTTGTAGATCTGAGTGTCAGGATTTCGGTTTCATATCACATAATGTTGCTTTCACGGGTGTTGTGTGGGTTGAAGGAGAGACTGAGAGAGGCAGGTAGGTGGGCTGTAGATCCACAAATCACAAAGAAACTCAAACATTAACAAAGACCGACCAGGACAGGCTGAACAGAAGCAAACTAAATACAAGCACAAATCAAACATAACAAGGTGAAGACAGGTGACACTGATGAAGAAAACGATGAACAGGCTGGTAAGTGAGGGAGTGAGTTCAGGTGTGGAGACAAGGAGGATTCTGGGTAGTGTAGTGCAGACAAAGACAGACCCGGTAGGTGTGACCTCACGCCGTAGAAGAGGGGTGGGAGGGTGGGCACCCTGAAGGCTTATCAGAGTCTGGCCTCACAGGAGCAGGATGCCTCTTGGGCGGAGCAGGACGTGTAGGCGGCCAGGGCGGAGCAGGACGTGTAGGCGGCCAGGGTGGAGCAGACCTTTCGGGCGGCCATGGCGGTGAGGACCCTTCAGGCGGCCATGGTGGTGACACACCAGGGTGGAGATGCCCCTTCAAGGTGGCCTGGGTGGAAACGTGGAGACATGCCACCCACCCACACACACACACACTTGGGGTGAGTGACCGGATTAGGGACAGGCTCTGGGACTGGGACAGGCTGGGCAGATGGGACGTAGACTAGGACTGGCTGGGCAGACAGGACGTGGACTGGGACTGGCTGGGTAGACGGGGCGAGAACCGTCTCTGGCTGGACGGTCTCTGGCTGGGCCAGCGGTAAGGGCTCTTTGCTGGGCGAGACCAGCGGTGAAGGCACAGTGCTAAATGGGGCCAGCACTTCATGGGACTCGGAACTGTACGGGACCAGCACATCATGGGACTCGGAACTGGACGGTACCAACACATCATGGGACTCGGGACTAGATGGAACAAGCACATCAAAGGACTTGGAACTAAACGTGACCAGCACTTCAGGGGACTCGGAACTGGACGGGATCAGCATATCAAGGGACGCGGAACTGGACAGAACCAGCACTTCAGGGGACTCGGTAATGGACGGGATCAGCACTTCAGGGGACTCGGTAATGGACGGGACCAGCTTATCAAGGGACGCGGAACTGGACGGAACCAGCACATCAAGGGATTTGGAACTGGATTTATTGGCCAGGGGTGCGTTTCCCGAAAGCATTGTTAGCCAACTATGGTCGCAAGTTCCGTCGTTACCAGTAGAGTTCAATGGAAATTACGACCAACTTGCGACCATAGTTGGCTAACGATGCTTTCGGGAAACGCACCCCAGAACTGATGTGTGTAGCCGACACACAGAATCGCCGCAGACATCACAATGAGCGCTGTGTCCTCTTGAGTGGACTCACATGTCGTGTGCTTAGTCTCGGGCGGGCAGGCGATGGTCTCGGGCTTTTGATGGGCTGACGATAGGCTCAGGCTCTGGCAGGCAGGCGATAAGTTCAGGCTCTGGCGGGCAGGCGATGGGCTCAGGCTCTGGCTGGACAGGCGTGACGTGAACTGACTTAGGAAGGGTGGCTTCCTCTTCATGGGTGTCGCAGAGCCCAACGGTGAATGGCGACTCATTATGCAAAAGCACCCACTCAATGAAAGTCTCAAAGTTCTCTATAGGTCCCACACCGGGCAGGCGTGCCTTTGCTCTGCATTGAGGCCAGCATAGAAGAAAACACTCAATGATAGTTCATGGAAGGAGGTTAGGCACACCTGGTTGAGATAAGCCGTGGTGTGGGCCTTGAGAGAGAAGCTTGGCTTGCTTCAAGAGGATCAGCGGAACAGCAGGATCCATCTTACTTTCTTGTTGGTCGGTCGTTCTGTCACGGGTGTTGTGCGGGTTGAAGTAGAGACTGAGTCAACATCTTCAATTCAAACATTTACTATTACAAAATGAAACAAATTGGTACAGGCAGGTAGGTGGCTGTAGATCCGCAAATCACAAAGAAACCAAAACATTAATAACCACCGACCAGAAGCTAACTAAATACAAGCACAAATCAAACATAACAGGGTGAAGATACGTGACAGTGATGAAGAAAATGATGAAAAGGCTGGTAAGCGAGGGAGTGAGTTCAGGTGTGGAGACAAGGAGGATTCTGGGTAGTGTAGTGCAGACAAAGACAGACAGGTGCAGACGAGGACTGTGACCACTCCCGGTAGGTGAGACCTCACACCGAAGAAGAGGGGTGGGAGGGTGGGCGCCATAAAGGCTTATCAGGGCATCCTCACGGCCATCATTTGTAGTAGCCTATTCACAAAATGTTTTCTCAAGCATAGCCTGGTCTCAATACTAAGTTATTACTGTGTCATGTGTGCTGAAGTTAGCCTGTAACTTTGATGTTGAATATGCTGTTAAATTGCAATGTAATCTAATCTAAACTTCCTCCTACCTCTACACAGATACCCAAATACATGTCATCTAATATCACCATTATACATTTTTATGTAACCATGTAGTTCAATTTTTCGTATTTATTGAATGCCATTATGTCAGTATCAGTTTGCTTCCTACCATGCACAAATAAAAATGTCACTGTACTTTTGCTTTGTAAGTGTAACAATGAGCACTCAAACACACCAAAACAACAATTACTAAACACACACAAACAGATTTTGCATGGGAACTGCACTAGTGTCTCTAAAAAGGTCATGCCCAGACCTATGCCTTGGCATAAAAAAATGTGAAATTATATGATATTTATAGAAACTAATTTCTATTTATTATTGTATCTTGTGTGTTAAAGTTTTGTATTGAAATCACTGTATTTGACTTTTGGATGCACAACATTGCAACATCAATAAGGTGAAATGCCTGTTCAATTAGCTACAGTTTATTATCACCCTAGAACACCCTATTAACATCCTATTTTCACTGTAAACATTCAACAGATTTTAATGTGCTTTTATAAGGTATTATGAATACATAATGCATTATGAATGCATTTATATTGTATTTTGTGTGTTTGTTTGTATGTATACCGTATATACATTCTGCTTCCAGTACTTCTAAAAAAAAAAAAAAAAGAATATGCGTAAAAAAAGTAAAATTTATTTGGTTTCATATAAGCTTGTGTGATCTAGCAAGGATGAGTGTGTGTGATGGAGTGAAAGCGTCTATGAGAGGATACACCCCCTGTAGGTATATTGATCTCCACAGGTCTCTGCCTTTGGACCCCCCACATAGTTCTTTTGACTGACTTCAGGAGTCCAGCTCGGGCAAACAAAGAGCCCTACACCAACTCTAGACACACTGTGACCCTTTTACCCCCCCTTGCTGCCCCCACACCAAGAACCCCACCGCTGAGAGTTAAAAAGCCCCCCGCCACGCACTGACATTTCATTCAGCAGGAATTAGAGCGGTCTGAACTTCCCCTACTCATGCGTACACACACGCGCACTCACATACACAACAGTGTATTATTTTGCTCTATTGCAAGATGTAGTCTTCTACACTGCAGCCCAGACTATTCCACTGTTTCATTATATCTGTGTATTGTTTCATCTCTTTCAAATACAGATGAACATTTACATTTAATCATTTAGCAGACACTTTGTTCAATGACTCTACAAATGAAGAGAGCAATAGAAGCAGTCAAATCAACAATAGGGCAACAATATGCAAATGTCGTGACCAGCTCAGCACACGTAGATTTTTTTTTCATATAATAGATATAAAATAGTAAGTGTTAGTATTATTGAGTCAGATTTTGGTGAATGAGATGCGTCTTTTTATATTCTTGAAGATGGCTAATTTATGGCCCTTAATGGTATTGCATTATTAGTGCTGTCAAACGAGTAAAATATTTAATCACATTAATGTCACAGTTAACTCGCGATTAATCGCACATTTTTATCTATTCTAAATGTCTCTTGATTTCTTTTTGTCCCATTATTTTTTCTCATTTTTTATTGAAAACAACGTTGGCATATACAGTGTTCAAATTCACACTAAAATTCTCAAATAATCTCTCATCGTAACACTGTCCATCAAATAAAAGGGTGAAAGAAATACTGACGAGGTCTTGATATTGACGAGGGCGCGGAGAATTCGCATCAGCTGTGTGTGTGTGTGTGGTTGGCCATCATCAAGCGGTATTTCAGACTGGATGTGCTGCGATGATGATAGCTCAGTTCACAACGACAAAACACACAGATCACTTTGGTTTTGTCAATTGAACCATTTGGCAACTTTTTAAAAAGTAAACTTTCCGTTCAGAATCTTATTGGCATCCATTTCGGCGTCTCGTGTTCATCATCCACTCAAAACGTAACGTTAACCTACTATTTCGCCGGCTCGCAAGCCCAAACGAGTGTGTGCGCTTTGGTCGACGAAGCAACTAAACGTCCTCGCGCAGTGCAAGCCATTGAAATGAATGGTTTTCATGCATGCCGCGTCCTGTTGCAAAAGCATGTGAAAGAAAACTACAAAGTTTGCTTGGCCAAAAAGGTCGTTAATCGCGCAATAAAAAAAATGATGGCATTAAAATGGCTTTGCGTTAACGCCGTTAATAAAATAGCGTTTAACTGACAGTCCTAATTATTATATATAATTGTATTTATTTTTATTATTATTATATATGTTATAGATTGTCAAATTAGCGTCAAACATGACATCATTTTGTGCTACATAAAATCTATTTTACACACACTGCATGTTAATATAATTAGATTTGGACTAACTTTTACAGGGGTTGCGTTCAAGTTCACTTTTCTATCCCCTCCCTCTGTCTCGTTCTGATGTACGTCATTGCTCACATTGCACCGAGTGCCCACTACTGGTGGAATACATGCAATTGGTCCAAATGGAAAACCCTAAGCACTTGATCAAAACCGATGGGCCGGCGGTCTGTCTGAATAAATTTCCCTTGTCCATTTAACGAAGTTGAACACACTTCAGAATGGTAGCAGAGAAGACTCAGGTTAAAACAAGTTCAGGGCTTTGTCTGCAGCGATGCGTGCTGCGTTGGTGCGGTCATATCTGGTTATAACACACTCGTACATGTTTAGATATTACCACTTTAGGAGTAAAATTTACATTTGTGATTTTAACAGCCACATGCATTCTGTCCAGTTTCTTCTGGAATGCGCAAAAAATACCCCCTCTGTCAGTCTTTTCACGATTGGATAGCTATATCCGATCAGAGCAAACACATGGTGTGACCAGGTACGCATGAACAGAGTTTCCACATACATCACAATCATTTTAATGTGTGTGGAATGTTTAATAGTACTCAATATACTTGGTTGAATGTCTCTGAAATTGATAGCTTTTTCTGTGTACTAAGCTGTCAGTCAGTAACTTGTGTGCTCATTGGTTTATGGTTTATCAGAGCCGTGTGCTTTCATTGACTGCCACAGTTTAATTCTCGCACTTTAATGGTATGTACGTATATGTCCTACTTCATAAAACAAGTTGTGTTAGTACGAGGAATGATTACCTCAAAATGTAGATATGTATGCAGGAACAATGTAGTTATTCTGAACGAAATACGTATGCATGTTTCACTTTCGTTCACGAAGGTTGCCGACCCCTGACCTAAGCCCTTGAACACTTGGTTTCTGCTACGGAATCATGCTGTTTTATCAAAGTATAACTCTTCTATGCAGCTTATTTGTCCTAACTTAATCTACAGCTGTTAACTGCTTTCCCTCCATCATTTGAATTGAATTATAGGGTGTGAGGGGAATTTAAGTGCGATCATCACTATTTATTTATGAGTTATTTTGTATATACTGAGTTATTTGACCATTTTGACCACTTCAAAATGGTGGCGGGGATTCCCACGAGGGAAAGTGCTTGGGTACGAGTGTATGTCTTAAAGTGGACTCAAACACAGCCAATGTATGAGCTGTAATAACACTATAATGTTAAAATCACTTATTGGTGTAAAACTTATATATTGTTTTATTGTTATTTATATCTGATAAGCATATTTTTAACATTAATTATGTTAATTACAATGTCTACTTTGCTGTGCAGTGTTTTTTGCTTTTTGTATCACTGTTGAAAATAGATCACACACTGGCATGTGTTTTGCATGCATGCTTGTGTGTGTGTTTTACACACACACATATTTGTATGAGCATTCTTGTGCGGTCTGTGTTACCATAGAAACAGCTACTGTATGAGTCATTTGTTTGGCAAAGTGTCAATGAATTATCCACTCTCTTCTGATTGGTCAGCGTGTCCTAAAGTGATCCTTGCATGTCTGACAAACAAACTCTTTAATTGAGTAATCAAAACCAGCTTGGAAAGAGATTGCAAGGATTTAAACACACATTTGAACACAGTCTTGCTTGATTTACTGAGCTTTAATGGTTTCCACATCAATTCTCTCTGCTAATAGACAGTTACAGCCATATGGCTGCATGCTTACAATAAGTATTTCCAGAGCCACAGCAATAATGATTTTATTAAAAAATATAAACTTTACACAAATGACATTTTGTTGTCTTACACTTATATTGCAAGAGAGTAATGGCCCATTCACACCTAGGACAATAACTATACTGATAACTGTATCTACTGTTTAGAGCTTTAATAATTATTAAGTACATACATCTGACAGCCAGTCAGAATTCATCCGACTTCAAAGTGCTGTTGTCATTAACGTGTCATGTAAATGAAATGTTTTGGGTTTAAAGGTGCCATATGTAACAATTGAGGTAAAAATATCCAAAAAATGAGCTACACTCATCAAAAGAATTAGAAGAAATAAGTGCAATGATGTCATTAAAAAACTGACAAGTTATAGTGCTGCCGAGATATACACCTAAATTAGCATGCTAAATTACTAGCCCCGGCCTGGCAGGTGTCGTAATACCAGTTTCGGCCATGGGAGGCGGTATGTGGGCGGGTAACATAACCACCAGCCAAACTGCAGTACACGAGTGTGTGTACTTGAAGCTGATGTCAGTCGTTTGGAAATACATCCCACTACTAAATTTCAGTTCAGGGAAGAGTTCAAAAAATGATTGGTCGACATTATGCATGAGGAATACATTTTGGTAAGTTGTAGCTGTCACAAAGTTCAGGGAAGAAGGAGGCAGGAACCGGATAATAATCAAAAATAAAACTTTATTTAAACAAAATAAACAAACAAATTACCTGCCAGCAGCCCCTCACGGATGACTGCTGGCTACCGAAAATAAAATATAAAATACCGGCCAGCAGCCCCTCGCGGACGACTGCTGGCTTACCAAATAAAATATAAAATACAAACAAAAGCAGGCCTGTTCCTCTCTTGATCATCCACTCCGTCGCTCCCCCTTTATGGCTCCGCTCCTTCGTGAGAGATGCGAGACCGGTGTGCTTCACAGGTGCTGCTCATTAGCAATCGCACCACCGGCCTCGCGACTTTCTCTCACGTCCCTCGGCCGTCCTGCTCACCACAGTAGCATACTGTATCTTTCAACAGTGTTCGTGTTCTTTTTCCATTAGCTAGTAGAGACGATCGGTTCATGTGCGCTAGGGATCTGTGGTGTAACATGTACAAACGCCAAAACAGTATTTATTGTTTGAATTGCGTAATAAAATTGACAGAATCTGAGAGCCTAACTAACCTGCTTGCTAAGTGTCAATTGCGTGTGTCTCATGGTGACTTGGCAGCGTTGGCAGCTCTGAATGGCGCTAGCTTGATCAACATCAGTGAATGGTGTCTGTCAAATTAATTCAAACTAACAATAAACGTGTAATATGAACAAAACAAATACCGTAAACTTAAAATAATAGCCCAGGCTTTTATTTTCCCATATCGTCGAAATGCACCAGCTTGTATTTGAGACAGGCGTCTATGAGACGGTCTTCATCATTTAGTGTTGATGTTTTTCATTGAGTCTCTGATCTCTAAAATTCTCCAAATGCTTCACGTGAAACTGCGGTCTTCCAAACTTTTACTATCGTGTCAAATGATTTGAATAATATGCGCGAGAAAGAGAGAGCAAAACAGCGCTCGCTTGTGTTGTTTGACGACGTGAGAGTCCGCGCGGCCGCGGCACAACTCACTTTCTGGAGGTATACTGCCTCATCTGTTATGGAATATGGAAAATGATTTGATTTTATGTGCCAGATGGCACCTTTAAGAGACTAATTAAGAGAATGAACATGTCTCAATGAGAAATGCAATTAGAAAGAGAAGGTTAGAGAGAAAACTACACTAAATCACTCCAAGGTCAAGCCTTACGTCAGGTGAGTGGACAATGGTTAAGGATGGAGTGAACAATGGAAGAATAGAAAAATAGACACTGTGTTCAGTGGTCGCATGGTGTACATATCATACAAATTACATATCAGAAGTCAATCAAACTTTATTTTAGACATATATGATATGAGGAGACTTAAATAAGATATGTGCTTCTACAAAACCTTATACTGGGTTCTAAAGCAAAACTTTGGCGAATAGTTACATCTTAAAACTTGCGACATTGAATATCTGTATTCTCTTGGGAATGTTTGTTTCTGTCTTCAGCACTGGCTGGTTTGGCTCCGCTCGCTCTCCTGCACATTAGATTTTGACACCATACCTTCACTTTTTAATTTTAAGTGAAGACCTTAAGCTATGATTAGTACAATGCATATTGTTGCATTGGGATAATAATTTGGAAGTCACTTATTGAGTCAATTTGTAATTGTCAGTTTCCACAATTTATCAAAATTATTATTTTTTTTTTTTTTTAAATGCATAAACAACACCAAGCCTCACATATGAAGTATTTTTCATAGAAAATCATCACTTTAAATACAGTTTTGAATAGTTGTTTCCAGAAGTGCAACTTGTCTGCAATTTGTTTTAACCTTGACATTTGTATGTGATCCTGGGACAAATGAGTCTATTGATCTTTATGATTTTATTTTTTTATTTTTTATGTTTGGCAATGAGACAAACATGAGGAAATTCCATTATACTTAACAGTTGATTGTAAATATCTGTATATCCAGACCCACAGATTCACATTCAAATCAGCTTTACGGAGATAAATAATGCAACAAAGGTTGTTTCCAGAAGAAAAATAGCTTCAGCTTAAATAGCATAGTAAGTTCACTGATGTTTCATTTTTGTTATCATTAATTTAGTTCATATAAATAAATAAATATATATATATATATATATATATACACTCAACTATGAGAGACAAAATGAGAGAAAAAAATCCAGGAAATCACATTGTAGGATTTTTAAAGAATTTTTTTGTAAATTATGGTGGAAAATAAGTATTTGGTCACTCACAAACCACCGAGATTTCTGGCTTTCACAGACCTGTAACTTCTTCTTTAATAAGCTCTTCTGTCCTCCACTCGTTACCTGCATTATTGGCACCTGTTTGAACCCGTTATCTGTATAAAAGACACCTGTCCACAGCCTCAAACAGTCACACTCCAAACTCAACCATGGCCAAGACCAAAGAGCTGTCGAAGGACACCAGGAAGAAAATTGTTGACCTACACCAGGCTGGGAAGAGTGAATCTACAATAGGCAAGCAGCTTGGTGTGAAAAAATCAACTGTCGGAGCAATTGTAAGAAAATGGAGATACAAGACCACTGATAATCTCCCTCGATCTGGGGCTCCACGCAAGATCTCATCCCGTGGGGTCAAAATGATCATGAGAACGGTGAGCAAAAATCCCAGAACTACACGGAGGGACCTGATGAATGACCTGCAGAGAGCTGGGACCAAAGTAACAAAGGCTACCATAAGTAACACACTACACCGAGAGGGACTCGAATCCTGCAGTGCCAGGCGTGTCCTCCTGCTTAAGCCAGTACATGCGGCTACATGCTTTTTACGGAACCACTCCTTCGTTGCCCCGGCCGTGTGTTTTGCATCTAAATACTTTAACTAAATACTTTTTGGCCTCACTGTATATAGCCGCTCAGGAGTAACCCGTGATGTTGTCAATGCAGATGTGATCGTGTCAATGCAGGCAGATCAATATAATTGTTGAATATTAAATTAAATGGTACATTTAATGTACCCAACTAAGCAAGCCAAAAGCCAATGGTATCAAAGGTGAAAAAAGGCAATAAAGGAGAAAAAGGCGACAGTGGCAAGAAACCAAAACTCCATCAGGGGGCAGAATGGAGAAAAAAAAGGAGAACCCAGACTCAGTCTGGGGGTCAGTTCTCCTCTGGCCAACGAACAAACAGTGTGTGATTATGATTCAGGCTCCATTATAGGTCACAAGTCAGACTGGATTGGAACAATCAGAATATTAATCCAGTTCCATCTGGTTGATGAATGGAGTCATCACGCCAGTATGGAGACGAGTTTGTTAAGGATCAGTGCCGATGGCTGTCGTGTCGATGAGACTAGTTGATGTGATCTCTGCTGACGCTTCAGGGATGCGCTGTGGTTGTGTCTAGGTGCAGGTACTCCGTCTGATCTGGATACGGCCTGGATCCGGCTGATTACTGTAAACCTTGGAATAAGCAGAAAGACTAACATTAATGTAGATCCCATTCTTCTTATGATGTAACGAGTACATTGGGTGTTATAGAAAGTGTTTCCGTTTCCTGCTGACCTAATTTATGCAGCCTAATAATAATTGAACTGCTTTGAATAATAGGAATGTATCATATTCATTTAGTCTAGATTTAAACGGACAGAGTGTGGCTGGTTCCTGGAAAATGTTAGGGATATTGTTCTAGAGTTTAGGTGCTAAATAGGAAAAGGATGTCAAGTTATTTATAACATTTCTGTATAGAATATATTAGCAGTCCACTTCTAACACACACACATACACATAGCCTGACAGATGTGAGACCTACCTTTAAGGTAAATTAGTCATTTTCTCTACAATTCCACCCCTTGACAGGAAATGACAGCGGCACCTGCTTTGCCTCAATAAGTATAAACATTTCTGCCACAGAAATCACTTCACCGTCTCTCAGATAAATCACACGTCTCCCCCTGCTCTTCTTTTTAATGGCATCTCTGCTTTGACACTGTAAAAGCGAACATCAACTTGTTTCGTGTGGTCTGAAAGCGCATGAAATGGAGCTGAGCTGTAACCAATCGGGCTTTTGGAGCTGTTGCATCGGCGTTGGTTTCATGAAGACGTGCTTTAGGGCCTAAAGCCGCCCCCGTGTTCTTCAGACACGTTCATGACCAATGGGGTTGACGCTTTATAAGATGGTAATGAAACACACATTTCCACACGTTATGGTGTTTTTTTGTTTTTTTCCACAATCCCATAAGACATTACAGCCAAATGCATCAAAGTACAGAGATAGGAAGCGATTGGGGGTTTCTGTCTTTTGAATAACCACTCGTATACATTCACTTGCATTCGATTCCATGGTAGTATTGATCAACCTATGCTGGTAATTCAGGGCAGGATATTCTGTTTGCTGTTCGTTTTATTCGTTTAGAGCTCAGGTATGTGTGGTATGTGTGTAAAGTTCCAGAGATGCTGTAAGGAGAACCTTTTTTTATTTGATTTAGGATCTGCAGGTTACCATTTGTGTGCTTTTAAGACTCCAAAATGGCTTTACCTTTGTTTAATCGAGGGACCTAAAACCAATGTGCCCAATAACATAATGATACAATAACAATACATGTATAATCTTAATGGAACCATTTTGGTTCTTGATGAGAAGTGTTCTTCAGTGCATCTAAAGAACCTTTATTTTCAAGAGTGTGTGCTGTTGTGTCTGTATATGAATGTGCCTTATTGTTTTCCATGTTGTTCTGTGTGTGTGTGTGTGTGTACTTTGTAAATGTGCCTACTGGTGCCATCAACGTACTCATAATGTGACCTGACAGCCTACATCCCCCAGCATGCCGAGCTCAGAGGGGGCGCATACGGGCAGCTGTCATGAGCGTCACTCACAGTAACCACAGGGGTACAGAGCCATGGCTTCATAACTCCTTTATTTTTGGAAAAGAGGGGATGGGGAAGAAATGAAAGGGATTTGATTGACAGTCGGGGTTGGGGGGGGGATGTGTAAGGTGAATGCCAGGTTGTTCTTTCACTTTGTCTGGAGAGACTCAGAAAGTAAACAATAATATGATGTCTAGGCTAGATTAATCAATAGCAGAGCAAACAGATTCTGATTAAAGAGCTCTCTGCACTTAGACCAATGTCGGAACACCTGGAAAATATTTGCCAATAAACATCAGTTTGCGTTCAATCACAATTCAACTCTCTCTCTTAACTCCCATGGTTTTACCGTTTTCTTTCAGTATACCTGCCTGCCTTCTCTTTCATCTTCACTTTTTTTCCCCCCTGGCAGATTCCACTTAGCACCCATCGGCTCAATTATGGATGTGAATTGCGTGTGGCGGAGAGCCTTTTAAGATTGAAATATGAAAATGATTGTGCTCACTTGTAATTAGATGAGGAATGGCTACCCAAAATGTACAGTAATTCCTAGTCTCTCTCTCTCTCTCTCTCTCTCTCTCTCTCTCTCTCTCTCTCTCTGATGGCACTTTTAGGATGTACAAGTGTGAGTGTACATGTCTGGTTTGCTTTTTAGAGCGTCTCGGTGGTCTAATTGCCATCAACAGGGGGCAAAATTAAAAAGTCTAAGCTAATTCAAAGAGTGGGAGGGAGAGAGTTTTGCCCATTTATAAATAATGAGAGACAAAATGTATCATCTGTATGTCTAACCTTGTGTTCAATGTATTTAATTTGGCGACAATGGACTAAAATAATTAGTGACTTTTTTTTGTTTTTCCCCCCAAAATTTTTACTTATAATTATGCATAATTTACTGTAAGTACTATAGTAAGTACATGTAGAACGTGTAACTAGGTTACCTTAAAATAAAGTGTTACCTTCATTGTTTATTGATTAACTGTTACTTATCTTTAATAATCAGCAGAACAAAACTAAATAGTCTGATTAGGTAAATGTGTTAATGGCATCACATATTTAATTAATGTTCTGAGTTAACATGCTAACTTCTACAGTTTTAAATCTCTGACGCACCTACTGCTAGCCTAGCTTAGCACAAAGACTGGATGTAAATGGCTACAGATAGCATACTAATCCCAATAATTGACAAAATAACGCAAACATTTTCCTATTTACATCTTGTGATTTGTATAGTCACGGAGTGTACAAATAACAAGATCAAAATTGGAGTATAGAGTCAGCAATTACGAGATAGTAAAAGCATAGTTTACAATCGCTGTATTGTAAAGAGCTGCGACAATAAACAGGGAAGCACAATAAACAGATCGGTTAGTTGTTGCAGCCCTAATTGCAATGAATTTTTGATGTATGATGTGACGAGCCAAGCTACATCACAACTTTTTAATATTAATACTGTGACGACAGATTATAAGAAGGGCTTTGGTGAAAAGAAGCTGTGAAGTTACATTTTTGACCTTTTGGAGAGTCATTTTTTTTAAAATGTAATGTATAAAATGTGACCTCACCTCTGTCTAGTGAAAATGGATCCTGCTTTAGACTGTCTCTACCTCTTATAATGAGCTTTTAGCCTTTAAATGAGTCTTAAAATAACTGTGGGGAATACTAACCTGTTAAACCTCATCCAGCAAGGTTTTCCAACTTTTGCTGCAGAAGAAAAAAAGTAAACCATCAGATCAGAATTAGTCGCTCATATCAAGAATCAAACCCCCACTGCCCATTTCAACTTTTAAACAAAACTTCACTTTACAGTCTTTATATTTGAATTGCAACACAGATATTACTGTTTGGTATTTACATTAACCACCTACTTTAAGAAGACCTTATGCTGATGATCAATATGGGAAATTAAGTTGTCTTAGTAAATGTCAGTCCTGAGTAAATATAGCAATGTATCATTTACAGAAATAGTCACATTTGAATCGTTTCCATGATACTTTATTAAGAAGCAAGATCATTTCATGATACATTAATTTCAAAATGTATTTTATGAAATAAGCCAAGATGAAGAAGCAACAGTTTATATATATATATATATATATATATATATATAAAGAAAGAAAGTAGTTAGTCAATTAATATTCATTAATTACAAACTTTAATTCTCACTAATGTATGCTGTAAATCATGGAGGTTTGACTAGTCTTAATTATGAATTGAGAAGCTAGACAATTGAACAATATTGAGCAGAACAAACCACTGAAGTCGTTGTGGTTTATTCACAATTCACAACCAATTTTATAATATAATATAATATAATCATAAAGCATTTAAAATATAAACCATTTAAAAATATAAGTTGCTAAATATGTGAGCATGTAACAAATTGGACAACTATTGTATAGTCCTTAAATACTTGTTTATTAGCAACTTTCATTACCAATTTATTTTATAGAACAAAGCTTGAAAGTATCTCGAGGTAAATGTAAAAAAATACCATATTTTACTCATAAATTGGAAATGACTACACACACACAATCATTAGACATTCCTATGAATCAAAAAGCTATTTCGCTTCCACATTTTAGGAAAACAATAACAACAACAACAACAAACTGAACATAGATTTTGATAAAGCCATTAATCCTCCTTAGCCTCATCAAAATAATATGCCTTTACCAGTGGCGTTTGGAACTGGAAGACTTAGGAAATTAAAAGGCTTATTTATTTATTAAACATACAATGGCATAAAGGACACAATTATTACAGTGTACTAATATTACTGTTAGTTTTTGTGTAGAGGTTGCACTTGAGGTACTGACTGTTGAGATCTCTTCCACATCATTTACTAAGGGATACGGCAGTTTGAGGTGAGTTATATTTATATATCACAGAGAACAAGCAGTACAGAACTTCGTATTCCTGGCCCTTTTTATGGTCTTATGTATTATTCAAGCAGAAATATGGAAATATGTGTGGGAAGGGTTGGGGTTTAGTAGTCATGTCATCCCCCAATGTGCATCAATGAGACCATGACCCTGATGCCAGTAGCCCTTCATTGCACAAATTTTAACCAGTGGATACCACGGACACCCAAAGACTTGCCGTTTTGGAAATCATCTGACTCCTTCATCTCCATCACTATTTGGCCCTTGTCAAATTAACTTGCCTATTTTCCCTGCTTCCATCACATGGAATTCAAGTACTGACTGTTCACTCTTCACTGCCTAATATTTCCCAGCCCTTGACAGATGTCATTGTAATTATATAATCAATATGATTCTTTAGTATAGCCGTGATGTTGCAGCTCATTTCAACATAAGTCTCCTCTTTAAAGAGCTTGCTCTCTGGTTCAAACTTGGTTATTGGTGATGCCTGTCAACCATCCCTCTTTGTTGTTCTCAGGTTCAAATAGAAATATGATTTTTCTTGAGGCACACGACTGACCATCTGTATCTATGGTACTACCTCATGGCAGGTTTCAGCTGTGTTAAAGATATCTGTGTAGAGTTGGAGTAGAGGCACAGAACAACTTTGGCTATATATTTTTTGTCTGTGGAGCCTAAGAGTTTCTATGGCACACAACAACAAACTGAATTTGATTTAAGAGTTTCTATGGCACACAGCAACAAACTGAATTTGATTTAAAGTACAGTATGTGTGAGAAAACATTCCAAGGGCAAAATGCAACATGCATTTTGCACAAATCTTGATTTTCAGTGGATTTGCTTTTGGACACTTCATTTGTTAGCATAATGCGTAACTAACGCATGCTAATTATCTATTCTGGAATCATTAGATACTATACGGATTCGGAATTGCTCTTTTAGTAAATGAATGCAAGCTGCAAGGGACTCTGGGAATTGTAGTGTTTTGAATAATGGCTTATCGTTATATTGAGTTCATATGTCCATATGCAGAGCTGTGGAGGAGTTTAAGAGGATAAGAGGAATAAACAAGAACAAAACCCTGAAGCTTGAATATGCCATGATGTTTTATTCTGATGTTTGTTATGCAACTGGAGTTTTGCCGCAGGTTTCTGCTTTAGTTTTCGGAGACCTGTCTGCATGTGTGAGTGTATTTGAACGAGGTGTCTTTGACAGTGAAATCTACTCATGACTACCAGCGCATTAAGGACTAGCCTCGCATAGATGAACGTCTGGATCAAAATGAATAGCTTTATGAATAGTTTTTGGTTTTTTTAATAATGTGATAAATTGTGGTGAAACTCCTCCAAAAAAGTAATATTCTTGAATTAATAATTAATGATATTTGTCCAAATAATTTGACTAGATTTTTTTTTAAAATCTTTTATTTAATCCCAAATACTGTAAATATTACTTTTAACTTGATGGTTGCACTATATAACATTTCTAGGGTCATTCAATCTAAACATTTGTTGGAAATGGTATATTTTGTTTTTTAAAACTTAATATAAAGAGTAATTTTCTAATTTTTTTTACATTTTCTGTATATTAGTTTTCACTTTCTGAAAAATGGCTTTAAACGATTCCAGACGATGAATAGGTGTTTTATCAAGCGAAACGATCGCTCATTAAAAAAAAAAAAAAGTCAAATGGTCACCTTGCTCTGTTCTGTGATGTGCGTTCGTGACTCTCCTGTTCGAACTCGTTTATCAAAATGAACAAATCTTTTTTTCGTGCCATTTGGTTCATTCAACCAAGAAATGAACTCGAGTTGACTCGAGAAGGTTTGTTCATTTTGATGAACGAGTTCGAACAGGAGAGTCACGAACGCGCATCATACCCTAATCTTAACAGAGCAAGGTGAACATTTGTGCTTATAAAACTTAAACTTTATTATTTATTTTTTTAAATGAGTGATCGTTTCGCTTGATAAGACCCTTATTCATCGTCTGAAATCGTTTAAAGCCCTTTGAACAGTTTGCAGTTTGCACTGAAACTGTCTTTTGGACCTTGAACCGTTCGGTTCCCATTGAAGTCATTGAATATGGAAAAAAATCCTGGAATGTTTTCATGAAAAACCTTAATTTCTTTTCGACTGAAAAAAGAATGACATGGATATCTTGGATGACATGAGGGTGAGTAAATTATCAGTATATTATTCAGTATATACAGTATATTATTATATTTATTTATTTTTTTTTTTTTTTAAGTGAACTACTCCTTTAAGACCAAATTTATAATCTTTGGTCTGACCAAAGATTATTAGTAAGACACAGGTGAAGATGTACAATTATGCATGATACAGTATACCTCTTAACAGATAATATATCATAGTTGGGGGTCATTTAAAGATTAGCAAGGTTATGATGCAACGCGCATCGTGTTTGGATTAGAATGTGGTGTATAGGGACACCAGTTAAGGAAAACTGAATCTATCTATCCCCAGATCTTATATGATTTATACATTTGTGAGAATTTCTGCAGGAGAGTTGTGATTTACTGCAACCAGATTATACTAGTTTTGTGAAATTTTGTAGTGAATAGCATCCAATAAATACGATCAAAAACTTGACATGGTTGCTCTACTTTTCACCTTGTCTTTATTAATGACTTGTTGTTTACTTGGATTATGTAGTTAGTCTGGAACCTGCCTGGTAAGTGTGATGATGTGTTTACAGGTAGAACAGATTTAATCTAATTAGATCGAAGGTTGACACATTGATTAATATAGTTGATGAATGCCAACAGCAGGTGTAGTCTGAGACACACACACACACACACACACACAATCAGGATAAGTACATTTTTCACATTTACTGACTTTTAAAATGTTTAGTAATTTTTCGTTTTTACTTCAAGTAGAACATATTTGAATAAATTGTTATAAAAAAACAACAATCCTCTATATTTGTTGTAAACTGTCAAGGCAACTCTCATTCAAGTATGTTTTTGTCTGGATACTTCAAATCTTTGACAAATTAACAATTTGTTAAATCTAATTCCTCTGTACTGTTTGTTTTGGTTAATGAAAAAAAATCAACTAATTATTATCATTATAGGCAGTTTATGACTTATTACATTGTTATTAATTATTTATTGCAATGTGATAATGATCACAATGATATAGATGGCTGCATTTAGGCAGGCTTTATTTGGCGTAATTTCTAGATGTATTTTTCTGAGAGAGTCTGTTTATGTCGTGCTTTGTCTCCTAATTAAGTGGCATTACATAGACCTCACCACAAGTCTTTGAACCCCTGAGAACAGAACAGAAAGGCTTACGTTATGTAATCGGTTGAAGTGTCAGTGTATTTTGGCTTTGTGTTGCTCTAATAAGATTTCTGTTTTTTTATATTCCAGATTTCATTAAACCGTGCAATCTGAGGCGAGAGAATTAAGCAAATATTGGAAAAGAGATTGTACATACAGGGTTTTTTATTGCCAATAAAAACATTATGAGGGAATAATTTCACCTGGTTGAAGGTAAATATTCACACACCCCAACCATGCAAAGATAGATGGGGGATAGGATGATAGGCAGATCAATAGAGAGAGAGAGAGAGAGAGAGAGAGAGAGAGAGAGGAGACGAAAAGAGCAGCGAACGTACAATTGGAGACGAAGTGGGAGTCATGGATTAGGGGTGGAGAGATGAGAGGAGAAGAGAATGATAAATGATGAATGTAGGAGGGAAAAGGCTGGACTGTGAAACGGAAGAATGATTTAATGTTGGGCAATTTTAAGGTTCAACAATTGCCAGAGGTTTTAAGAGTTTATATGGAAATATCACGATATCGTAGTTTTTGTCCGACTCTATTGAAAACCTGTTGGAAAGCATCTTTTGCAGCGAACACCCCAGACCACTCAGGGAGTTTCACGTCTTTGTAAACTAAAGTTTAATGCATTTTGGGAATGATTTTTTTCCCCATTGCACATAGACAGCTATTGTTAAGGTGGGGGATTGGTAACACAGAAACCTAAAATTCTCAGGACACAGCAGCATTTGTCCAAATTTCAATCTTTACCCTTCTATTTCATCAGAAACGATCTTAAAACAGGGCTTTAAGTGTAAAATACCGAACTAACCCTTTAACATTGTTGAGTTGGAGTTAGAATTAAACCCCCTTCCTCATTGTTTAGCTTCTCTTGCTTGTTCACTAAAACGTTTTAGTATATCCCTAAAACGTTTATTAGGCATATTTCATGGTCTGTTATACATAACTATACATATTATGAATACTATTATGTAATGCCTTAATGCTTTAATATTAGTAAATTAGAGTGATATTATGATGTATGTTGATTGAATATATGAAGAGTTCAGATGCAAAAGCCTCTAAGTGCCATTCGAAATTTTGTTCTAGAATGACCATTTTTATCAAGCTTGTGTATTTAAGTTCAGTAATTTAACTTAAATGACAATTAATAGGTAATCTTCATTGCCATTTAAGTGAAATTACTGAACTTAAATACACAAGCCTGATAAAAATGATAATTTTAGAAGAAAATTTCAAATGGCACTTAGAGGCTTTTGCATCTGAACTCTTCATATGATCCCACTGGCTGAGATCGAGCTATATTGCTATTATTGTTATATCTAACAGATATATCAGTGCCACATTTAGGTTAAAAAATAAACTGCAAAAGAGAAATCAATTTGGTCTTGCGTGTGGTCTGATAGAACGAGGCCTTTTGATTTCTAAGAGTGTATGAAATGTATTGGCCGTACTGTATGTAAGTGATGTAAAAAGTGCATTCATTCTAAGAGTTTGTAAGGAGTTCTTAAAAAGTATTAACATATATATATATATATATATATATATAGGTTGTCTGTATATTCATCTTTGTATTGTGTCCGAAAACATGGTGGCAACTAGTTTTTTTTTTTCTTCAATGACATCCCTCCACCAACAACAAAGGAACAAGATCCATCCAGAGACATATTTCTCTGTCTCTTTCTGTCTCTCACTCTCGTTTTCTGTCTTTATTTATTGAGTTTGAGTACAGGTCTGAAGTTTTAATAAGCTCTTTCATACAGCTGCTTGTTTTAATATAAGTAATACTTCTGAGGCAATGATGAACGCACACTCACACCCACACGCACACGCACACACACACTCGGGATGCAGTCATTATTGCTGTTGCTCTCGACTGTCACTGTGCAAAAGCTATTTTTTACAAAAATAACAACAATACTTGTTTGAGGCTTGGAAATGTAACAGATGAAAGATGTCACTACTCTATTCCTTCAAAATGCACACTATCTCATTTCTATCAGCTCTATGAATGTCCATTGTTTATACAATCTGAAGATATATATATATACACAATGAATTGTTGGCTACAGTTTTTATTATTGCTGGATACAAATGTCACGATTTCAATTCAAATCTTGTGATTTGATTCCGCTCTTGATTCATTATCATCTCATTTGTATAATTATTAGGTAGCCTAATTGTTACGTTAATTTTTCTCAAGAAAAAAGTATATCTCGTCTAATGCTGTAAACATAGAGAGCCCTGTCAACTGGTATTAAAGGGTTAGTTCACCCAAAAATGAAAATTCTGTCAGTATTTACTCACCCTCATGTTGTTCCAACCCCGTAAGACCTTCGTTCATCTTCGGAACACAAATTAAGATATTTAAGATATTAAGATCACTCCTGCATACAGTCCATAGGCTTCTTGAGGGAATGGCTGGCATTGAAAAGTCATCAAAGACATCGTTAAAATAGTCCAAGTGACTACAGTGGCTCAATTTTAACTTTATCAAACGACGAGAACACTTTTTGTGCGCAAAAACAAACAAAAATAACGACTTTATTTCAAATATTTACTTCCTTCTCTATGGGCCTGTAGTCAGTTAACGTAGTGTGATTGCGTAGAGCTACGTCACACGTAGGCTCACTATTGGCCGACGCTGATCATGTGTGTGATGCGTGTGACGTACAATAACAGAAGCTTACGCTATTAAACTAGTAACCTGACTCAAGAAATAAACGAATAGTTGAAATAAAGTCGTTATTTTTGTTGTTTTTGCGCACAAAAAGTGTTCTCAACTTTAGATTGAGCCCCTGTAGTCACTTGGACTATTTTAACGATGTCTTTAATGACTTTTCGAGGCCAGCAAGTCATTCCCTCAAGAAGCCTATGGACTAGTATGCAGGAGCGATCTTAATATCTTAAATATCTTAATTTGTGTTCCAAAGATAAACGAAGGTCTTACGGGGTTGGAACAACATGAGGGTGAGTAAATACTGACAGAATTTTCATTTTTTCACTAGCCCTTTAATAACTCAAATTAAATATCATGTGGCTTTATTCAACTTTATTAACAACGTTACAATATTTTAATAATAAGTAAAAATATAATGCATATTTAATATTGTGCACATATTTAGCAAAATACTCTTCTATATAATTTGTCTAGCCAACTAATGTACTTTCGTCAAATGGCTTTCCTGAGGTAAATGTAACGTTATGTGACATTGTTCCCCAGCTGTTTTATTGACCTCTTCCCGCCGTTGAAAAGAAAAAAAAAATCACTGATTGATCTATATTATGTATAAGACATAAATATTTCGGTAAGTTGTAGCCTACTGTATTTTTCAACACACCTATCGTTCATTTGTATTTATTTACTTAACTAGAAGTGAAGAGTAGGCTAAGAGATGTTCGGTACACGACCGCTATCTGCCAAAACGCTATTGTTTGAATAAAAATTTCGTAATAAAATTGACAGAATCTGAGAACTAGTTTCATATAAAAAGTAACCTGCCCTGTCTAGTCTGCCAGTCTCCGTTTCCTCTGTGTGAGAAAATGGATGTGTGGTGTGAGAGCGTGTGAAAAGTGTCAATTGCATCAGTCTCACGCTGAATGAGTGAGAGTTGCCAGCCCTGCTCTCTCTGCTCAGTGTCGGTTATCTTATAGTCAAGTCACTTTTATTTATATAGCGCTTTTTACAATACAGATTATATCAAATCAGCTTCACAATGATAACATGAAAGTAATACAACACAGATCAATAATATTGTTGAATATTAAATGTCCCCAACTGAGCAAGCCAAAAGCAAGGCAACAGTGGCAAGGAACCAAAACACCATCAGGTGATTGGATGGAGAAAAAAACCTTGGGAGAACCCAGGCTTAGTTGGGGGCCAGTTCTCCTCTGGCCAACATACAGGTACATATTGTTTCAAAGCAGCTTTACAGTAAGTGCATATCAGAAAAAGTACATGGTAAAAATATATTTAGTTAATCATGTAATATTAAGGGCATTACATATCGCCGGCGTTGAGTCGTCTCTTCACAGGCGTTGGGGCATCTGAAGTCTCCATGAGAGGCTGGATACAAAACTGGAGCCGACGAACGCCATTTTTCTCGGGACAAACGTCCCAAGATAACCGCAGAAAGGCAGATGGGAAATAATTAGCATAGCTGATGTTCATAATGATTTCCATTGCACAGGAGTAGGTGTTAAAAGAAAACACAGTCTCACAAACTCTCGGCAACCCAACCATACGCGCCGACCCGTTTGACTAAGGCTGTCGAGCCCCACTGTCGCGGAAATGCGTTTCAGTATGGCATACCACCTACTGCAAAACACAATATCTGCCCAACCACCCGTCGTTCACGCAATACACACAGGAAAGTAGCAACCTATACAAATGTCCTACAGACTCTTTAAGTATTATAGAATTAAATGCATTCGATATCGGGACAGCCCTAGCTAGAATAAATCTGTTGTTGAAATAAAAAAGGTGTATAACATTTATTGTATTTTTTTTAGTGTGGTATTTTATCATAGTATTGTCATATATTGGGGTATTATCTTGTTAAAGTGTTTAGTTTAGTATACAGTATTCTGTATCTAAAATCAGAGCAACAGTAGTCTGAGCATGTAGAGAACTAATGATACAAATGCGTGAAGCTTGTGGTTCATGAACACATAAACACGGCTCTTGATTGTTTAGGTCGCGGCTTTAAAGTGTGCAACAGGTCAGGTGCCTTCCACTTCAAAGCTTTTCACGATCAAACTTTAATTAGGGAAATTTTAATTACACTTTAATTACACATTGCTGCTGATGTATAAAATTATGCAGATATAATGAAAATGAGGGGAGACAAAAAAAAAAGATTCACTGCTTGTCTGCAGTTAGTATTTCGGTTACAGCCAAATCTGATATCAAAAGATTAGAGTCAAATTAAGTCATAACACAATCAAACCCAGAGCTGAAAGTCATCAAATTATCAATAAAGCAAAATCACGTTATTCCGGGCTCTTTTTTTAATTAGTGGGATCGGATGTAAATTGCCATTACTCCGGAATTCCATCATGTAAACATTCTTAATTGCATACTTAATTGCTAAGTGTAGAAGAGCATTTTAAGAGACATTAACTCAAGAGCCCAAATTATTGCAATATTACAAAGTTGCATAAAAATTAATTGCGGGGTGGGGTGGGGGGGGGGTACTTCTGGAAATCTCTGAAATATTAAATCTTAAGATGTCAACCATGAAGATGTTAGCTTTATTGCTGGAAGAAAATTAATTGGACTTGAAAAGAATAAGGCAACATTTGAAAAGCGCCTCTGTAGAAGATTCTAGTTTTCACACTATTGGATTAGGGGCCTTTGCAAGTGGCACTTATGAGGGAATAAACAGCATGATGCACTATTGAGAAAGCATATTAGGGAAGGATTGCTCTCTGGGTCAGTTTTGCTCTTCGGTTTATTAGATTAGAGCAGTAGATCAGAGTGAGTAGACGTTAATCTGACCCTGGATCAGTGTGGATGGGGATTACTTTTATCCTGGGTCAGTTCGGGGACGCAAGAAGATTTCCGAGTGACATATCTATTATTGGCAGACACGGACAGAAAACAATAAACTTTTGAAATGAGAAGCAGGTGTAGATTCTGTTGTTACGAACATACACAACTTATTTCAGGGATTCGGTGTTTCTTGAAACCGTAGCTCTAACGAACATTCGCTAACTTTAATAGATGACAGACTTAAATATCATGCTCCTAAATAAGAAAACTAACAACCAAAGAGGTTGCATGCATCTATGTATTAATACCCCAAGGAATCCATAAATCAGTCAAACATTGGGAAATTAAGTAAATCAATAGAGAACAAAAAACAGTGTAGAAGCCAGCCGTGTTTATTTACTGCAATAATCTGACATGAAATCTTGATTTATTACTTCACCACATGAATGGCGTCATTAAAGGGTAACTAAACCCCTGGTCAGAGCCTGACTCCACCCACTGGCAATATTTGAAAAATGCTGGAAAAGTGGCCAGAGCCCAGCGGAGGGGGGCGTGCACCTGAGACGCATCTCTTTGTATGAAACCAACAACCGCTGTGTCACGTACCACCACAAACATCCAATAGGAAAATTCAACTGCAGTAGCCACCGTTCAACATGAAGAGGGCAGCACTAAGACGTTTTTACACCATATTTTGTAGAAATAGAACACTTTATAAACAAATGCCAAAAAAGTTACTCGAATCAATGACTGGTATTAATAAAGATCCATTCTTACAGATCATTAACTAAAAAAAGTTGGTTAAGTGTTTAGTTACTCTTTAACGACAGTTCTATATTGTTGAACCAACAGGGGTGTCGGAAACAGTCAATGTGATCTCATGAGTGTATAAAAAAATAATATTGACTGCATCTAAAACACAAATTGTATACGTATGAATGACGGATAGGGTTAAAGGAGTAGTTCACTTTAAAAAAAAAAAAAAATGCTGATAATTTACTCGCCCCCATGTCATTTTTCTTCAGTCGAAAAGAAATTAAGATTTTTTGATGAAAACATTCCAGGATTTTCTCCATATAATGGACTTCAATGAAAACCAAACGGTTTACGGTCCAAATGAGAGTTTCAGTGCAGTTTCAAAGGGCTTTAAACGACACCAGACGATGAATAAGGGTCATGACTCGAAAAAAGATTTGTTCATTTTGATGAACGAGTTTGAACAGGAGAGTCACGAACGCTCATCACAGAACAGAGCAAGGCGAGCATTTGTCCTTATAAAACGTAAACTTTTTTATTTATTTTTGAAATGAGCGATCGTTTCGCTAGATAAGACCCTTATTCATCGTCTGATGTTGTTTAAAGACCTTTGAAGCTGCACTGAAACTCTCATTTGGACCGTAAACTGTTTGGTTCTCATTGAAGTCCATTATATGGAGAAAATCCTGGAATGTTTTCCGGAATGAATGCTTTTTTTTTAAGTGAACTACTCCTTTAAGGGATCTAAAATATTAAAAATAAAATATCTAAAATTAACTATACAAATATTTTTATGATGTAAAATATGATGTAAATCAGAGAGGCTTGAGGACTGCAGATGTGAATGGCAATACACATGTCCAAAATGTAAGACTCCAGTGCATCTTACTTTTTTCCCTTTTTTTCTTACTCAATGCTTTTATTTTTATTTATTTATTTTTTGTTCTTTAGACTACATCAAATAATTGATTGCTACTAACCATGTTTTGAGGTTTATGGGGTTTTAAGTAATTTCATAACCATTTTTTTTTAACTTTGTTTCCTTCTTTTTTTGTGTGTTCAGGATTTGAAGGTGAGCACATTTTTGTATAGCTTAAAATACTGAATAATTTGAAACCAACAGAAGGAGAGGGAATTTCTATAGAATTCCATAGAATCTCTACTTCTACAGGCCATAATCTCAACATTTGTGTGTGTGTGTGTGTGTGTATTAGGTCAGTGTCCTCGTGATAAAAAGAGGGCCTTTAATTCTTTAATAATTACCTCATTTGTTTTTGTCAGCAGGTTATAAAAAATAAAGTGTTTTGTGACATACAATGCAGGATTCAATTCATCCCCCACTCGGAAAGAGTAATATGTTTTGACGTTTGTTATTTATTCCCCCCCTTCATCTCTCTCTCTCCTTCTCTCTTTACAATTTTCTCTCAGTGTATGTGTTTTGCCATGGCTTTCTTTCTTCAGAGAAATGCCTGTTTATTCCTTTGTTAATACGACAGATATAATGAGTTTCCTGATTCACCACAAGGTGCAAATTAAGACTCTCTTTTAAATTTATACAGTCAAAATCCATTTTTTTTACCTACCTCAGTTTTAATCTGGTCTGTAGTTTTTTTTCCCCTCCTCACATTATTTATTTATTTATTTTTTTTCATTATTCAGTTTTTTGAGGAGATAATCACGTCGCCAAACACACTCGACCATCTTGCAGAACTCAATACTTACACACAGACAGCCACATATTGTGATTGATGGCAAATTTCTCATGAATGTCTCTTTTTTTATTGGTTGTGTTTATGATATATTTCAAAAGACATTTGTCATTCTTGGCGTATAGACAGGAGGACTGTGTGAGTGAAACACACCAGAATATGTAAGAGTTGCGTGATTTTGCCTGAAGGGGAAGATTTTGTTGTTGTTGTTTTGTTGTTACCTTTGTAGAAATGAATCCATGTTTCAGAAACCATTTCAGGAAATACTAAATATGTTGCTGTTTTGTCATTTTCACACAAATGGTTCCTCTTCGTTCCACTTTCTTAATAAATACATACATACATACATACATACATACATATACACTCACCGGCCACTTTATTAGGTACACCTGTCCAACTGCTCGTTAACACTTAATTTCTAAGCAGCCAATCACATGGCGGCAACTCAGTGCATTTAGGCATGTAGACATGGTCAAGACAATCTCCTGCAGTTCAAACCGAGCATCAGTATGGGGAAGAAAGGTGATTTGAGTGACTTTGAACGTGGCATGATTGTTGGTGCCAGAAGGGCTGGTCTGAGTATTTCAGAAACTGCTAATCTACTGGGATTTTCACGCACAACCATCTCTAGGGTTTACAGAGAATGGTCCGAAAAAGAAAAAACATCCAGTGAGCGGCAGTTCTGTGGGTGGAAATGCCTTTTTGATGCCAGAGGTCAGAGGAGAATGGCCAGACTGGTTCGAGCTGATAGAAGGGCAACAGTGACTCAAATAACCACCCGTTACAACCAAGGTGGGCAGAAGAGCATCTCTGAACGCACAGTACGTCGAACTTTGAGGCAGATGGGCTACAGCAGCAGAAGACCACACGGGTGCCACTCCTTTCAGCTAAGAACAGGAAACTGAGGCTACAATTTGCACAAGCTCATCGAAATTGGACAATAGAAGATTGGAAAAACGTTGCCTGGTCTGATGAGTCTCGATTTCTGCTGCGACATTCGGATGGTAGGGTCAGAATTTGGCGTCTACAACATGAAAGCATGGATCCATCCTGCCTTGTATCAACGGTTCAGGCTGGTGGTGGTGGTGTCATGGTGTGGGGAATATTTTCTTGGCACTCTTTGGGCCCCTTGGTACCAATTGAGCATCGTTGCAACGCCACAGCCTACCTGAGTATTGTTGCTGACCATGTCCATCCCTTTATGACCACAATGTACCCAACTTCTGATGGCTACTTTCAGCAGGATAATGCGCCATGTCATAAAGCTGGAATCATCTCAGACTGGTTTCTTGAACATGACAATGAGTTCGCTGTACTCAAATGGCCTCCACAGTCACCAGATCTCAATCCAATAGAGCATCTTTGGGATGTGGTGGAACGGGAGATTCGCATCATGGATGTGCAGCCGACAAATCTGCGGCAACTGTGTGATCCCATCATGTCAATATGGACCAAACTCTCTGAGGAATGCTTCCAGCACCTTGTTGAATCTATGCCACGAAGAATTGAGGCAGTTCTGAAGGCAAAAGGGGGTCCAACCCGTTACTAGCATGGGGTACCTAATAAAGTGGCCGGTGAGTGTATATATTTCTTTTACACAACTGGATATTTAAGGTACCTGCACTTTTTATAGTTATTTAAATATTTGATTCTGTCCACTTAGTATGCAGAGTGATTTGGGGGGTGGAACTGTTTGGTTGACCAATGGAAGACATGCAGAATGTAATATAATTTTGCAATTCCGGTTAGTGCCGCTAGTGGTGCAGGGATTGCACACTTTAAATTATGTGACTTGTGTTCATTGAATTGTGAATTGTGCTGCAAACGTCATTGTTTCTTTCTCCCACTCTTTTTTTTTTCTTTCTGACTTTCTTGGTCTCTACACATTTCTCCATCTTTCTCTCTTCATTTAGTTTTTATCTCATGGGCTTTAGCGTGAGACTGACAATGTGTGTAAAATGATGGTTTAACCTCTGGGATGGAGGAGCAGCGGTAAACAGAAGGAAAGATTAAAGAACAATGCTCCCTCGCCTCATAGGACCACTGCCAGGGGTGTCTGCGTGTGTGTTTGATGTGTGTGATAAAACGTACAGCAGATTATAAGAAAAGGAGAAGACGAGCTCATTAGAAGCTCGCACCCTCAAAAGCGCAGAACGAAGGATCAGAGAGAAGCCACCAACCTCTGCGAACTCCTCCCTCTCATCCCTCCGTTCTTTTGTAGTCCTGTCCCCATCACTTGGCTCTGATCTTCTGCTTCATTCGGTCTTCTTTGATTCCTTTGGGATGACTTTTCTCTTCTCTTCTCTTCTCTTCTCTTCTCTTCTCTTCTCTTCTCTTCTCTTCTCTTCTCCCTCCCCTCCCCTTTTGGGAATGCGTATCAAAAAAAAAAATGTTTATCTGAATGATTCAGATTCCAACATGATACTGATACAGTGAGACAGATTGTCATTTGAGCATAACTTAAAAGGTGGAATTCTTGAAAAGCGATGAACAAATCAATTGCTTTAGCTTTATTTATTTTTATGTTTTGTGTGCCACCGAAAGACTTTCTCATATTCCTATTCAATTTATTAAATACTAGAAAAGATTATATATTTTTAAAATGTATTTGTTGTAAACATTATGATTGGATTGGGTGGGATTGGATCTTTTTTTTCTCATCTTCCCGCTTTTAAAATTGTATTGTTCAGTCTCATTTGTGAGGAAGGTCCGAATCACTGAAAATTAATGCTCTATGAGATGAAACTAGGCTATAAATACTTCTAGCGTAGTTTGATGCAGGTGTACTTAATGAATCTGAGGGAATGTGTTCAGAAAGACACCCTGCTGCTTGTTCTATCTATATCTCTCTGAAAACTACTGCACTGGCTCCACACCTTTTATATCGAAAATGTTTTTAGGATAACAAGCCTTACAGATATATGTATGAGAATATATATATATATATATATATATATATATTAGTGCTGTCAGACAATTAAAATATTTAATTGCGATTAATCGCATTAATGCCATAGTTAACTCGCGATTAATCGCCAATTAATTGCACATTTTATCTATTCTAAATGTCTCTTTATTTATTTTTGTCCCAGTATTTTTTCTCATTTTAATGCTCTTATCAACAAAAGTGGATCGGCTTGCTTTGTGCAAATGTTTTTTTTTTTTTAATTGAAAACAACATTGGCATACTGTGTTCAATTTCACACTAGAATTCTCACTTGGAGCAAGTAATCTCTCACACAATGTGACACTGTCCATCAATAAAAGGGTGAAAGAAATACTGACGAGGTTCTGATATTGACGAGGGGGCGGAGAATTCGCATCAGCTGTGTGTGTGTGTGTGTGTGTGGTTGGCCATCATCAAGCGGTATTTGAGACTGGATGTGCTGCGATGATGATAGCTCAGTTCACAATGAAAAAACACACAGATCACTTTGGTTTTGTCAATGGAACCATTTGGCAACTTTTTAGTAAAGTAAACTTGTCATTCAGAATCTTATTGTCATCCATTTCGGCATCTCGCGCTCGTCATCCACTCAAAACTTAACGTTAACCAACCATTTGGCCGGCTCGCAAGCCCAATCGAGTGTGTGCGGTGTGCCTGTCGTTTTGTTTACGGTCTAGCTGGATCTGCTTGCTCTTTGGTCGTCGAAGCAATAAAAAATGTAAAAATTGATAAAAAAAATTGACGCCACTAAAATGGGTTTGCGTTAACGCCGTTAATAGTGTGTTTAACTGACAGCCCTAATATATATGAAAATATATGTAGAGCGAGGAAGCACTGTTACACCTGTACAAACTAACTAACAGCTAACGGAAGACATCAAACTAAGGACAACAAAACAATTGGGGTCCTGGAAAAAATGGTATAAAAAATACTACAGAGTAAAGATGAACCAAAGACCAAAAAGGCACTAAAAGCCAATCAAAACATTAACAAAGGTTCTCACGCAGTCTGTATTCATAAAGAAAACCACAGTGTTCAAGTACATGGGAACACAGCAACATAAACCCCAAACAAACCAATGGTAAATGTGGACATGCTTTGAACAAGGTCAGCACAGAACAGCTCAAAACATTGAGGTCAGTTTAACAGTTCACCAAGGCTACTTTGTTGAAGCTGTTGCTGACCAAGCATCTACCCAAAGGTCTGGACCATGCTAGCAAAAAGCTGATACATCTTAAGAGGTTGAAAAGCACACCCCTGACAAAAAATGGGCATGCAGCTCACAAGCTTCTGATAAAATTGGCCACAGATAATAAGTTTGAGTACTAAGGTAAGGTAAGGGATCCTTCTAGCAACTGAAAGGAGTTCCTGGTGTATGTGCTGCTCAGCAGCTTTCTGCCTTCATTTTTGACTCTACATTATATCATATGCCACAGCTACCATTTTCTTACAGTGATGGTTGCTCCCTTCCTTACCAAAGCAGAGGAAGTAGTGGAAATTTTCAAACATGGACAAGTTATTAATTCACCTTCCTTGCCAGGAATATCTAGCAACCAGCATAAGAGGACCACAGACCGTGGATCAGTTGATCAAAGCCGCTGAGCTATGAGAAGCCGCAATAGCTCCCCCGAAGGACTTCCCAGGAAAGAGAGTTTTGTCAGCACCATGGAGAGCTCCACAAGCCCGGAAGAAATCTGTGGGCACACACACCAGTGTAACACGACAAAGGTCGTTTTAAAATGAAGTCTCCAGAGGCAGCCCACAGAAACAGACATTGACCTCATGGCATGGCTTTCACTCAGCTTTATTCATAATTCATTGGTGATCAGTGCTGTATCAGGAATGACAACACAAGACAGCATAGTCTGGATGGTCTATAGGAAAGTAGTCATTACTACACTCATGAATCCTTGAATGCCTGGTGCTAAAACAAGGTCAACAAGGAAAGACCTTTGTCTGGAATTCGATAGCGCTCCAAGCCAACTCAGAGAAGACTGCAAAGTGTACTTATTTTATTCAAAGGCACAAAACCCCTTAACCAGATCCATTTTGCATGGATATTGATGTAGTTACATGACTGGAGCTATTGTCTGCCACCAGAAATGCATGGATGACTTCAAGCAGTGTTCAGGGAGTTTGAACTGACTTGAATCCACATCAAAGACACTAGGCCTTGAAAGTTTTTACGCAATCCTGGTTAAGACATCTATAAGGACATGGCTTCCATTTGGCTCCATGTCAAACTTAAAGGGATACTCCACTTTTTTTTGGGAAATAGGCTCATTTTACTACTCCCCCAGAGTTAAACAGTTGGGTTTTACCGTTTTTTAATGTATTCAGCCGATTTTCTGATATTTAGAAGAATATCAGTAACCAGACAGTTTCTGGTCTCATTGACTTCCATAGTATATTTTTTCCTGCTATGGAAGTCAATGAGACCAGAAACTGTCTGGTTACTGATATTCTTCTACATATCAGAAAATCGGCTGAATGGATTTGAAAACGGTAAAACTCAACTGTTTAACTCTGGGGGAGTAGTAAAATAAGCTTATTTCCAAAAAAGTGGAGTATCCCTTTAAAGAAAGGCAAACTATCGAAACAAGTAGACGTCATTGTACAGGGCCATGGTGATGCAGCTTATTAGTATGCAAGATTCAGACGAGAACATAGCAGGATTCTTCAGCTCCAGTTCTGGAGTCAACTGTCCTGGGATGTGTAACTCTGAAATAGTGGCCATCCAGGACCAGAGTTGACTAAGTGCGCTGGTGTATAGACACAACTCCACATTTCTAGCCCCAAATAATCTACAGTATATCACAGTCTTATTGTACTTGCATACAGGCCACCCTACCTGACAATATTAGAACAAAGGTGTCTAGTCCTTTTCCTGGATGACCACTGTCCTTTTGAGTTTACCTCTAACCCCAATTGACTAGACCTTAACCAGTTAATACAGGACTATAGAGTTACAAAAAAATTCTAATCAGATGTGTTATGGCAAGTTGGAGCTAAACTCTACAGGAAGTTGGCCCTCTGGCAGCAAGTTTAGATGCCCCTGCTTACAGAAACAGCAGTAGTGATACATTCTGAAATGCTAGAGTATGAGAACCTTGAGCAATGCCAGGAATTTATAGAAGTAGATGAAAGAAGGTGGCAGGTCAAGGCTAAAGTAGGTGTATGGTTTGCAGGGCTGAACAAACAGTTTCACCATGTTGACCCAGAGGAGTGGTATCATGGGAACAACTAAGATGTGGCGTTGAATACTTAAGCACGCCGGGCCTCTTTTAAAAAGAAAAATATGAATTGAAATAATACTGTATGTAAATATTCATGTTTACACACATGGATTAGGATTAGAACACTGAATCAAAACCACCAGCTCCAGAGAAATGTGTACAAGAAAACGAGACAAATTGTGTAGTTCAATTCATGTTGTTTGGTGGTTCATGCTATCACACAGTTTCTCACACACTAGAGCATAAGGGTCAGTTGTTTTTCCACCACACTGCCCTCAGACCGTAGACCTCAACGATCAATAGTAAACAATAACTTTAAAGGGCTCTCAGTGGCCTACCTCTCTCTGTGTGTGGGATTGTGAGTGTGAGGAAAGAATTTTGCACTGAGAATACATTTTTCTTCTGCTGTACTGTAACTTGTCCGAGTCACAAACTATATACAGTACACTGCAATTATCACTAGGCCTTGTTCTCTCTTTCACTAAAAGTAGCTCTGTAACTATAGGTGAAATATACTTATATTCTGATACAATTGTACATGACGACAATTCGTAGGTTTTGACCAAAAAACGCATTTTAAATAATTCGATTTTATAGCTACTGCCATAGTATTGTGTTTTAGTCTAGTATAGTATTGGATTTGTGATATTATGCAAGAACATCAAAATGGAGCAAGAGACAACCTTTGGGCACATTTTACTCATGTAAAAACGTGGCTGTGCTATGGCACTATCATGGTATCAAATGGCAATGTCATGGTACCATGATATATTCATTACCATTAGTACCATATTCAACGATTACCAAAGCTGGTTTAAATAACACAAATGTACTTCAATAGCAGATCCAGACAAACATTTATTTATTTATTTTTGTCATTTTTGTATATGCAAGACCTTAGCAGTACACTCACCTAAAGGATTATTAGAAACACCTGTTCAATTTATCATGAATGCAATTATCTAATCAACCAATCACATGGCGGTTGCTTCAATGGATTTAGGGGTGTGGTCCTGGTCAAGACAATCTCCTGAACTCCAAACTGAATGTCAGAATGGGGAAGAAAGGTGATTTAAGCAATTTTGAGTGTGGCATGGTTGTAGTATTTCACAATCTGCTCAGTTACTGGGATTTTCACGCGCAACTTTTTCTAGGCTTTACAAAGAATGGTGTGAAAATGGAAAAACATCCAGTATGGGGCAGTCCTGTGGGCGAAAATGCCTTGTTGATGCTAGAGGTCAGAGGAGAATGGGCCGACTGATTCAAGCTGATAGAAGAGCAACTTTGACTGAAATAACCACTTGTTACAACCGAGATATGCAGCAAAGCTTTTGTGAAACCACAACACGCACAAGCTTGAGGCGGATGGGCTACAACAGCAGAAGACCCCACCGGGTACCACTCATCTCCACTACAAATAGGAAAAAGAGGCTAATTTGCAAGAGCTCACCAAAATTTGACAGTTGAAGACTGGAAAAATGTTCCCTGGTCTGATGAGTCTCCATTTCTGTTGAGACATTCAGATGGTAGAGTCAAAATCTGGCGCAAACAGAATGAGAACATGGATCCATCATACCTTGTTACCACTGTGCAGGCTGGTGATGGTGGTGTAATGGTTTGGGGGATGTTTTCTTGGCACACTTCAGACCCCTTAATGCCAATTGGGCATTGTTAAAATGCCAAGGCCTACCTGAGCATTGTTTCTGACCATGTCCATCCCTTTATGGCCACCATGTACCCATCCTCTGATGGCTACTTCCAGCATGTCACAAAGCTTGAATCATTTCAAATTGGTTTCTTGAACATGACAATGAGTTCACTGAACTAAAATGGCCCCCACAGTCACCAGATCTCAACCCAATAGAGCATCTTTGGGATGTGGTGGAACAGGAGCTTCGTGCCCTGGATGTGCATCCCACAAATCTCCATCAACTGCAAGATGCTATCCAATATGGGCCAAAATTTCTAAAGAATGCTTTCAGCACCTTGTTGAATCAATGCCATGTAGAATTAAGACAGTTCTGACGGTGAAAAGGGGTCAAACACAGTATTACTAAGGTGTTCCTAATAATCCTTTAGGTGAATGTATATTCCAAGACATATGTATCCCATGTTGTCCCTTTCTATTTTTACAACACTAATGTTACCAAGGGCACTAAATGTAGGATATGAGATTTTTCTTGACGTTCTTCCATAGATGAATGAATATGTGGAATATAAACATTATTGATGTGCCCTCATTGATGTAGATCACATTGCCTACTTAATCATCCACCCAGGCTGCAATGCATGTCATTTCCATATATCTTAATTATTAACAAGACTAATGAATTTTTTAAAGACTTCCCACTATCCAAGGCCTCTGTGATGTTGTGTCGTGGTGACAGTCTCTGAGCTTCCGTGTCATCAACCTGCGCCAGCAAACAGGAGTATGAGCCAACACTCTTCAAAGAGATGCTTTATTAAAGAGTAATCATCAAAAAGGAGCAGTAGCGAGGGAATGGGGTGTGGGGGATGAGGGCAGTCATAACAAAGCAATCAAAGGCAGTCGAGGAAGTGAGTTGTCGACAGCCCTGTCGGTACGAAAGGTGTTTGGAGCTTGTGAATGGATGTGTGTGTGGGTTTGTGATCTTTGAGGACCTCACATCCTCACGTTCGTTTGATTCTTCGGTACCAGAGCAGGTGACCTGGCATTTCCGTGACTTTTAGAGGTGAGAGCAGCGTGACACGTTGCTCTCCGCCTCAAACCGCTTTCAGTCCTCAAACACACACTCACTCTCTCTCTCTCTCTATCTCTCGCCCACATGCACTTTAGGATATGAATAATTGTATCTCATAGTGACAGTATACTTCAAAATATACTGTTTTGTATAATGAAATCAATTTAATAACCATGCAGTAAATTAAATACAATAGCAGATGAAAAGTACTTACTTAAGTTGGATAATTTTTTTCTTTTTATTTGGAACTTAATTTTCAAAAATCTAAAGATAAGTCTGTCGTCGCATTCACTATATGCTACACCCTATAACAATACAAGATTTTTTACTTTTGAAGAAAAGGTGACACACTTTATTTTAAGGTGACGTAGTTACACGTTACTACATTATGCATAATTACAAGCACCTAACCCAAAACCCTAACCATAAATATATAGTAAGTACATGTAGTTAATTAATATTACTCAATATTCATTTGAGTAATTACAATGTAACTATGTCACCTTAAAATAAAGTGTAACCGAAGGTAAGGTCTAAGTTCTTTCTAGTGGTTTTTAGTGTAATGTTATGTAGGTGCTAGGATGTTATGCATGTTTGCTGGTTTTGATAAGTGATTAGCAACTGGGTTAGTCAAATCAGTTTTGATTTTTCTTAAAGCTACAATATTTAATTGTAACAAAGGCGTAGGTTTATGGCACATCAGTGGAATTATGGAACTTGTCATCATTCTGATGGATCTAATAATGTTATTGGATGAGTGAATACTGTACATTGATGTTTTTAATATGACTGTGGTATGACAGAGATCAGCGCTAGATTTTATTCTACTGAACTACCCGTAAGTGCTGAATTACTATTCACACAGGTCAGTTTATTAGACAAATGAAACTTCTGAGGTACCGCTGCGCTGTTTCACTTGGTCTAGACTATCACACTAAACTGCATTTGAGTGTTTTAAAATGTTATTCTATGTGTTAGTTTGTTGGCTGAGATTAGATTAGCAGTAAGCTAGATCAACATTAGAATAGCATACTGATCATATGATTTCATCATGTTGAGCTACAGTATATAACATTGATTAGTTTTATCTACATTTGCTCACCTGTCTAAAAAAGTACATGCAAGAGGTCAAGTCGTGACTCACGAAGCTCTGTCAAGTCAAAGTTTGTCATTGATATGGAGCTCTCTGCATCTCAAAAACGATGCATTTTGTCCCAAAGTCTGCTTGCCATGGTCCATAATGTTTGAATAAAACAACAACAGCATGAGCGTGCCGCTAGACCTAACTTAGTTGTCCACGTCTATCGCCATGGTTACTATGGCAGTACGAGGGGAAACCAGGGATAACGTAGATATTACGTCATTGACAGGCAAAAATGACCAGGGACGAGCCATTATTTAAAATTGTAATTTCTCTGAAATTAAAAATCGTTGGAAACTTTTGATATATTATACGTACACAACTGCAGGAAATATACTGTATAAACCCGCTCTCATCCCAAGGCATCATCTAACTGACGCTTTTGACCATGCATCAACATCCGACGCACATGGCACCCTTTAGCGTCAATATGAGAAGCGCCTCCTAGTGGTCTAACCGTAACCCTACCCCAGACCTAAACCTACCCGCGTCATCTAACTGACGCTAAAGGTTGCCATGTGCGTCGGATTTAGACGCATGGTCAAAAGCGTCAGTTAGATGACGCCCTAGGATGAGAATGCCTTGAATGTATCAGACTTTGCAAGTGATTTTTGGATATTTTATTACAAAAATCGTACATTTTGTACCTTTAATAAAAAGTTATTCCTTGTCTCAATTTGTTTGGGAGACGCTTTGTGTTTTTCACTATACTCAGTGTTTCTTCATCGCTTTCATTTGTAAATAACATACTCCGTTTCCACCCACTGATAGCCATGCAGATATATCCAAACTTCTGGAAGGTCATGTGCCACCTTGAGCATCTGTCTTCAAGATGAATGGGAATGCTACCTCGGTCCTCATTGGACACCCAATAGATGGCATAGCAGAATCTCTACGTAAAAGTAAAATGGATTGTACTGCTTTGACTATTTTTTTTCTCAAACACCCAACTTCTTCACTTAACAGGTTGGATTTTAGACGCAGACAGTGAATTGCCAAGAGGAAGGATGTGATTGTCTTGCCCTCTCTCCCTTACATTTCTCTAAAAATAAACGCTTTCTTTTTTTTTCTCTCTCTCTTAAAAAATAAAATAAAGAAAAGTCTCCATCCCTCTCCCAGGCATTCTCAGAGGCAGACAACGCTCTGTCCAATGGCATTTTGATCATGCACGGAAAAGAGTAGCCAGCCCAATTATCAGCTCCGCCGGTCTTTATGGAGCTATTGACCTCCATCCTCTGTGTATCTCTGCAATTTAATTTAACCCGCACGACGAGCCCCGCGCTAATTAGATGCATTTCAAAAGAAATGCTTCTGGAGCGCACAGAGGAAGTGATGGAAAGGAGACGAAGGCAGATAGAGAGAATGAGTTTGAAGGAAAAAAAAGCAGAGATGCACTGACAAAGACAAGGCGAGAATATCTGAAAGGGAGATCGACAGATTGAGAGAAAGTCATAGTCACAGACTGAGGCCATGAGAGAAACAGATACAGAGAGAGAAGCATTATCTTAACGGCTGGAGACTCGACCCTGTCGACACATTTTAAAAGGATTAAAAAATGTAGTGTTTTCTCCCACAGCGCGAGACCGAGAGAGCAGACTGCTGTTTCCTGTTCAACGTGCAGCGTGTTAGTGTATGTCTGAAAAGTTCCACGGCTCGCTGTTTAAAACTTTCAGATCTGAATTAGCCTCTAATACTAAGTATTAAACGTGGCATACAGAATGCTTGTACTATGAGGATGAATGATATCTCAATTAAAGCGGCTTGTTGAGGATTGATGTGCTTTTACTTCAATGTTTCCAGAGATTTGATTCCTGCTTAGGGAGCAATGAAAGCAACTGCATAGCAATACATGGGTGTCCCATCTTGCTCCTGGGCCAACGCGTTCTCATCCCAGGGCGTCATATGGTGACACTTTTGAAATTTCGCCTGAATGCAAGGCACATGGCACCCTTTAGCGTCAATATAACACGCACAGAGCTTTGTTCGGTTATGATAGGTTTAGTTCTGGGGTAGGTTTAGGGTTAGACCACTAGGAGGCACCTTCTGGCCCATATATATCTATGTCTCATATTGACGCTAAAGGGTGCCATGTGCGTTGGAAGTAAACGAAATGTCGAAAGCAATAGTACATGATGCCTTGGGATGAGAACGGGCTCCTTGGGCAACTGTCCTGCCGAGATTAGCTCAAACCCTGCATCAAGGAAATCAAGTTTTTCAGGACTACTAGAAACTTCCAGTCCGTTATGTTAAGATCAGTTGGAGCTAACGCCGCCTTCACACTGGCAGTTTAAATCAGCTCCGTAATACGCAATACGTTCCCAACGGACGTCGTACTACACAGTGAAAAGCGTCGGACGCGGGTAGAACAAAAATGGCGGAGAGATTAAAATTCTGTCAGTTCTGTATGATCTCTCCGATGAGGGTTATGCTGCCTGAGGAAAGTTGCTGAGGACGTTGACATGTCAGGTCGGCTAAAAAATGTGATATAGTGGTCAATAGTTCAATGTCTACCTACAATTTAATTGTATTAACTGCCCTTATAAACGTTAGAAAGTCGTGAAAATAAAAAATGACGTGACAACTTATCATTATAAAATCATTATTTATTTTATTAAAAGTTAATTCATGTTTGTTTATCAGTACCATAGCAACGGTCAACTTCCGCTGGAATTGTCAGATAGGAACCGTCCGTAGCTTTTCACACGATTTCAAATTTTTGAATGCATCCGGATGACCAACGGACACGATTTTCTTCGCACCGCACTCGGTCGGACCTGTTTCGGACCCATTCGCATGCGGTCTGCGAATCTCCATAGGAAATGAATGGCTTCCGGTCGTTTCGCAGCCGCATCGGAGCTGATTTCAACTGCCAGAGTGAAGGCGGCGTAATGATGTTGGCCCTCGACCCTCCAGGATTGGACAATTCTGCTCTAGTATCATGGCGTCGAGTTTTTAACAGGCCAACACCACTCACATTTTCAGAAAATGTAAACATTGAGAATTGTTCTCTTATTTTTCCCTCTGTTTTTCATCTTTTGACATATACAAGCCTCTGGGGTGCAGGAAGCCACTCTTCTGTCTTCCTGAATGTATATTTGCATGTGTGTGAGAGTCCACACAAGTGAAGGTTGATGAAATGGGTGAACTTACACAGAAGAGTTGGTGGCATTA
The DNA here is from genome assembly GCF_016745375.1 of Pimephales promelas. Next base: position 18,528,100 of record NW_024121144.1, read on the forward strand.
TCTGGGTGTAATCATGGGAGACAGAACATCAAAGCAGTGTACGCAAACCTAACACTCACACACACACACGTACAAAAAGTGTTACTGATGCAGTAGCAGCTGATGTGAGACCTGATTCAGTGAGAAGCTTACAAACAATTCACCACAGGACACAGCGCTAAGGGTTTAGAGAATCACACTGAGTGAAAGAGAGGGGAGAGGAGAAAAACAGTTTGAACCAGGAAGTGTGAAAAAAGGATGATGGTTGCCCATACAGAAAGCTAGTAATTTTAATCAGTTGGAACAAACATTGTGTGTGTGTGTGCGTTTTGTTGTAAGGATTGACGCTGCAACATTTGTGCACTTAAAGAAACCCTCACTGTCCAGTCAAGTGCTGGCATTTTATACAGCCCCCATTATGATTGCAAATACTTCAGGATTCTTCACATGCCGACACACACTCTCTCTCTCACACACACACTTACGCTGACGTGTGTGACACTTTTCCTGTAAGCCTCTTAGTTCAATTCTGTTTCAATACACTGTGTTTTGGAGTGTGTGTCATTTGCTCGCTCTAAGGAGGATTAACAGGGTCAGGCCTTTTATGTAGTTCACACACGGAAGCGACTATTCAATACCATCAAAAAACAAAACAATACTCTCATTTTGTTTGTAGGTAATATGCAACTTAGAAAAATCAATGAAAACTAGACTATTGATCAAGTGTTTTATGTAGTTTATAGAAATATGCAAACATTCATCATAAGGACAAGTCCATTCAGACTATACTCCAAAAACAGGCCAATCAAAAATCTCTAGAATCTCATTAACATACAGTATGACCACACACATTTACACATCTCCATCTATTTAAAGGGTGATGAAACCCTAAACTAAATTACAACAGAGGTAAAATCTCTGTTTAATTTAGTTTAGGGATTCATGACCCTTTAAATAGATGGTGATTTGTAAATTTGTGGGGTCATACGTTAATGAGATTTCGTGGATATTTTGTAGAGTACAAATGGGAATTGCTGTGCATTTATTTGTGCATTAAATTATAGGTGTCACATGATATGGAAGTATTTGTGTAATGTATAGTGAGCTTACAAAACTAACTGGTGCTGAAATGCGGTTTTATGACCCTTTGATGTCCAGGAAACCAGTAAGTGGCTGTGTTAATTTTAAATACAAAGAAGTTAGCCAATCACAAGTGAGGAGATTTTAAATATAGACATGTACTGCAGTAAAAGAAAAAGAAAAAAAAAAAAGCCTGCTTAGCCTGTAAGGCTTACACAAGTATGCAAATGGAGAACATTGATGCAACAATGTCTATTGTGCTAATGCCTGCTGTAGCGCCCCCTGTAACACTGATAATGCATTTCCTTCTTGCTCATTTTAGAACTCAGTGACATGGAAATGAGCTATTGTACCTCGACGCATGCTTGAGTAGAGTATGTCTCAAGGATAATGGTGCAAAATAATTATGATAAACTATTGCAAGAAAAAAATAATAATGCTAAACATAGTAAACAAGTGCCCCATCATTATTCAAAAAAATGGACAATTCCCAATTGCTGCTTGAATTGACTTTTTTTTTTCATTTACTTGCAGGTTTTAATCCTTGTAAAGGTAAATTAAAGGTGCAGTGTGTGATTTTTTTTTTTTAGGGCCCAAGTCTACTATTGTTTTCCTTAGGATAATATTTTTTTAAAATGTTCTATTGACTATTCGGGCACTTTTGGGGCCCTTAACATGCTTGAAAACTCTTGAAACTTTGCACATGGGTCAGAACCCACGGCCATCAGGGCCGTGCTAAAGCTGGTACCCAGGCGTGGCGGGGGGCTCAACAGCGCCCCCTGCAATGGGCTCCAAAAGCTTGGTCCATAAATCAAACACGCTTGCATGTAATAATATGAAACTCGGTACACATATAGATCTCATCGGTTCATATACTTTACACTCTTATTTTTTACCCCAGCCCAACAGGAAGTTGGCTATTTAGGGTTGTTTGGAAAACGCATTTAATGGAATTTGAAATACTCCTCCTAGAGAATTCAAACACACGGCACGAAACTCGGTCAGCATGAAGTCAAGACATTGAGGATGAAAATTTGCGAGTGGATTTTTGATATCTCGAACGGTTTGGCCGTGGCGAGGAAACGAAAATATGGCGCGAAAAGAGAAACAAAGTGTGTTATGACTTTTTTATACATAAACTGATCTTGGTGAAACTTCAGCAGTGCATTCGTTTTAAGAGGCGGGTCACATGGATGTGACAATTGTGAGTCAAAGTTATAGCGCCACCAACTGGCAGCAGGAAGTGTGTCACTTTTAAACTGCTTTGAAATAACCCTCCTATTTTTACCCGATTTGCTTCAAACTTTATGTGTATAATGTAAACACACGGCAGATATAGACCTGTGAAAATATTATTGATATCTTAGATACTGTTGCCATGGCAACGCATCAAACTTTAATATTCTTGTTTTTTTCAGTTTTTTTAGTGGCATCTAGCTGTTCAGTTGCGAGTTGCACTAAGGGCTCAGCCCACTGCTCACCCCTCCCTTTCGAAGAAGCTACGGTTGCTAAAACGGGACAAACATATCGTTGTCTGAGACAGCAGAGAATAGCCAGCGTAACCCAAGAGTGTGTAACATTGTCACGGTTTCTGTACCACAGTCCATTATAAACCACATCATTGATAAAATTTACAAAGCCATAGTCAGGTGAGGATCAAGGGTCTTAAAATATAAAATAATAATAGTAATCAGCTGATTGTCTCACGAACGTAACCAGCACATTTCTCCCCACATAGCAAACCCAAAATACAGCGAGGGAGATGAACCACATTAAATTATCCAACTACATATTTTTTCTAACAGGGTAGTAAAAGTTCAGTAAAAGCTGGTTAATTTGAGCTGTTACTGTGACTGAGCTGGTTAAAGCGTAAAGCCTTGTTTAAACGTGACGCGTCCGCATGAGCCCAAAGGTGCGCGCGGCAAAAATGACATGATTGTAACAGCGCTCGCTCATCCACATCCCTTAGCCACCATTTACTACACACAAATTAATAAACAATAATGAATAAAAATACAGTTTTTTTTCTCTGATTTTGAAAATTCTTTGTGATCGACTTAAAATGCTTCCAAGATCGGCTTGTCGACTGCGATCGACGGTTGGTGATTCCCGTAACGTTACCGTTTTACGATCAATGACAAGAGTACTAATAAGTTATCTCACGAATGTAACCAGTACATTTATCCCCACATAGCAAAGCCATAACACGGCGAGGGATAAGAACTTACTTGAAACAATCCAACTACATATTTTACACCACTGACAAGGGAAAAGTCACTACTCACGGTGTTTATGGCTAGCTTCGGCTATAGAAACATGACGTCACAATATGTCGGCCTTCATAGAAGGAGGTGCCCGCGGTTATGTAGATATTAAGTCTCTTTCTAAGGTAATAAAAACATAACGATTCATTGAGTACGGTCTTTATACACCACTGACAACATAGTTATGGATGTCATATTGCATTTCTGTTATTAAATACTCAAAATTATTACACATTCCACCTTTAAAGGACAACTCCGGCGCAAAATGAACCTTTGGTCTAATTACACATTGTTACCTAGTCAACCGTTATCTGAGATTTGTTTTCATGATTGCCGAATGTAAATAGTTTTATCTCTAAAAACAGTTTAGCCTATAACGCTAGTATAATGCTAGTATTATTACAGCTTGTTATGCTGTCGTGTTGGTGTGGGGCTATTTTGAGCCTTGTTAGTGGTAATAACAAGCGATTTTTATTTGTCATTACTCTTTGCCCTATATACTAGCATTATACTAGTGTTATAGGCTAAACTGTTTTTAGAGATAAAACTATTTACATTCGGCAATCATGAAAAAAAAAATGTCTGATAACGGTTGACTAGGTAACAATGTGTAATTAGACTAAAGGTTCATTTTGTGCCGGAGTTGTCCTTTAAGGCTACAAACCCTGCAAATAAAACTTCCGGAAACCAGGGGCGTAATTTGCGGGTGGGACGGGTGGGACATGTCCCCACCACTTTTTGCCAGGGTCGATATTGTCCCCACCACTTTTTAAAAGTTCTCGCCGCACGAATAGCTAACAGTAGAAATAAATAAAACATCTCCAACTGGCAGACCAGTCATTTCGTTCGTTTGTAAAATAAAAGAAGCGATCTAGCCCTGAAATACGTTGTTTTTTAAATCAAGTGATCAAAGTGCTCCTTGCCGCCTGCGATCGGTGGCGCGGTTACAGTGTATCTCGTGGCTCACGCACAGTCTTCACATGCATGCACGCTTCAATCCGTTTCGGAGACTTTTTGTTCGTTCCGGTGCAGAGCATTTGAGTGAAGTGGAGCGGGGAGCTCGAGCGGGCGGATCTTGGACAGAGCGCAGAGAGGGGCATTTTTTAAAGGACGGAGAGTCGCCCTATTTCCCGCTCCAATTTCGCTCCGCTCACACCACGAGTCTGACTCCACGTCTTTTCCCCGCCTAGCTCGCATTGTGTTCAGCATCCCAAGCGGGTCTGCAAGGGCAGACAGGGTTTTCTCCGCAACAACCGCATGAGTCTGTCTGAAGCCTCAGACATTGTCCAAACTTGTGTTCTTGAAGGTGAACTTTTTCTTTCTTTCTTTCTTTCCTAAAAGTTTGACAATGTAACCCATTTAAATTGTAATGTGCACTCTGCGCAAAAGTTCAGTTATACGAATTTTGGCCTAATAGTTAATTTAGCATACTTTTAAAACGTTTATGTAGCCTACAGTAGGCCTATATCCTGTATATTTTTATTTATAATAAAGCCCATTGATTCGTTTAATTTTACAGCATTTTTTTGTACAATTGATAAGCATAATTTTATTAGGCTATTTGTGCGCGCTGTGCAAACGTTTAGTTATCAAAATGTTGGCCTAATAGTTAATTTACTTTGTAAATGTACTTTTAAAATGTTTATGTAGGCCTTTATTTTTTACATTTTTGTTTATACACTTATTTTTTATCTTTATTTATATTATTAGGCCCATTTATTCGTTTAATTGTACAGCAGTTTGTGTGTACAATGGATAGGCTATAAGCCAATTTAAATTTTAATCGTGCGCGTTCCGCAAAAAATCATCAAAATTCTGGCCTAATAACCTAGTTAATTTACTTTTATGTGTGTTTTTGTTTATATAATTTTTATTCATATTATTAGGTCACTTTATTCGTTTAATTTTACAGGACTTTCTGTAGGCCTATAGCATAGGCTATTCCACTGGACATGTTGTAAAGTCGGATCTATGTTTTATTCACGTGTCACGTGATTCATTCATTTATACACATGTCCCACCCACTTTTTATAACAAAGTTACGCCACTGCCGGAAACACACTAAAAGTTTAAGTAAAATATAAGAGATGACCGATACATTTCAGGAAATAAAATGTCATGGATGCGATATTGAAGATACGTGAAAGGAGAACAAACCACAAACACTCAGAGCTGATTGTATGTGTGTATGTTTGATTGATTTGTCAGCGCTGTAAGGGTTTGTTATCTGACTGAAAGCATGTGTTCTGCGCTGATGTGTGCATGTGTTTTCTCCCTAATGGTCCTGAGGCAGTCTGAGATAATAATGTGATCTAATCACTTCTGCTTTCTCCACTCCACAAGACAAGTCAACAAAATGGCTCTCACTGGAATTTCTTTGCAGCCTTTTGTACTCATATGTCACTTTTTTACAGCAGTCTTTTGGATTTGTGTGTCTTACTTCCTTAGTAACTAGGTTTTATTTATTTATTTGTTTGTTTTGGGTATTGCATTGTAGATTGTTTAAATTGAGGAGAATTCAAGATGTCTCTGTCCTTATTTCTCTCTCTCTCTCTGTGTGTGTGTGTGTCGTAAAAAGTGTGAGATGTGGAGTGCATTACCACTGTTGTTACTAACAAGACCATTAGTGCAAAGATATTGCTGTTGCTTTTCCTGCTATATTGAAAAAAAGTCTGCTTATTACCTGCCCACGCACATCTTTCTTTCTCTGTCTCTCTCTCTTTTACACAAGACTGATTCCACATTAAAATTCGCCACATTCTTTCCCTCAAAGTTTATCACATATCACCTAATGCTGTGGTTACAGAGCATTGATTATATGAATAAAAGCATTTCATCTGCCAGACTTGCCAGATATTAAAATGAATCGTTGACACAAAAAATTTAATTCAGGCATTATCTACTCACTGTTGTGTCATTACAAACCTGTATGATTTTACTTGTACATTCGAACTCAAAAGGAGATGCATACTACACAAAAGGTGCTTCAAACTCAAATAAATGATTAAAAAATCACTATAAATCACCTTTTTCACATGCAGAAAGTGATATTTGTTTGTTCTTTTTTTCTTTTTTTTTTCACTGTGATTGGCGACTTTCCAATGACCCTATGGTGGTCAATTCTGTTTGTTTCCTCTAAAATAGTACATAAATTAATGTTCTTTTTTGGAGCTTGACTGTATAAATCAGCTTCTCCTTTCATTGAAAGAAAAAGAGCAGCATGAACTTCCAGCTTCATATCTCCCCTTGCCTTTCACAAAAGCAAGTAAATCAAATGGACTTAGAGCCTACTAAATGATGGCACAATTCAAATGTTTGTGCAAACTACTCTTTTAAAGAATGGGTTGACAAAGGCTGGTGTTTGTTTGTTAGCTGGTTGTCTATCAGGATGGCACTTTGTTTAGTTCAGCTTGAGAATCTCTTCAGGTGTCACATGATTGGATCTGTTTCTCTGACAGCGAAATGTGCATTTACGTTCACTGGCTATCTAATTGTCCTTCTCTATATTTACTTGCATTGATTGATTAACGAGTAGATATTGAGCACTGGCGAGCTGCGGAGATTGCGAGAGATGTGAGAGACAGAGAAAGTGAATGTTGAAACATGCTGCCAGTCAAAGTGGGCTTTTAATGAAATCTTCAAGCAGTCCTGACAGTCTGTCTCAAGCACAAGCACATTTACTCAGGGGTTCACTCTCTCTTATTCATAGTACACATCCATCTAGCCATCTATCTCTTATTTTCCCTCCTTTTGCACTCATATACCTACATTCCGTCAGCCAGCCCTTCTCCTCCTACATCTGATAGTGTTGGGTGTGTTTAATTTAAGTTTACTCTCAGCCTGTCTGGTTCAATATCTCTCTCCCCTCTCTCCTGCTTCTTTCTGTCCCATTTTTCTGTCATTCATTGTTTCGTTTCATTCTGGATAAACTTGCGTGTAGAAATGGAGGCCAGTCGATGTTAGACTTCAAAGCGTATCAACAGAAAACTCTTCAGTTAGGCCCCACTGGTGTCTACAAAATGGCTGACAGACCCACAACAGCAACCGATGTGGTGATAGTTTCAAAACATTGTTCTTTAGACATGATTTCTCAAAGCTGAAAACTGAAAGTCCTGGGGCCTCATGTATAAACGTTGCGTACGCACAAAATGGGCATAGAAATATGCGTACGCATTTTTCCACGCGCATATCGGGATTTATAAAAAATAAACTTGGCGTAAATAAGTGCGCACCGTAAGGATGCTCTTGACCATGCGTACGCACTCTTTTAGAAGAGTATGGGTTTTGGCGACACGATGGTGAGCTGGAGTCAAATGTCTTTTTGCTTACTATTAGACAGAGAATCTAAAGAAAATTATACATCTACAGAAAGATAATACAAATATAATTTCACAAACCTATCATCACTTGAAGCAAACATCCATCCCTTCTTAAATGACCACGCCAGCACGCGCGTTGGGCAGTTTAGTGAAACTGACGCACATATAGCCTATAATCTAACGGCAGATGGAGTAAAACCGTAAATCTTCATTATGAGTCCAAATCTTAAATACAGTCCATATTCACAATAACAGAATGGTTTAAACTATGTTTTACTTCTGATATAAACATTTAGATTAAATATGGCATTCTCATTAATGGAGTTAAACTTTTAAACTACATGAAATCATTACTGAGAAGTTACAATATATATATATATATATATATATATATAACATAATATAACATAAAACACAGCATATAACATAAAACACAGCATGCCAGAAGAAAAGTGTTCAAAAGCGCATCCACAACAAATAGGTCTTTATATATATATATATATATATATATATTCAATAAATAGAAAGACCTATTTGTTGTGGATGCATTGCTTTTGAACACTTTTCTTCTGCCATGCTGTGTTTTATGTTTTAACTAGAGATTGTCTGAGAAAACTGTTTCGTTAAAATATAAATCAATTAAAAATAGGCTACTATTTGGCCAGTGGAAAAGATTGAGAAAAACTTTCTCTGAAATGTAGGCTATATGACACTATTTGATTTATTCATTCAAAAACAAGGCAAGGATATAGGCTACTAAGAAAAAAATGTTTGTAATAATGTGACGGCACATCCGCATTTCATATTTTCCTAACGTCTTGTACCGTTAAACTTGGTATCACGTGTAACAATAATCATATGCAAATGATATGCAGATTAGGATATGCATATTTAAACTAGGCGTTGTAATCTCCATATATGGTTATTTCGGGGAGGAGACGCACGTGCGCATAATCTCCCGCTGACTGGGATTTATAAAGTAAATTCTGCGCCGGTTCTGGCGTACGAACGGTTTTATAAATCTGAAAACTTTTGTGCGTACGCAAATTCTGCCTTATGTGCGTACGCACGCTTTAAGGATGAAATCTACGCAAAGTTTTATTCATGAGGCCCCTGCACTTGAACAAATTGTTGTTGTTTTATGGGAATCCATCCATCCATCCATCACTCCATCCATCCATCCATCCATCCATCACTCCATTCCTCAATCACTCCATCACTCCATCCATCACTCTATCACTCTATCCATCCATCCATCACTCCATCCATCACTCCATCCATCCATCCATTCATCACTCACTGATCTCAATTCAGGGACAACATAATACGTAAGATTTGTACACCAAGTACTTTCATGATTTCATTTATTTAAAAAAAAAATCAATACTGAAACAAGCTATTGTGTATGCTACTGAAGGATTTAGTTTGCTCTTCACATTTTAGCTATTTATACTGGAGAGTAAATCTAAAATATCTATAAAAAAAACCATATATAACGTATTTTCTATATTAACTTTCATGGGGAAATTTCACCACCTAAGATTAGATTAGGGCTCAAATTCTCTTGCCGACCACTCATGTTCCTTTTTTATACTATACACAGGGCTTCAGATTCGAGTATCACTGATTGCAAAGATTTCATGGAAAGTCTTTTCTAAATACATGGTTTACTCAATACTTTCTTCAATCACCGTCAGTTTCGCCACTCTTCAATTGAAAATATCTCGCACATAAAAAGCTATTTTTTTCTCATAAAAATACAGTAATAAAAACAGTAATGGCAGTGCTTTATTGTCGCTTTTGGCTCAAACATTTTTGAGTGTGTGTATTTGAGGAGTGTGTGTGTACTCCGCTTAATATACACACTTAATGCATCCTCCGCTTTGATGGCTATAACCGTCTTTTCTTTTTAAAGGTGTCTGCGTGTGTGCATGTGTGTAGATATGTTCTCGGAAGTCTTTCAGTGAGAGCCAGCAGTCTTTGAATGTCGCTCAGTCAAAAGAGTCGAGTCCTGATTGCGGTTATAAGGAGACTCGGAGAGCCCTCTCTGCAAGGCAAGATAAGCTGAGTGTTTGTGGCTGAGTGACAATCCTGCTCTGTTAATCATATTAAAGGCAAATAAATGTGAGCTCGCACACTTGCACCTTAAGCAAAAAAAAAAAAAAAGGAATATAGATGTCTCAAGGGTTGATTTATTTTCTTTTGAGTGTCTTATTATAGGCACATTTACATTCTCAAATATATATATATATATATTTATATATACAGTGTATATATATATATATATATATATATATTAGGGGTGGCACGGTTCACAAAACCCACGGTTCGGTTTGTATCACGGTTTTAGGGTCACGGTTTTCGGTTCTGTACGGTTCTTGTTATTTTTCTTTTAATCTTTAACACTCCAGAAATGTACTTCAGCATGTGATATATATAATTATCCACACTTTAGGATACAGTATTAAAAAAATATATATTATATTCATGCAATCATGCACAAACTGAATTTGACTCTTTGACTTTTAGCACATTTTGGGACTATCTCAGAGGAAAGCTAGGTGAGATTTAGATACAGCAAGAGAGAAGAAATTGACATGCTTTTTGTTTATTTGGCAAAAAAAGGAGAATGTGTATCACTATCTCTACAAGAACTTGTGCATTTTTATCACATAAATCTTATTTACACAAAAAAATTAACTTTCATGTATCAACTGCTAACTTCAAAATTCTATCTTTTAAAAGAAAAAGAGAGGAACTCTTAAAACACTGTCTTTTAAATGTCAATATACATGAAACCTCATTGCCTATAGATAATTAAGCTATAGCAATAGCAAAGGCCATAAACATAAAGTGAAATTGAAATTCAACCTCAAAACAAAAACAGTATCAACAATGCTTCTATTCCCAAAATGTGAGGGTACTTTTTTCCACTTAAAATTAAAGTGCAGGGTTTGGAAACGTATGACTGAAGCTCTTATCTATACATAAAGTGCCACTGTAGTTAAATTAAAATATCATAACATGAAATCCAAAATGTTCCCACACACCGGACTTATACCATAGACTTATACGACGCTGGCGCATCCTCCAACTCCCTCATCTCTCCCACTTGCCATTTCTCCGCGTGCCGTGACCTGCAGCGCTCCATACTCCACTTTTACTGGCTTGTTTATTAACTTGAACCGGCGCTGCACAGACAGAGCGATCGGTAATGACATCAAATACCGCGAAAGTGATGAATGCATACGGAGCCGACTCGCGCTAGATTGATGTTATTCACCGATCGCTCTCTGCAGCGCCGGTCCAAGTCGAACAAGTTTATATCGCGCGAAAAGAAAACAAACGTCACATACGGGCACGAGGTTACATTGCGCATGCGTCGAACCGTGAGACGCACACGCGCTCCGAACCGAGACAAGCGAACCGAACGGTTCGGGTGTTTTTTCATGTACCGTGCCACCCCTAATATATATATATATATATATATATATATGTATGTATGTATATACACGTTTCCAATTAGCAGAACTTTTCACTTTATAAATATAACTATACACTCACCGGCCACTTTATTAGGTACACCTGTCCAACTGCGCGTTAACACTTAATTTCTAAGCAGCCAATCACATGGCGGCAACTCAGTGCATTTAGGCATGTAGACATGGTCAAGACAATCTCCTGCAGTTCAAACCGAGCATCAGTATGGGGAAGAAAGGTGATTTGAGTGACTTTGAACGTGGCATGATTGTTGGTGCCAGAAGGGCTGGTCTGAGTATTTCATAAACTGCTAATCTACTGGGATTTTCACGCACAACCATCTCTAGGGTTTACAGAGAATGGTCCGAAAATGAAAAAACATCCAGTGAGTGGCAGTTCTGTGGGCGGAAATGCCTTGTTGATGCCAGAGGTCAGAGGAGAATGGCCAGACTGGTTCGAGCTGATAGAAGGGCAACAGTGACTCAAATAACCACCCGTTACAACCAAGGTGGGCAGAAGAGCATCTCTGAACGCACAGTACGTCGAACTTTGAGGCAGATGGGCTACAGCAGCAGAAGACCACACCGGGTGCCACTCCTTTCAGCTAAGAACAGGAAACTGAGGCAACAATTTGCACAAGCTCATCGAAATTGGACAATAGAAGATTGGAAAAACGTTGCCTGGTCTGATGAGTCTCGAATTCTGCTGCGACATTCGGATTGTAGGGTCAGAATTTGGCGTCTACAACATGAAAGCATGGATCCATCCTGCCTTGTATCAACGGTTCAGGCTGGTGGTGGTGGTGTCATGGTGTGGGGAATATTTTCTTGGCACTCTTTGGGCCCCTTGGTACCAATTGAGCATCGTTGCAACGCCACAGCCTACCTGAGTATTGTTGCTGACCATGTCCATCCCTTTATGACCACAATGTACCCAACTTCTGATGGCTACTTTCAGCAGGATAATGCGCCATGTCATAAAGCTGGAATCATCTCAGACTGGTTTCTTGAACATGACAATGAGTTCGCTGTACTCAAATGGCCTCCACAGTCACCAGATCTCAATCCAATAGAGTATCTTTGGGATGTGGTGGAACGGGAGATTCGCATCATGGATGTGCAGCCGACAAATCTGCGGCAACTGTGTGATGCCATCATGTCAATATGGACCAAACTCCCTGAGGAATGCTTCCAGCACCTTGTTGAATCTATGCCACGAAGAATTGAGGCAGTTCTGAAGGCAAAAGAGGGTCCAACCCGTTACTAGCATGGGGTACCTAATAAAGTGGCCGGTGAGTGTATATTGTATACAAAATTATAATGAAGTTCATATAAATATAATAAATAAAATAAAATAATCCACAATGGATAGTTTTTCTTTTTTTTTGCATAGTTAGTTACGAAAATATATGTTTTATCCAACATATAAAGAAAATATGTATTATTTAATAATATATATATATATATATAATATATATATATATATAAACAATTTATTATTTCAATAAATATTAATACTTATTATTTAATAATAATAATAAGAAGAAGAAGAAGAAGAATTATTTATTATTATTATTATTTAATACAATATTAATTGTGTTATTTTTTTTTAATGTGTGAGTTTTGGAGACTTTTGTAGATTCATTCAAACACTTAACAAGTTTAATGTGAAATGTCAGATTTCATTTATAGAAGGGAGGAATATTAAATAACTCATTCAATCACATGCTGTTAAAGGATAGTTCAGCAAATAATTTAAACAATATTTTTTTATTTGTTCTTTATTCAAATCTGTCCTATGACTTCAGATAACTTAACCTAGCATAACCTAATATAGAACACTGATTATATTTATATTGATTATATTTATAATATGTGTTGTGTTAAGAGTGCTAAAGCTTGTTATTTCAGCAACAGTCTCTCCTTGATGAACACACACACACATGGAAACACACCCAGAGATTCTCATTAAGTAAGCTCCAGCACTATATCCGCTCATCACTGTCTGCACTAATTACTGCCTGTGACGAGACACACTCCAGCATTTTCATAAGCAAGCACGCACACATACAAACACTTGTCCCCACAGTATAATTCATATGCATATAGGCTCTTTCACAGACACACACACACCTAGATTTTTTTTTTTTTTTTTTTTTAGTTTAGTTTTTTTTTTTTTCTGTGCTGTATGCAAATGTATTTAATTGGTCTGTCTGCTGATGCCACCCATACGGTCAATCAAAACCATTCAAAGCTCTGTCAGGAAAATAGTGGTAGAACTGTCTCCAAGATCTCTCTGCATTTTATACATGCAAAAATACTTGAAGAACCCCCCAAAAAGATATGCAAATGCAATGATCTAAACTATTATACCAAGCAAGCATGATTATGCAAAATACAGAATTTAAGAATTGGCTCTCTTTAAATCTATGTATAAACTACACCTCAAAGATTTGAAGTTGATACGATTTTTTTATGAATGTTTTAGATAGATTTTTTTGTATATGCATTTGATCAAAATACAACAAAACATTGTGAAATGTTTACCATTGTTTGTTTATTTAACATCAATTCCTGTGATGCAAAGCTGAATTTTCATCATCGTTACTCCAGTCTTCAATATCACATGATTCTTCAGAAATCATTCATATATATTTATATATATTTATATATTTAATAATTTTGTGGAAACTGCAGGATTGTTTCCTCCAAGAAGGCAAAAGAGGCAGTGCCGCCTCAAAAAATTGGATGTGTAAATAATCTATATTAAAAACAAAAACAAACAAAAAACTAACCCTACTCTATTACATATGTAACCCTAAAATTAACCCTACTCTCTATTACAAAATGTGACAAAAAATTGTATAAAGCACTTGTTTTTCTCAAGTAACACTATCCAGCGACGACACCAGTCGTGTCTCTCTTGCCTCACTTGAGCCCGTTTGGGAAGACTAAATAAAAAGTAAATAAACAACTCACCCACTTTAGATATCTCACCGCATTATATCACCTCAAAATCCAACTTGAAATGGCCTGAAAACACAATGAATGTGGGAGGTTTTTAGTGAGGTTTTACTACCATGACACCTGCAGTGTTTACCAAGCTTAAAGGTGCAGTGTGTAATATTTCTGAGGATCTATTGACAGAAATGCAATTTAAGATTCATGACTATGGTGTATAAAGAACTTACTCAATGAACCGTTATGTTTTTATTACCTTAGAATGAGACATTTATATCTACATAACGGCGGGCACCCCCTTCTATGAAGGCCGACATATTGTGACGTCATTTTTCTACCGTAGCCGACAGCGAACACACAGCGCTACAGAACGCATTTCATCACTACCTTGAAAGAGAAGCAGCAGAAAGCTAGAAGCTAGCCATAAACACCGTGAGTAGTGACTTTTCCCTTGTCAGTGGTGTAAAATATGTAGTTGGATTGTTTCATGTAACTTTCATGTAACGCGGTTGCATTTTAAGTCGATCACGAAGAGTTTTCAAAATCAGATTCATTATTGTTTATTAATTTGTGTGTAGTAAATGGTGGCTAAGGGAAGTGGATGAATGTGCGCTGTTACAATCATTAGTTTTTTTCTGTGTGCACCTTTGGGCTCATGCGGACGCGTCGAGTTTAAACAATGCTTTACGCTTTAACCAGCTCAGCCACAGTAACAACTCATATTAGCGAACTTTTACTAATTTTTTACTACCCTGTTAAAATAAATATATAGTTGCATAGTTTCCTGTGGTTCATTTCCCTCGCTGTATTTTGGGTTTGCTATGTGGGGAGAAATGTGCTGGTTACTATTAGTATATTATATATTATATATTATATATTAAGTGGGCTGAGCCCTTAGTGCAACTTGCAACCGAACCGCTAGAGGCCGCTTAAAATCTACACACTGTACCTTTTAATTTGTAATGATCCGAAAATAAGTTAATCTCTTAAAAAAAAAAACATCAGTTAACAAATGAAAGAGTGTTACTGCCTTTGCTACTATTTTGGAATAAATGCAATAATGCTTAAAACAATCTTACTGATTTTGAAAGGTAGTGCATGTTAGAATTGTATTTTATTTTAAAGCTGCTGTCTGTAGTTTTGTTTCGGTTAAAAATTATCCAAAATACAGATTTTTGTATTACAGGGTTACATAAGCAGCCAGTGTTCAAAACTATCTGCTTGCCTTCACTCAATTCAAAGCGTTAAGCTTGTAATAAGCTTGTAATAATGTTTTTAATTCCAGTGGTGCTGGTGGATTTCCACGGGAGATTCGAACATGTCTTTGCATTATTACGTCACAATTGTACACATAAAGGAGTCGTCTCGGCTAGCCGGCTATATTGAGTCACTACATCACATCTGTACACATAAAGAAGAGTCTCGGCTAGTAGGTTATATTGAGTCATTACGCCACATCTGTACACATAAAGACGGAGTCTCGGCTATTAGGCTATATTGAGTCATTACGTCACATCTGTACAGATAAAGAAGAGTCTCGGCTAGTAGGCTATATTGAGTCATTACGCCACATCTGTACACATAAAGAAGAGTCTCGGCTAGTAGGCTATATTGAGTCATTATGTCGCATCTGTACACATAAAGAAGAGTCTCGGCTAGTAGACTATATTGAGTCATTACGCCACATCTGTACAGATAAAGAAAAGTCTCGGCTAGTAGACTATATTGAGTCATTACGCCACATCTGTACACATAAAGAAGAGTCTCGGCTAGTAGACTATATTGAGTCATTACGTCACATCTGTACACATAAAGAAAAGTCTCGGCTAGTAGACTATATTGAGTCATTACGCCACATCTGTACACATAAAGAAGAGTCTCGGCTAGTAGACTATATTGAGTCATTACGCCACATCTGTACACATAAAGAAAAGTCTCGGCTATTAGGCTATATTGAGTCATTACGTCACATCTGTACACATAAAGAAGAGTCTCGGCTAGTAGACTATATTGAGTCATTGCATCACATCTGTACACATAAAGACGGAGTCTCGGCTAGTAGACTATATTGAGTCATTACGTCACATCTGTACACATAAAGACGGAGTCTCGGCTATTAGGCTATATTGAGTCATTATGTCGCATCTGTACACATAAAGAAGAGTCTCGGCTAGTAGACTATATTGAGTCATTACGCCACATCTGTACACATAAAGAAGAGTCTCGGCTAGTAGGCTATATTGAGTCATTACGTCACATCTGTACACATAAAGAAGAGTCTCGGCTAGTAGACTATATTGAGTCATTACGTCACATCTGTACACATAAAGAAGAGTCTCGGCTAGTAGACTATATTGAGTCATTACGTCACATCTGTACACATAAAGAAGAGTCTCGGCTAGTAGACTATATTGAGTCATTACGCCACATCTGTACACATAAAGAAGAGTCTCGGCTAGTAGGCTATATTGAGTCATTGCATCACATCTGTACACATAAAGACGGAGTCTCGGCTAGTAGACTATATTGAGTCATTACGTCACATCTGTACACATAAAGAAGAGTCTCGGCTAGTAGACTATATTGAGTCATTACGCCACATCTGTACACATAAAGACGGAGTCTCGGCTAGTAGACTATATTGAGTCATTGCATCACATCTGTACACATAAAGACGGAGTCTCGGCTAGTAGACTATATTGAGTCATTGCATCACATCTGTACACATAAAGACGGAGTCTCGGCTAGTGGGCTATATTGAGTCATTACGTCACATCTGTACACATAAAGACGGAGTCTCGGCTGGTAGACTATATTGAGTCATTATGCCACATCTGTACACATAAAGAAGAGTCTCGGCTAGTAGACTATATTGAGTCATTATGTCGCATCTGTACACATAAAGAAGAGTCTCGGCTAGTAGGCTATATTGAGTCATTACGCCACATCTGTACACATAAAGAAGAGTCTCAGCTAGTAGGCTACATTTTGAGTGAGGATGTAGATGGATATTTTCTCACAGCATTTGATATAGTAAAACTTATCAATTTGATTGCGGATCCAGAAAGGTTTAAACCGCAATCACCAGTGACAACTGGAGATTCACCCGCTGTAAAATGCAAAAGACTTCATTCGGACTTAGGAGTGGCTACAGAAAAAAAAGAGAGACTGCAACCGGACCCATGCGAAAATAAGCATACATATCCGAAGGACATTACATGTAACGCAATGCTGACGTTGTTAACAGTAAAAATGTGAGAACAAAGTATAATTTGCACGGTTTTGCATCATATGATAACTTATACGCAATTGTTAGATTTAATCAGCACAATTTACTGCAATGTCAGAACCAGAACAAAATTGGATGTTTCTTACTAGTTCAGACAACATTTTTAGGTGAAAATTATGTTGGTCATACTTCCAAAAAAAATCTGTGATTCAGAATGCCAGTATCCACACCGGCGTGGTGATGGACAGCTGCACACTCTCCTCAAACATTGTGTTCATCCACACTGTGCCGTGTCAAGGGTGTTGTAGTTTGTAGTTCACATGTTAAGACTAGGTTTGTGTAATACATACTGAAAAATAAATTACACTATTAAAAATAAATAACTGTGTTATTGTGTTCCTGCTGTATTGTAAAACACTTTTGCTGCTATTGGGGTATGATACGGGTAAGGTTAGGGACAGGTGTGGTGGTATGGGTCGGTTTAAGGGTGGGTTAAGGTGCAAGGGTAGGGTCAACAGTGTAATTACAAATGTAATTACATGAATTAATTACAGCTGTAATTACATGCAGGTGTTTTTAAAATGTAAGTACAATGTATGTACACAATAAGTCCATTGTATCAAATTATTAATTTCAATGTAAGTACATAGTACTTAAAGCCACTTAATATAAAGTGGGACCACTTAAAGTAGTTACAGTAAATAAACTTCATTACATTTTAATTTTACTTGCCATTCTGTTTCCTAATTGCCATCTCAAATCAAATCCAGTTGGATTTGGATTTGGAGAAGCAAAGGAAAACTATCTTCCAATCACTTGTATATTTTGCGCATTATTTAGGATTTCTATTTAGGATTTCTTTTGGTCAGAGCAATTTAAAACGAGTTGTATGAAGTGTTAGTAAGCTAAGCATGAACTGGTGATGCTAGATTTCCTCAAGAAGTCTGTGTGTGTGTGTGTGTGTTTGTTTGTGTAGTCTTGATGAGAATGTGTTTTGTTATGTGTGGGAGGGACCTTCTGGATTGGATTGAACTTCCTCTCTCTCTTTCTTTCCTCTTCTCACAAATTCAGTGCGAATCTCTCCTCCTCCGGTTCTCTCACACCTCCTACACACACACACACACCGTTCTTTTCCAGTCTTCCTTGTTCTCCTTTCACATCATCAGTGTTGTTCAGCTGCTCTGTATTTTTTTTTACTACTCCTCTGTTAGCGCCTGCACATTTCTTTATGCATTTTTTCCCTTCATGTTTTCATTTAGTTCTCACTCCATTCTTTTTTTTTATAGTGCTTCATGCATGTCTATCTTTGGGCTGGGGTATTGTGTGTGTGTGTGTGTGTCTAGGCATGTTGATAATGGAATACTGAATACTATACACTGCTTGCACATTGTTTACTTCTCAGTGTTGTTTTAAACAGAATGTAAAAGAAAATGGATTATGCAACTATATCTGCGCAGTCTCATACGTCACCATACGTCAACATCCGCCTTTTTAGGGTACCATTAAACGTCGGTTAGATGACGTTATCGGATCCTAACCCTTCCCCAGACCGAAACCCTAAACCTACCCCGTCTCCTAACCGACGTTAAAGGTAAAGCGTCAGTTTTATGACGGCCCGGGATCGTCATCTAACCGACGTTTAAGGGTACCCTAAAAAGGCGGATGTTGACCTATGGTCAAAAGACGTCCCAAGACGTCAGTTATATGACTTCTTAGGATGTATAGGTTTCACACAATAGTTTCACTGTTATTGTCATCACCTGGCTAGTCAACAGAACCTACCTTGCAGACATATTTAGGACAGAATATGCAGTTTGTACAGTATAAAAGACAATTATGTCTTAAGAAAACATGAAAACACAACATGTGTGTGTGAGTGAGAGAGAGAGAGAGAGAGAGAGAGAGAGAGAGAATACTTGTATATAAGCATCATGTCATCATGTAACCCTCTTTGCTTTGCTTTAAAGCCTCACTTGTTTAGTTATGAAAAATAGCTAATTATATAAACTATAGTACATTTCTGATCTCCAGATACACGTTGCTGCTAGTGTGATGGCACCAGTCCGCACACTGATTGAACTGATTGAAGGGGAACAGAAACCTTCAACCGCCAAACTGACCACTTTTAACTAACCACCCAATGTATATTTCACATACTCTTAGTCCACTTGATGTGTGAGTGAATATTTGAAAATAAATCCATGTTACTGATTAAAGAGCTTCACCTGCTGACCTCGCTCTCCACATCCTCGTGTGTGTGTGTGAGGCAGTGGTGTGTAACGTATGTGCTGCACGCTGTCAGTTTGATAGGGGTTGTGGGATTGGCTGAGCACTGATCCGTAAGCCCACTTATTATACAGCCCAGATCAGCGCTGCAGCGAACTCCAGCCCTGCTCTGAGCATCTCCATATATCGGTCTCCTCTTTCTCTTAATTGACTGCTCAATGCACTTACATTCATTTTATTCTCATAGGTCTGTGGCTAAAATTAAGGTTCAAAAAGAGAACATTTATCTCCATAATGTGTTGTTTTTCCAAGTGAAACTGGATATTTAAAAACTGATTGGATTATGGAAAGGCTCTCCATGACAGGTGCTTGAATGAGATATGGCTTCATGATGTCACTCATCATTTTAACCCTCTGGGGTCTAATGTGTTTTTGGGGTCCTTGAGGGATGGCGTGAATGGTAGAAAAAGAACCAAGGATAACTGCTAAAGAGATCCAAGTTAAATTCCAATGTGAAGATACTTTTTGAGTGAAGGATTCCACTTTTGAAAGAAAAACATAAAAAAGCCATACTCTAATTAGCTACAGTAAAATGCACATTGACAAGCCACAATCCTTCTGGGAAAATGTCCTTTGGACAGGCGAGTCAAAACTGGAGGTTTTGGGCAAGTCACATCAGCTCTATGCTCACAGATGAAAGAAATAAGAAAAGAACACCATGCCTTCAGTGAAACATGGAGGAGGCTCAGAAATGTGTTGGTGGTGCTTTGCTGTGTCTGGCATCTGTGCAGGGCACAATGTAATCTCAAGACTAGCAAGGGATTCTGGAGTGAAACGCACTGTCCGGTGTTAGAAGGCTCTGTCTCCGTCGCAGGTCATGGGTACTCCAACTGGATAATGACCCAAAACACACAGCCAAGAATGGATAAGAACTATTCTGAAGTGGCCTTGAGTCCTGATCTGAATCTAATCGAACATCGATGGAAAGAACTGAAACTTGCAGTCTGGAGAAAAGGCACCCATCAAACCTGAGACAGCTGGAAGCTCAGGAAGAGTGGACCAAACTACCTGTGAACAGGTGCAGAAGTCTCATTGAGAGCTACAGAAAATATTTGATTGCAGTGATTGTCTCTAAAGGTTGTGCAACAAAATATTAGGTTAGTGGTCCCATCATTTGTGTCCATGCCATTTTCATTTGTTTTATTATTTGGAATATCATGTTGGAAAAAAAAAAATCAAATAATTTGGTGCCGTGACCCAGATGTGCATCAGCAAAGTCTGAATTCTATTAAATATTGAATAAACAATGTTGGAAATCACATTATAAAATAAATGTTTTTGTCCAAAACATGTTGGCCACAATTATTGGCACCCTTTTATGAAATACGTTGCAGTCTCCTTTTGCCAAGATAACTTTTTTTAAGATTTTTTTTGTTTGTTTGTTTGTTTCATCTGACCAAAGTTTCAACCCTGTGCCGAGTTCCAGTCGTGTTTGAGAACTGAATGTGCTGGAGTTTGTTTTTGATTGAGTGAGGAGGATTTTTCTTGAAACCCTCTCAAACAACATGTGGTGATGTTGGGGTTGTTTGATTTTTTTTTTCTTTTTTTTTGGTAGGCTTTTAACCCTAAGACTCAACTAATCTCTGCAATTCTCCATCTGTGATCCTTGGAGAGTCTTTGGCCACTCAATCTTTGCTCCTCATCATGCATTAAGGCAATGTAGACACACGTCCTCTTCCTGGCAGATTTGTAACATCTTTAGTTGATTATAACTTCTTAATTATTGCCCTGATTGTCAAAATGGGGATTATATAAATAACTTTAGTTATTTTCTTATGGCCACTTTCTATTTTGTGATGCTCAACTTTCATGGACATCGGAACTATATTCTTTGGTTTTACTCTGTGATGGATGATTCAGGGAATTTGGCCTTTGTGTTTCCTCATATTTAAACTTGTGAAACAAGAAGAAGGTAACAATTAACTAAAAAAGGTAACAGTTAATGGAAATATACTAGAAATATTTTACTCGTAAAACAATTCTAGGGGTGCCAATAATTGTGGCCAATGTGTTTTGAAGAAAAACATTTATTTCATAATGTCATCATATATACGTATATTGTGTAAATGTGTATAAGTATATATATATATATATATGTGTGTGTGTGTGTGTGTGTGTGTGTGTGTGTGTGTGTAAAAAAGAAGGAATAAATATATATATATATATATATATATATATATATATATATTCCTTCTTTTTTTACACATTTTTATCCACTCTTCCTCATCCAGGTTCACTCTTTCTTTTATGCAGTGCGTCGTGCACCTGCCCGACAGTTTCTCCTTCTCAAATTCATTTCAATTCACTCCTCTGATTCAAGTTCCCTTCATTCTCCGCATCACCCACCACGTCTTGCCACTTTACTGCCCATTTCTCTATCACTCCTTCTCTCTCAATCCTTCCATTTTTCCTGTCACTCACACAGTGGCATCTAACTGTGCCTCCACACTTTGGCAATGGTGGTCACACCACACGACATGGCAAAGTTCAAGGCGTTCTGGTATAAAATGACAGGCTGCCTTGATATTGCAAAAAAAAAAAAAATCTTGCCAAGCAAAATCACACATACATTTTGACACTTACTATCTAGGTAAGATACCCCTTATTTTGAAGCAATACACTTTTTTGTTGCAAGCTGACCAGCAGAAATGAAAGGGGCCATAAAAAAGGGTTTCCTTTTCTTCCCAATGCATTTCTTTCATTTCTTTCTTTCTGTATAAACAAACAAATGCATGCAGTTTAAATTTTAATAAAAAAAAAAACATATTACAATAAATTTAAATAATATTGTAAAATGTAATTAAATGTTGCTAT
Source organism: Pimephales promelas (assembly GCF_016745375.1). Next base: position 18,550,511 of record NW_024121144.1, read on the forward strand.
AGACAATAATGTTTCTTTTTTTTTCAAATGAATGTTTGATGTCAGAAACATGTCATTTTGACATCACAACCATTCCCCATCCATATCGATACCCTTGAAATCTCTTGACCCATCCTAATAAACAACAGTGTGAACTGTATGTATTCCATTGCACAGAGTTTTTGCCAATCATATCATATATTATTACAGGTTTTGAAGTTGCAGCAATAAAAATAGCCTGTTTAATTATATGGATCGGCTACTTCAGGGAAAACAAATACAGTTCTACAGAAGTCTGTAATACATCACTATTAAGATTAACATATTTGCACATTACCTGTTCTATAATTGACTTAATAAATCATACACAACATTAGAAATTGAAACCGAAGTTATTCCACATAATTAAAGTATAGCCTATGCTTTCTTGATTGAACAAATGTAATGATTACCACACACTTAGGTTGGTGATTAGTGTGTGCTCTGTAGGTGGTTTAAGATGATTAATAAGGGAAATTGTGTTACAGTGTAAATTAATGAATTAAATAGAATATATTAAAGCTAATTAATGTTTTAATTTATTTTTCAATCTTTTTTATTTAGTGACTATACTATACTATTCTATTCTATACTATACTATACTATACTATAGTACACATACTTAAGTTAATTTAATAGTGTTTTTAAATTACTAGAATGGCTTTGATAACTGAATTTTTTTTTTTGTGCTTTATGCAGTGCTGCATCCACACAGATGTGTCAGTATTAAGTCCAAAAGTACTGCTGCATTAACCAGTTAAATCATAAAAACGTCAATGTTTTTGTATATGTGTGTATCATTTTCAGTTATCAAAGCCATTTTAGTCATTTAAAAACATATTATTTGTTTTTAATATGTTTTTAAATTACTAAAATTGATTGGGAAACAGATAGACCATTGATTGGGAAACAGATAGACCATTGATTGGGAAACAGATAGACCATCCCCCAAACTCACACCATTGGTTAAATCATTGTGGCTGTGTTGGGCTTCTCTAAAGCATTTTTAGCAGATATGGCTGCTAGTTCTTTCGTTACCAACATATTTAAAAAAATTTCCCGAAACCATAGTTCCAAAAATCATTTGCTAACAGTATCGGAAAATTGTGTATTCATAGTTCCACCATGTATAGCACTCAACCTCCAACGACAGATTTTCGGCAAACGTTTTGTGACGAACTATAGTTTTTCCTTGACGATGCATCAAAGTATAGTGCAGTAAGTGAAGTTGTTGTACGGGAAACTCCTGGTCAGGATGCCCCCCCCCCAAAAAAAAAAATGTTGTGAAAATATCACTGTGTTTACAACCAATGAATGGATTTCAAGTAGTTATATGTATACTTAACTAAGATACAACTATTTTTAACATAAAAAAGAATTTCCCTTTAAGAGTAATGTTTGAAAATCTCCATCTTAAATTCAAGGTGCTATGTGTAACTTTTCTTCTAAAATGAAACTTGTTTTTTACAATGATCCACTTGTCGGGTTTTGCTATTACCACTGAAGGCCAGTATTCCTTTATTTATGTTAATTCTCGGCGTTGGATTTTCTGCAAAATCCATCGGATATGACGTACATGCACGCTCCCGAGCCTCTCTCCTTTTATATGCAGTCTTTCATGCGTCGGCACTGCAGCTGACGTCTGATAACACCAAAAAACTCCTGCCTCCAGCACAACACACACTCCAACACAAACTCCACATAAATATAAAAAACAAAACTATAATGTATCTGCTGAAGCTCGTTCAGGCCAAACGTGAATCGGATCGACTTAGGACGAAAACACGGATCAACATCGGCACCTCCACTATTTTTATTGTGATAAATTACAAGTTTTCATACATGCTAAATAATGGTAAACTGTAATGAAATAGCAAGGTAAACTACAACATACATGAGACATGCAATGAACACAAAAGACTGTTCCAGGTTAACAAAAAATAGGTGCTTTAGGATGTAACTTTTATTTTATGTACTAGATCTGCTGTCTAATGCCACTCATCCCACTACTATCATACTGTTTATAGTACACATTTCCAGACACGTTCAGTACAGTAATGTTACAGTACTTGCTACGATCTTACTGTTACACTGAAATTGTTCAGTCTAGTTTACTAACTGTTGACCTATGTTGACATTGCTGATTGTGAAAGATACACAAATAGTTAGTGAAATGCCTTATGCTAGATAACACCACAAATGTAACGTTATCACGCTGCGAGCATGGAGCATTAGTTCAACGTCAAGCTGATAAACGTAACCTATTACTGTAATGTTGCAGTGGGAGTTTACATGAGTTTCCAGCATGTTGTGTGATGCTTTCTCTGGTGTGTTGAACGTCTCAGTGTGGCTGTGTTCGAGCACGTGCTAGAGTGCGAGTGCTCTTGTGAAAATTGGTTGCAATCTGAAACATCACAGATAGAGGCCGCTAAAAAATACATATAGCACCTTTAAGATATAGTCATGAGTATGTGACTGATCTGTACAGTCATTTGTATACTGAATTGTGATTGGTCTTTCTTACATTTAAGGACGTTTTTAACAGACGATGCTGATGCTGAACGTTTCATCAGTACAGCAGTTATCGTGCACTTTGGGCTTTCTTCCACATTGCTTTAATTTAATCCTCCTTCTATTCTTTTTATTAAATTTTATATTTCTCTCTCTTTCTGCGATGGTGTGGGATTAGTCAAGGGGATTTGGGGTTCTTGGGCTGTCATCTCTCTCGTGTATGTGTGCGCGAGTGCAATAGTTTCCTTGTGGCATGAAAGTGTTGCATCATTCGCCTGCGTGTCACTCAGTTCTGTGGAATATGTTCTAACCAGCTGTGCAGGATGATGCCCGTGCTTGCATTTACAATCTGCTTAGCTATCACTCTGTGTCATCAGTACTCCAGGGTTATGTTGCCTCAAAATGTGACCTATGGGGTGGGCATTTTGGTTATTTTCTGTACACACCTGTTACATCACATCTTCCGATTGCAGTAAAGGTTTCACAGCGGCAATTACAAAGACACGAGATCTCACAGAAACTCGCATGACCAAACGTGCCTTCTAGGTATTTGGGATCAGAAAGGCTCAGGAGCAGTAAAATAATCGTAATGATACCACACAATTGAGGATTTTTGGTTGTGACAAGCCTCGAATAGGACCACACCCCCCTCAATCTGTCTTAAAATCTACATGTGGCCAGCATAAAAGTCTCTCTAAAAAACTGTCATCGTCTTAGAATTATGTTCTCGCCCCTCATGTCGTTCTAAATATGTATGACTTTCCTTCTTCTGTGGAACACAAAAGAACATGTTAGACAGAATGACTGCCTCGGTCGCTATTCACTACTATTGTATGGGAGGGGGAAAAAAGATGCATTGAAAGTGACTGGTGACTGAGGCTGTCAGTCCCTGACATTCTGCCTAACATCTCCTTGTGTGTTCCACAGAAGAAAGTCAGTCATACAGGATTTGAAGGATATAATGGTGAATACAAAATGACAGAATTTTCATCTTGCGGTAAGCTTTTTTTAAAGTATACAACATTTAGGCCTATTTAATATTTCAATTTATAAAATTGTCACCCTTTACATGGATTTTTTTGCAAATATTTCACCAATGAAAAGTATTTAAAAAAAAAAACTTGAGCATAAACCTGGTAACTCCATTGGACCCTCAGACTGTCAATAAAACCTCATAACTTGGTGCTACACATTTTGGAGACCGTCTCTGCTTGTTTGCAATGCAAGGGTAAATGTTTATGTATTTGAGGAACGGAGAAGAGTGTCTTAGCAGTGTTGTGTACTCGAGACTCGGACTCTGTCTCGAGACCATATTTTAATGCTCTCAGTCTCGTCATCGACTCGTGTGCATTTTGACTTGGAATTGACTCGAACTCGAACATATTAGGACTCGGACTTATTCCCGAGTCCACTCGAGTCCTATTTAAAATTTGTCATGATTATTACTGTATGTTAATATTTCTTTAAATTGTTTTTTGATTGAAACGTCCAATGATTGCTGACTTTCTTGTGCGCTACTACGCATAACTTGAGACTATAACATTGGCGGCACACAAATGCAGCAGGACCCAGGTCAGATGTGATGTGGAGCCTCTAGTTCAGGGGTTCTCAAACTCAGTCCTGGAGGGCCACTGTCCTGCAGAGTTTAGCTCCTACCCTGATCAAACACACCTGACCAAGCTAATCAAGGTCTTCAGGATCATTAGAAAGTCACAGGTAGGTGTGTTTGATCGGGTTGGAGCTAAACTCTGCAGGACAGTGGCCCTCCAGGACTGAGATTGAGAACCCCTGCTCTAGCTCAACTATGTATCGGAAATGTCTGCCTTATCATCCATAATTCAGTTTGCATATAAGAGCCACACAGAATCTGTGTGCAGTAATGTTATGTGAAAGAGCACTTACTGATTGTAATTATTATAAGTCATAATTATACTAAAATTACCTTTACACCACTATGTGGCCTTTTTACCATGACAGTGTACATGATTCCATGGTATATTTGGTTTATTGTTTGAGTATGGTGCCAATTTTATTGTTACCACCAAATATTTTACATATTCTTGAATACGTCTGGTTTGAGACCCAACATTAGGTTATCCAACCTCTCTGGTCTCGACTCGAACTCGACTCTCTTTGGTCTCGGTCTTGACTCGGACTCGACTGTCTTTGCATTCGGTCTCGACTCGGACTCGACTCTCTTTGGTCTTGGTCTCGACTCGGACTCGACTCTCTTTGGTTTCGGTCTCGACTGTCTTTGGTCTCGACACGGATTCGACTGTCTTTGGTCTCGGTCTCGACTCGGACTCGACTCTCTATGGTCTCGGTATCGATCTCGACTCGGACTCGACTCTCTTTGGTCTCGGTCTCGACTCGGACTCGACTGTCTTTGGATTCGGTCTCGACTCGGACTAGACTCTCTTTGGTCTCGGTCTCGACTCGGACTCGACTCTCTGGTCTCGGTCTCGACTCGGACTCGACCCTCTATGGTCTCGGTCTCGACTCGGACTCGACTCTCTTTGGTTTCGGACTTGACTCTCTTTGGTCTCGGTCTCGACTCGGACTCGACTCTCTTTGGTCTCGGTCTCGAATTTGACTCGACCCTCTATGGTCGTGGTCTTGACTCGGACTCGAACCTCTATGGTCTCGGTCTCGACTTTGACTAGACTCTCTTTGGTCTCGGTCTTGACTCAGACTCGACCCTCGATGGTCTCGACTCGGACTCGACTCTCTTTGGTCTCGGTCTCGACTTTGACTCGACTCTCTATGGTCTCGGTCTCGACTCGGACTCGACTCTCTTTGGTCTCGGTCTAGATTTGGACTCGACTCTCTTTGGTCTCAGTCTTGACTCAGACTCGACTCTCTATGGTCTCGGTCTCGACTCGGACTCGACTCTCTTTGGTCTCGGTCTAGATTTGGACTCGACTCTCTTTGGTCTCGGTCTCGACTCAGACTCGACCCTCTACGGTCTCGGTCTCGACTCGGACTCGACTCTCTTTGGTCTCGGTCTCGACTTTGACTCGACTCTCTATGGTCTCGGTCTCGACTCGGACTCGACTCTCTTTGGTCTCGGTCTAGATTTGGACTCGACTCTCTATGGTCTCGGTCTCGACTCGGACTTGACTGTCTTTGGTTTCAGTCTCGACTGTCTTTGGTCTCGACTCGGACTCGACTGTCTTTGGCCTCTGTCTCAACTCGGACTCGACTCTCTATGGTCTCGCTCTCGACTCGGACTTGACTGTCTTGGTCTCGGTCTTGACTGTCTTTGGTCTCGGTCTCAACTGTCTTTGGTCACAACTCGGACTCGACTGTCTTTGGTCTCAGTCTCAACTCGGACTCGAACCCTGTATGGTCGCGGTCTCGACTCGGACTCGACTCTCTATGGTCTTGGTCTCGACTCGGACTCGACCCTCTATGGTCTCGGTCTCGACTCGGACTCGACCCTCTATGGTCTCGGTCTCGACTCGGACTCGAGTGAGCTGGTCTTGACTACAACACCGTGTCTTAGTCTCAATTTATGTTGAGTCATATCCCATACAAATGACTGAAAAAACTGAGAGGCCACATAGCTACAAACAACTTTATAACTTGTAAATGATGTAAATGTAACACAATGCCCTCACTGCCTTACTGACTGGCTTTTAATGCTAATAAAATGTGGAATAACTATAATTACTCATTGTATACCCACAGCTATAGAGACTTCAATCTTGGTGTTAGTGATACACGACCTTCATTCATAGTACTAAGTAGAAAAATAAATATTTATAATGTCACAAATTGTGTCTATGAAGACTATTTATAATGTCTTCAAACGTGACCATGAAGCGAATGCACAGATAATCTTGAAGTTGCCTTGGTCAGAATGCAGAACTTTACATATAATGCAGTTTCACATAGTCACTCACTTAAATGCAAAGAATGAATAACAGTCTCTAAAATATGTGACATATGTTATTTTTTAGAGCAGTTTTAACACATTGATATTGTGTTGATATACCTGATATGCTTAATGTTTGGAGGTTAGATTTTTATAATTTTGCACAATGCTGTCCGTATTGATACTGAATAAAACATATAAAGAAGAGTTTCATTAAAAGACAATGACCTGGACAAAAAAAAAAAAAAAAGAATAATTGAATCAAAAAACCATCATTGAAGTCGTTGGGCCCTATCTTACACCCAGAGCAATGCAGCGCCAGGAGCGACTCAAGTGCTTGTTGCTAGTTTCTGCTCGATGCAGTTATCATTTTCACGTCTTGCACCACAATTGTTTAAATAGAAAATGCATTTGCACCCATTTGTGCACCCATCGGCATGCTGTTCTGAAAACGAGGTGTGTTCAGCGCATTGTTGGAGTGTTGCTATTTTGAGGCAACTGAAATAGTTGTAGACGGTCCCATAGATGGCCTTCTTGAAAGCTTTTACCTCACACACAAGCATGAGAATCCACCATGGCACAAGCACAACTGGCTTTTAAAGCGAATGGGAGATGAGACTCTGATTGGTATATTGCATGTTCCGCCCAAAACACACTCATTACTCATTAAGAGAATAGAGACAACCCTTTTAGACCATTTTTGGCATCAAAAACGACACCAACCTTTGTTAAACCATAAGAGGATTCGGACCATAGGCTTAGATCGTTAAAATAGGGCCCATTGAGTGCAGTGTTGATACTGTACATAGTGAATGATTTGGACCATGAAGTACACCGGAACATGAAGCCCCTCTTTACAACCCAGATGAATTTCAATTTCAAATGTTAAAATTACAAAAGAGGTCAACTGGCACAGATATTATTGAAGATCAATCATGCTGTCCATTCAGAGAACTCTTGTCCATCCAGCGTATACAATATAGGCAGCTGTAATGCTTTCTATTTCAACCTTTCTCTCTCAGGTTTGATCGGCTTATACAGATCTGTATTGTTTAGTTTGAAGTAAAAAAGAAAAAGGTATTTTAGTGGGACTTCTAAGCACGTCTAAGCCTCCCGCCAGCGAGAAAATGCTTATATCGACCACAGACAGAGAGATGACAGACCACTGTTCAATAATTACACACACACACACACACACACGCGCACACAGGCAAACAGACAGACCGAATATTATACATGTTCTACTGAGAAGCGACCACACCACACACACACACATTCACAAACACACTGACGTACTTCCCATGCTAAACGCATCCATCATACACACATGCACAGGTGAATTGATAGGGCAGTGCTTTGTGTCAATTATGATCCTGTCTTTAATTAAGTGTGTGCGTGCGTGTGTTTGTGCGAGTGGGGTTCAGGCCCACGTGAACCAAAGGTCCCCACAAAGATGGCAATATCTGAAGTGTTTTTGTCCCCATAAAGAAAACATCTTATAAATCATCCATCCAGTATGATATTTTTTTGAAAATGTAAAAATGCAGAAAGTTTTCTGTGATGGCTAGGTTTAGGTCTAGGGTTAGGATTAGGGAACATATTATATACTGTAGTTTGTACAGTATACAAATCATTATATCTATGGAAAGTCCCCATAAAACATGGAAACCCAACGTGTGTGTGTGTGTGGCATCAGCTCATCAGATCCAGTACTGGTGTGTGACAGCTATTTTTCGCCTGATCGCTCTCCACATATCCATTTCGGAGCTTGGTAGATACACACACACACACACACACATATCAAATTGAGAAGGTTGATGAGAAGATGCTGTCTGATAGAAGGACAGAGGAAAGGATGAAGTTTGGACTTCCCTTAAAGTGCCACAGTGTGTGTCCGTGTATACTGCGATTTCTTTTACCAGTCCCGTATGTCTGCAGACACATGTTTAGATAATTCTCTTATAAACTCATCTCATAAATCCTTATCATAGACCATAACTTGAGTTTAATTTGCCATAAATGAAATTGCGATTAGGGAATAGACGTTCAAGGCTTTTCAGTTGGCTTTCAAACGTTCTGAAGAAAAAAAAAAAAAAAAAAAACTTGAGGCCTTGAGGCAGCACGAGATATTCAACAAATATATATATATATATATATATAATTAGTTATTAAAATTAAACCAAAATTAGTTTTATATAAATTTAATATATATTTTATATAAGATTATTTTTTAAATATATTGTATTATTTAAAATAATTCATTTAAATATTTAAATATTCAAATTATGTAGTTATATTTTTGGGGAAACTTGGGAAGTTATTTTAAAAGTGTGAATTTTAGGTTTCGGAAAGTCATGTAAATGAATGCATTCACTTTTATAAGTATTATTATCATTATTATTATTATTTACAATGAATTGTCCCTCCTGCAGTTTAAGTCTATGGGACTTTTTCAACCATTTTATTGTACACCAGACAAAACTATTTTTTTAACTACAGTCTGTTCACTTAGAAAAGTAATAGCATACTTCTCCTCAATACATCACATTTGAGGTATAATTCACGTCTGTAGCACAGGCGGTGGGGAATGTGTTATATGCGTTTAAATACTGAAGGCTAATGGTTTTGAAAAGCCTTAGCAAAACAACTTGTTGTAATAATTTTACAAAGATTGCCACTTTTATAGCCATCCCACACTGAGGTAATTGAGTTTATTCTCTTACACACAGCTTTACTTTGCATATGAAAACAAAACACATTAGTGTTATCAGAAGCGCTGACGAGAGCAGAAGGTCTGAGCGCGCGACTATTAGCTTATTAGCTCTTTTGTGTGAAAATCGTTTCCTTTGAAGCGATCATGGCCTAGTACACGTCGCTTTGTAATTCTGTTGTGTGCTAGCATTACAGCTAAAACACAACACTGTTCTTTATGACTACACAAAACCCTTCACAAATTTCTCCCCGCAGGCCTCTGTTTCTACTGGTGTTTAAGACAGTTGTAAGCAAAGCACTTTATTGATTTGTCATTTAGAAAACCTTACCCGCTTTCATTTGTCTCATAAGCAACTCACAAAGAGAACCAATTATAGCAGCACCCTCTCAGTGGAGACAGAGGAGCTGCAGAAGAATGAGGAAATCTATCTGAACCAAAAATCAATGTCTGTCTACTACCAGTCTGTCTCTATCTGTCTATCTTTTCAATATCCATGTTCTTGTCTATCCATCAATTCTATCCAAATATACAATTTGTATTCCGGAAGCATTAAAACAATATAGAAAATATTTGATTAATTTTGGGGTAATTGTGGTCTCTGTTTATGTTTTTGGGCTCTCGTCTCCTCATGTCTCCATGGCCAGACTGTGCTCAATGAATCTCAATTTTACATCAGTCACTGTGCTCAGGTATTTTGCAACAGTGTATTCTCAATGTTGGGGTGAATAACATTCTAGTTTGTGTTGGTTTTTAATACTGTTTGCCCAATGGGTGATATACTTGTCTTTTGACTTTTCTGTGTTTAAAATGTGTGTGTGTGTGAGTGTGTCCCGAGGCTGGCTGGTCTCGGCGGGTAGTCTTCATTTGGTTCAGCTCCTGGTCTTTGTAATGGTATGTGCTTGGGTCATTTGTTTTTAGATATTTCCAGAATTTGATGGCTCTTTTTTGGATGTTTAGATGGAGGGTATTGGCTTAATTCTGCCATTCATTCATTGTTTGGCTTTTTCTTTGTACATCATGTATTCTTTTACAGAATTTTACATGGCGTGTTTCAATTGGATGTTTTAAAAGAGTTAAAATCACATTTTATAGGAGGACCCCACATGTAGCCTTCAAACCGTATTCACTTTATAGCCCTTAATCCTGTAATTGTGGATAAATATGGGCACAGAGGACTCAGGTGTGATCCTAGTTTTTATTTATTATAAATATTATTTCACTGTCTTCGATAAAGTTTTGTCTATCCATTTATGGTGTTTTTTATTATTTCGGGGGTGTTTTTGAATTTATTTACTTCAAAAAATACCATATTTTCTATGTAAATTATGCTTATTTTTATGTTGTTTTTTTAACTACATTAAAATATCATTCCAATAAGTTCTTACGGTTACTCAGTTGTGATCCTAATTTTGATTTATTATAGGATTTTATTTATTATATTATATTTATTATAGGCCTAATTTTATTTATGTATTATAGGCGTTATTATATATATTTTTTTATTCCAATAAGTTCTTAAAGTTACTCACGTGTGATCCTAATATTTATTTATTATAAATATTATTTCACTGTCTTCGATAAAGTTTTGTCTATCCATTTATGGTGTTTTTTATTATTTCGGGGGTGTTTTTGAATTTATTTACTTCAAAAAATACCATATTTTCTATGTAAATTATGCTTATTTTTATGTTGTTTTTTTAACTACATTAAAATATCATTCCAATAAGTTCTTACGGTTACTCAGTTGTGATCCTAATTTTGATTTATTATAGGATTTTATTTATTATATTATATTTATTATAGGCCTAATTTTATTTATGTATTATAGGCGTTATTATATATATTTTTTTATTCCAATAAGTTCTTAAAGTTACTCACGTGTGATCCTAATATTTATTTATTATAAATTTTATATCACTGTCTTCGATAAAGTTTTGTCTATCCATTTATAGTGTTTTTTTTTATTTTGGGGGTATTTTTGAATTTATTTACTTCAAAAAGTACAATATTTTCTATGTGTAAATTATGCTTTTTTTAACTACATTAAAATATAATTCCAATAAGTTCTTAAGAGCCAAAATAAAACCCAAATACAAGATTAAGGAGGGTTTTTTTCACCCGCTTAACATTGAAAAATTTTGTCAAAAAAAAAAATGTGTGTGTGTTCAGGAGGCAAACTTACGAAACGTAGCCAAGTCTTGTACCGCTCAGATCAAGGGAAGTATTTTTTAAAAATTAATCAAAACTATTTTGCCCATATTTGTCCAGAATATGGTTTTAGGGTTAACTGTCTTTTAAAACAATTGGATGTTTTTCCAGATTCAAGAAATCGACCCCACACTTAACTGGCATATAAAACAATTATTAATTTGAAAAGTTTTAGCCGGATTGGGATCGGGATGAAATTTTAATTGATCTTCTCTTGACATAGGAAGCACTTTGAGCTTGCTCTTTGAGTTTATTCACATCCGAAGTAAATATTGAAGTTATTTTTAGGCCAAGGTAATTTTGGTTTGGTTTCTATGGTTCTCTCTTACAGTGTGAATGTCTATCTAGCTAGGCCTATTAATAGGTTGAATGCTTGAGCAGTTTGAAGTTCAGGGATGATGATTGAATAATAACATCATATTTGTGCTTCCTACGTTGTTGCCATGCAATTGCTATAGTGCTGTTAATGGTTTATTTTGTGTTTTATGACACATACGTAGAAAGATGAACATAAAATTAGACAGTTGGATTGATAGTTTTAGACATAATCAAACAGGTGACTAGACAGAGAGATTGGGTTGTTACAAGCTAGGAGAGTCAGACACAAAGATGCCTACATGTGTTTACTCTGATGGCATGAGGAACAATATACAACGTTGCCCCCCTCCTCCCTACAGTGAAGTGATCCATTTCCTTTAAAGATCACACATACACACACCTACACACATGCGTATATGCCACCGGGTGAGTTGAGTATTGGTGGGTGTAATCTGAGACGGCCTTAAAGGAAGAAAGAAGGGAAGAAATCAATAAACAACACAAATACACACTTATCTCCCAGCACCACCTCCAGCCCACAAACACACCCACACTCTGCCATGTGCTTGATAGAAGCTTTTATTTGCACACAAATTGTGTTGATATGTGTTCCCTAACAAGGCTGAGTTTTTTTTTTCAAATACCCCAGACAGCTTGGCCAAGACTGGACAGACAAACACACACATACAGTCATGAATGGTAACTCTTGTGATAGACACACAGGTGCTCTGTCTCTTGGCTTGCGGTTTGATGTCTGATTCAGTTGACAGGAGGTTGTAATTAATTGCCCACGCACTCTCTGCTCAATCGTGATTGGCCATTTTCCTAAAACTTTGCAAGAGCCGCCTCCCACAAGTGCACCCGGCTGTCACTGTGGTTACTTGTCCTCCATGCCTTGTCAGCTACCTCTCACCTGTGATATAACTAATTATAGTCACACACATTGGCACCCAATGTAAGAAAGGCTCAAGACACCTGTCAAGGCCTTTCTCTTGTTTTTTTTTTTTTTACCATTTCGCTCCTTCTGTCATTTTTCCTTGTTCTATTTGTTACTCGGTGAGGACAACAAATAAGAGACAGCCATCGCCCCCCTCCCTCCTCCTCTCTTATAGTCTCGCCTTGTCTCTTTTCTTTCTCTCTCTGATGTGTTTTGACAGCAACATGAATTGTTAGAGCAAACTAAATGCTAGTAAAAGTCTTGTGATTGGTATTCACAAGCCGTTTACCGTTTACTTAATTCACTTGTGCAATTAAAAAGCACAGGAATAATGTGCTCTGGAATATGTTTTTTTTAAAAAAAAAAACAACAACATGCATTTCTGTATAATTTCAGATTGACTTTTGACATTTAGAGGCAAGCAGCGCGATAAAAACACGTACTTCAGAAATGGCTACATTCAGAAATGTGTCTAAAACCTGATGTTTTTGCTCACATGTGACTCAGATCTGTTTTTGTCATGACAGTGTGAACCACAAACCATATGGAATCTGATCTTTTCAATCAGTTATAACTCAATACTAAATCTGATATCAGATCTGATAAATCTGATTTGCAACGCAACCTCAATCTGAACAGTCATATCGTAATTCATGCGACTTTTATGTTACTCTCGGTTGACATTTCTTTCATGGTCAGCTTGTACTTTTAATTTAATCATTGGCATGGAGAAGTAACAGTTTTGAGCGAATCATGCTAAAGAAGTTAGCTAAACATGTTTATAGCTAGCTACCTGAATAATTTAACATCCAGTTTAAAGTCATTTGAAGGAACCTCTTTTGACCTCCTTGAGAACTGGGGATTGTTACTGCTTAAAGAATGCATGTATTTTAACTTATAATGCATTGGCATGCACATTATAATCTGCATGCTTCTTGCATGACACACACTAACACACAAAAGTTTGCTTTGGTTCTCAAGTAATTGGGTTATAAAACACATAAAAAGATCATTTAAAATAGTTTATGCCTCTAGTTAAAATACATTTACAAAGATTATTAGAGGAATAAAATTGAATTAGTGTGAAGTCATAGATGATGACTGTCTTTAAAAAGAGGCATTGCCTGCTTGGTATGCCTTTAAAGAATAAAGGTTTCTCTGTCCGCTCTATCAGTCATTTAAAATTGATTAACATTCTGATGCCCTCCTTCGGGGGACAAATGTGCAGAGACAGAACGGAAGAGCAGACAAATAAAGTGAGAAAGAAAGTGGAACAGACATCAGAGTATATTTGTTGGTCCAAATGTGAATCTAAATGCCTTTGAAATGTGTGTGAGAGAGCGATCTTTGCAATTGCATTTGAAATATTAGGATGTGTGTGGGTGGTTGTTTCAGTGTGAAATAGACGGAGGTGAGTTTAGTTTGCTGTCAGCAGCTGACAGACATTTGTGTAATGTGTAAATGCACACACTTATGCCAGAGTGTCTACATCGGAAGCAACTGGCATTGTGTCGTATCGTACAGCGGTAATTTAATTCACCCAAAAATGAAAATTAAGCTGTTAATTACTCACCCCCATGCTGTACCAACCCCGTAAGACCTTCGTTCGTTTTCAGAACACAAATGAAGATATTTTGATTCAATTTGAGAGGTGGATCACCGCTACATAGGCTCCTAAGGGATCGAAACTTGACGGCCCAGAAAGTCATTGAAGAAAATGTTTAAATATTCCATGTGACTACAGTGGCTCAAGTATAAGTGTATCATGTGACGCGAATACCTTTTGTGCGAAAAAACAAAAAAAAATAACAACTTTATTCAACTATTCCTTTTCTTCCTTGTAGGCCTGAAACGAGAGTTCAAGAAATTTCCACGACGCATGTGCGAGAACTGAACTGAAGTAGTTGAAAAAGAACGCAATTCTCGCGCATGCGTCGTGGAAGTTTCGATCCCTTAGGAGCCTATATAGCAGTGATCCACCTCTCATATTTAATCAAAAATATCTTCATTTGTGTTCCAAAGACGAACGAAGGTCTTACGGGGTTGGTACAGCATGGGGTTGAGTCATTAATGACTCAATTTTAATTTTTGGGTGAACTATCCCTTTGACAGTTTAAATGTCGCTGAAAGTGCTGTTAGTGTGAATGTCCAGTGTTAAAGTCATTATTTTTCTATATAAGCTCTAGCAACAAGCTCCAGTGACAACAAAATTGTCAAAATTAATATTTATGCAAATGAGCATTGATGTCTTTTTTTAACAGCAATTAAACTGCTTTCATTGTAAAAATTAATTGTCAACATGTTCACACGGATTCACCCTGCTCATCCTCAGTATTGGGACTACATTTCCACTGATCACCCAAGGAATCGGATCTTGCGCACCTGGACTGCAGCACTCATTAAGACCACTATATAAAGCCTGCTTTTCATTGCATCTTCCATCTCGCCCTGTGTCTATCTGTTACACGAGAATTTGTCATGATGTAGAAACATAGGGCTGTAAAGCGTTAACAATTAATTTGGACACCTCTAATGGGTTTCACACTGATGGGTTAAAAGGGATACTCCACTTTTTTGGAAATAGGCTCATTTTAAAACTCCCCCAGAGTTAAACAGTTGAGTTTTACCGTTTTCAAATCCATTCAGGCGATTTTCTGATATTTAGAAGAATATTAGTAGTCAGACAGTTTCTGGTCTCATTGACTTCCATAGTAGGAAAAAAAATATACAATGGAAGTCAATGAGACCAGAAACTGTCTGGTTACTGATATTCTTCTAAATATAAAAAAAAAATCGTCTGAATACATTTGAAAACGCTGAAACCCAACTGTTTAACTCAGAGGGAGTGGTAAAATGAGCTTATTTACAAAAAAAGTGGAGTATGCCTTTAAGTTAAAGGGTTTTGTGTTTAATAATAATAATAAATATAGCTGCAAGCAGCAATTATTGGGATTCAGGCATTTTGAATCTGAGATGTTTGTTTTGTTAATATTGAGCCAAGGATTCCATTAATATATGGAATAAGACACTTTCCACTTCGATTAGTCTGTGACTAATGGTTTAGGAGTTATGAGTAATTTCGTACTTGTGATCGCTGAAGTGCCACCATTAAGCCGATGATAGGAGCAAGCTTCTGTGTTGTTGTAGACAGGGTGGGTACTACCATCCCTCAGTCTCTACTGTTTGGTCTGCCCTATCACTTTTAGGGCAGGTTTAGGGGTAGGTTCAGGGTTTGTACCTAGTTATTACCCAGTAATTGTAATTACTACAACAAGTACATAGTATGTACATTGGTAACAGGACTGTAAAAGAAAGCGCTACCAAAATTTTGATCTTTGGATATCCTAGCAATTACATTGTTATACGCTGTAATGAATCAGATGGCTGAGACAGATCCATATGCAACAACTTATACCATCTCAAAGACATTCAGAGAGAAACACAGGTATTCTTGAATAAGGATGCGCTGACTGCGGGCAGAAACCAGGCTTGAAGAAGTAGGCAGACGGCGTGAGTTTGGTTAACAGGGACAGCCACAAAGGTCTGAGCAGGGGGCTTGAATCAGAAAGGCAGGCTGCAAACAATCAGAAAGGTTAGTATAGCGATGATCAGAAATGCGGGAAATCTTGATACACAGTAATGGATCGGACATGCACACGTAGAGAGGCAATACTTTGCACAGAACGCTTAGTTAGCAAGGCAGATAAAGGCTGAGCAATGATTAATAATACAGAACAGGTGATGGCAGTCACATCATGCAAATGATGAATATTAATAGGGATTCAGGGAGACTGGACGCCATAACATATGCGCTTGAACCCCTAATAATAATATGTGCTTAATACAACGTGCTTAATTTAAATTTTATTAATAATTTACTAGTATCATCCACAAATTACAGAGACCTAACAGTAAGATACATATAATTGCAAATATTATAAGGTTAATTGCATAGTCATTATATTTTCACAAATAGTGAGTTTATTCACTTATAATTGCATAGCTTATTTGTATTTATATACACAGGAGAACTTCTCAAAAAGAATTCCACTTAATTCACAACACATGCATACGCACATGAATTAGTCCTTAACCTTGTTGTAATGTTAATTAATTTGCAGTATTCTAAACGAGTGACAGTATGCATGGGGTTAGCTTAGGAAGTTTTGATAAATCATGATTTGTTCATGAAAACGCTTGTTTGCGGATTTCACACACTAATTTATTCATACACTCGGTTAGTGAATGAGACCCAGTATTTTATTTATTTACTTTTATTTACATTTTTTCGCTCACAGAAGAATGTAAAAATGGTTTTGGAATGGTAAGAGGGTGAATAAATTATGAGTTAACTTTTATTTATTTATTTATTTTTGTGAACTTTTCCTTTAACAATGCATTTCACTCAGTCTGCATCACTATCAACAGATACCTTTTCCTTTTTTAACTTTCTTTTTCCTGTTGTGCTATCTTTCCTAAATCCCTTTTCTGTTTTCTTTGTTTCGTGCCACTTTTTTTTCTCACTATCGTTCTTTCTCCTTGTTTCATTCAGGTCCTCTCAGGAACTCTTGGATTAGTAGCTAAAGCTAATGAAATGTAATTACTGGGTTTGTCGATAAGAATCGATCCTACGTATATGTGTGTGTGAGCGTGTGTGTGTGTCTCAGATAGGCCTTATTTTCTGCCGGCTGTCCGCTGAGATGCCTGATAACATTGACCTGGTGGCTGAGGTCTCCGGTAGGTCTGTCTGACTCTTATCAAATCAGCCAGATTACACACACAAACATCCCAGCACACACATACAAAAAGAACTCCATCAGGGCTACTGATAGCATGATAGATTTTCCTGTATATCTGTGTGTGGGTCAGTGTCGGCTCATGGCTCATATACTGTATTTCAATGGTCGCGTATCATTTCATGTTTCAGGGAATTATTGCTTTTTGTCTTACTGAAGTTTGTGAGGTTTGAATTTTAATCCCTTCTGTTCCTGCCAATTCCTCCCTGTGACTTGTCTTTAAAAAATAAAATAAAAAGAATTGGCTTGGCTTGTGTCTGCTTGTTTTTGACAGATTCTATTCGACAGCTCTCACATTGTTCGATATGCCAGTCTGTTCCAAAAAAAAAAAAAAACTTGAATTCAACGCTCTTGCTTCCTCCTCTTATTGTTCTTCCAGGCTTTCTTGGCTTGGGTCTGGGTTTGCGTGCATACAGTTATGGACTTCAGACTGATAATTATTAAACTGCATTAACATTAATCAGGTATTTAAAAAGTAAACACCACATTACTAAACTACAATTACTAAAATGGTTGCTTGGTTGGTTCATTCATTCAAGCTCAAAGGTGGCTTCACGTTTTTTGAGGATAATTATTAGACTATTGCCACCAACTGCAATTGATAATTGATGCTCCACCCACTCTCAATAACCCAACCCAGTTATCGCCCAAATATCAGTACTCCACCCTGTCACTTACGCTTTTCACTTGTGTTCCTTTTGCTCAACAAAACCCTACCCTTTATCCATTGTTCCTCCCACTCATCACTGCTGTGCTTCACTCTTTCACCCCTGCCCATTCATCAGTGCTCTTACCACTGTTTCACAGTGTCCAAATATGCCTACTTTCCTATTATAAAGAAATTGAAAAGCAGTACAGAATGTGAAATTTGTGGAATATCAGAATTTATAGTGTTCATAAAACAGTAGGTGAAAAGTTCCCGGATGACCTACTACTTTCACCGAGAAGGGTTGTGAATGGCAATGAAATGCCGCACACAGGTGCCACCACACAACAGTTCTGAATTTCATTCATGCTTCACACATTAATTGTGTCATGCCAAAATATATATCTTTTTTTTTTTGTTTTTTGTTTTTTTTTGTTTATCTGCATGTATTTTGATTTTGAGCATTTTGCCTATGCTTTTTTGTTTGAGGGGGAATTGTTGTTGGACTTTAAGTACTCTTATTATGATGAGCCTAGTGATAAGGGGAGAGAGGTGCCATTTTAAAAAGGGTGTGTTTGGTGAGTTGATATCAGAGAATGTCTAATTGAAGAGAATTGACACTGGCTGGTTACTTCCGGTTTCTAGAATGGCTGCAGTAACACGTCCATGCGGGGGCGCTCGCAGTCAAATGCAGAATGAATGGGAGTCTATGGGGTTTCACCCCCAGAAATCCACTTTTCTCAGGATGTAATTTTCTGTCAAGTAATTTGAAAGTTGCATTCAAAGGGGAGGGCTAATATAATACACTCAGCTGAAAATTGCGTTTTTAAGTTCACTTATCTGTTCTAAAAATCCGTTCCAAAAATGTGATGACGTCACACAATAGCAGAATGCTAGCGTGTTCCGGCCAACAACGGCCTAACCTGTAAGACATCGAAAGGACATAAGTACTCGACTTACTCGACTTTTGGCCTATAATCTATATTGAACTTGCGGAATCAACAATAAAATCGATGTTGATTCAACGACAAGCAGGAGAATGAGACACATTTAGCCGTTTAGCCCCATAGACTCCCATTCATTCTGCTCTCCCCGCGATCACCTCCAGTGGAATTCTAATGGAACTGCAACCAGGATGACACACAATGGGGCTAATAGGAAGTGCCAAGGCTCTCCGTTAGACGGGCTTAGGTGATATGGTCTTTTAGGCTAACCAAGCTCAGAGTAAATTCCCCAAAATGATCTCTGGGAAGAGAGTTTCATATGTGCATGCTCTGGTCTGGGATACAGTATATGTGGTGGACTTTTTTTTTCCAGCTGGAGGATAAACAGTTTTTTTGTGGTGTCTTGAACCAGTGGATTAATACTTTGTTCCTCTTTTTGGGGACATTGTTTTTTCGTCAGGACTTTAAATGTCCTACCTACAGGACTCGACAGGACTGTTGAGTAGTATCTTTGTTATTGCTATTTTGCTTGCATGGAGTTACTAACTTGAACTTTCACTCTATGGAGTATTTTGTTTGAGTTGAATACAAAGAGTCAACAGATTCGTTATGTTGGCGTGTGCCTTGCAAGTGTCTAAGTTCCCTTTTATATTTTCAATACAATGTTGTTTTAGGATCTTTGATGTCTTTGCAATCATTCTGTTGTTGTGTAGTACTTTTCACAAAGAATAAAAGGAAACAATAGTCAACTCCCCTTGTGATAATGATTCAACCCTTTTTTGAAGAGTTGAAGTTGTTATGACATTGTGTTTTACTCAACTTTTTTTGTGTCGTAAATAAGTAATATTAGAATAATGGTGAATTTATTTCACAGTTTCCTTATTACATATGTTGCATGTACTTACCGTAGTAATAACAGTCAAGTATGCATAATTACATGCAACTAACCCTTAACCATCTAATAATCCTATCGTAACGCTATAGTACATATCACTCAGTACAGAAATATATATTTACACTGTAACAATGAGACCTTAAAATTAAGTATAACCTAATAATTGTACAACAATAAACATTACAATCAATCTGACTAAGATTCACAAAAAAAAGCAATATTTCCCGTATAAGCCTTTGGTTTGACATCTCACCATGAAACGTCTCTGTCCATCCATTTACTCTCTGACCACCTGACCATAATTCTCAGAGCTCTGCTCAAATGCCATCTCGCTCCTGCGTTCTAGTTTTCTACAAAATGTTATCTCCCATGAGAAATCACAGTAAATTTCTGCCCTTCTGCATCAACCTCTTTTGCTCCCTTATATTGTATTTTTAGTACAAACTTGACCTCACCTCTCTTTCTTGTGTCAAATTGTTCTGTACACTGTGCTGGTTACTATTTCTCTGAAGAATAAAAACCCTCATTCATCTCAGTAACTAAAGTCTAATGATTGGTCAATGCCAACTGGTGGTCATGACCAATTTTTTTAAACACGGAAAGCCAAAACTAAATAACACTAATTAAAATGAAGCCTCATTCTGAACTTATTCTGTTGACTAATACAGTACTCGTTTATGAGTTATGCATATTTCGTATCTATTATCCTTTGCTAATTCTGAAATTTTATTCCCAAGTTACACAATGCCAGCAGTTGATTCCTTAGTACACTCTGGGCTTCTTCTCAGAGTTATACATCCATGACAGTTCGAAGACAGACCCCACAGATGAACTGCTTCAGGCCCTTTCTATCTAAGGGGAAGACTTTTCTTGTACAGACAGTAATGGAGCAATTCTGGAAACTCTGTGACACACCTGCAGAAATTGGAGAGGATGGGGGTTTTGGAGACCAGCTCTCACTTTAGGAATAAGTTAATAAGGAGAGTTTCAGTGTCCATGAGAGGTTGTCACTGTCACTGAATATATACTCATTGAATCTAAAATTGCGAGTCGTATCCTGTTCGTAAGCAGATCATCTCTAGGCTATTGCGTAGCCTTCCACCAAAATAGATTGAGTGGGGGAGGTCATACTTAGGTGGAAGGTTCATATTTAGTTAATGAGTAGAGATGTCAAGTGAGCCACATCAGAGAGGAAAGTTGAGATCTTTTCTGTGATTGGTGAGGTGAAACCACCAAGACTCTTTAACTAGAACTCTGTAAGCAAAATTGTCAGCATGGGTTTGCGTGAAATCTTACAATGGTACATCACCCATAATTTCCATTTAGCCATATACAATTAGCTTTACAATATAATTGCTTGTCCTAACCAGTTCTGGTAGATGCCAGACTACCAGACAAAAAATGTTGATATCTCCCCCAGTGGACACATTGACATCTAGATTGTTAACTTTGTTTTAAGAAATTATTTTGAGATTGTCATAATGCATAGTGGAACATTCACTGTAAAAAATGCTGAGTTGTTTTAACCCATTTTTTGGTCAAATATGGACAAACTTAAATGTTTAACCCAACATTTCGGTTTGTCCATATTTGACCCAAATTTGGGTTAAAACAACCCAGCATGTCTTGAGTGTTTGAAGGATTAAATATACACCTCATGCCATCTTTTTTAGTTGGTGTGTGCAAAATGCTATAAAGACCAATTTTAGTTAAATTACTATATATAGTAATGCTGGATGATGCTGAAATACAATCTTCAACGTCACAATATCGACTTTGCCTAAACCGGACCGTTTCCATCACCCTAGTTTTATTAGCATTTTGAAGTATCACATCAGAAACTGTAAAAACATATAGTTGGTTTGACTTAAAAAAGTAAGTAAGTAACCTGGTTGCCTTAAAAGTTTAAGTTGATTGAACTGGAAAAAGTGAGTTAATGCAATGAAGGAGATTGATTTAATCATCAGAAACTCAAAATAACAAGTTATCTCAACTAAATAAATTATTTAAATTGATTTGACAAAAGAAAAAAATGTTGTGATAACAAATCTTGAAAATATATATATTTTTTTTGAAATGGCAAATTTCGGAAAAAAAATTCTTAATTTGCAAAAATAAAAAAATAATGCTCAGTTGGGTGGTTTTTAAAAAAAAGAGTTAATGTGAATAATGTGAGATGGAACATATGTAACATTTAACCTAATCTGCTGTTTCTGCTGTTAGTTACTAGCTTCACTGTCATCTGCTTGAACAACTTGATGGAAATGCTCCTAATTAGCTTCTTTCTTTTTTTTTTTGCAGTTTGAAAAGATTCACTTCATGTTTAGATGAAATCCATCTAATGAGGACAGTATTTATGTTTAAATTAATGTGCATTTTGTTTATGATGTGTGTAAAATATTAGAAATTGCATAAGGTTTTGACGAAGGAGGTACCTTGTGAATTTATGTAAATTGTTCATATTTATCTCTGGATAATTGTCCGAGGACTTCTCTCACTTACCCTAGCCAGTCTTGCATTGCCCTCACAATCTCAGTAGTCCACTAAGGTATTAACTCTTTCCCCGCCAGCGTTTTAAAAAAAAGTTGCCAGCCACCGCCAGGGTTTTTGACGATTTTCGCTAAATTTGAATGCCCCCGCTGAATATTTTCTTCCATGAATATATGAAGATGATATATATAAAAATAAAGATCTGAGCCTCTGCTTTTAGGCAAAAAAAAACGTTTTTATTTTATCTTCATCTGTTCTTTTTTTATTGCCTCTTGAACAGAGGTAGGTTTTGTCAAAAACACAACATTTTGGACAAAAAACTGAGAAAAAGGTGTTTTTATCAAACAAGTGCATTTAAAAGCAGAATACATTCAGATGTTGTTTCCTTCATATATAAAACTTTCCAAAATAAATTAAAAACATAAAATAAATGTAAAATATATCAAATTTCCCAGGATGTAAGGGAAATGTAACTTTTGCAATAAAACTTCTGCCTCTGCCTCTCTGTGTTCTACCTATGAATAATTGGAATTACAATAAACAGGCCTAGACACACACACACACACACACACACACACACACACACACAAATACATATTACAATGTGGTAAATGTGCACAAAGAGAGAAATAATTTGACAATTACACCTTCATATTTAGACAGCCACACATAAATGCCTGCACACACACATACATAATATAGTGTCATAATATTATACGATCTATCTGCGGCACGTCCATGGCTAGCATGAACATGTGCATCTCTCTCACTGACTACTTCGTCCCGATCAGATTCAGAATTATCAAATAAAGAGTGATCGGACTCCGAGTCCATTAACCTCCAGTACTTCAGCCATATACCTCTGCATTGTCTGTCTGATACATTCTCACTACTCCACTGTTTGAGACGATTGCGATCTGTTTCTCTAAACAAAGAGTTGCGCAATCATTCAGGACATGCGCGCAGGTCTTCCTTACCGTATACCACCTAAAACACGGATACCCGGAAAATTCCGTGTTTGGCGCAGATGCGTTTTTTCATTAAACACGGAAAATTCCGTGTTTGGCGGGGAAAGAGTTAAGAGAAAAGTCTTTGGAGCTTGTCTGTATATACTTACCCAATTCTTATCTGTTTTTCTTACGAAAGAGTTTTCACCTTCTGCCATCCTTTTTTGCTCTTTTTTGACACCTGCATGTTTCTGCCTCAATGGCATACTAAACTCTCCACTTCACAGATAACGTTTTCCCAACATTGTCCTATAAATTCCCTACTGGGATGGTAAAGTTCTATCAATATATCAGTAATAGACTCACACAGAGCAGATAACGTTCACACAACGTTGCAATCAGCACCTCCCACAGAGCTGTTTCTCTTTGCTGAGCCTGTTTCAGAGGACTACGCTTTACCTTATGTGCCCACAGAGATGTGCAGACGCATCGTTGGGTTTAGGCATTTATGTGCCTTTGTGATGTCATAAACGACTCAGTATTTAAACGAATCTTTTAAGCGAACAAATCATTTTCACATTAGCCGACCAGCACTGTCATAATGTAATTTTCTCTATGTTGATGAGAGATCAGTCACATGCCATTTAAAGCTTATGTGACAGGTTCAAAAGCAGAGTGCCCTAAGAATAAAAATGGTGGATTACGTGCTTCCAGGGGTTCCTGCGCCAACAATGTTAATAAAACATTGGTACCTAGTCAATCGTTCTCTGAGATTTGTTTTCATGATAATCGAATGTAAAGAGTTTTATCTCTAAAAACTGTTTAGCCTATAATGCTAGTAATGGGGGCATTGACTAAGTAAAAAGAACTCCCTAGTTTATGCCACTAACAAGTCTCAAAATAGCCCCACACTAACGCAGTAACATACTTATCCTAGGATAAGTACACTTATCCTACAAGCTGTAGTCAATACTTTTCTTCCTGACTGCCCTCCTCACTATCTTTTTTTTTTCTCTCGGACGTGGTAGATGTTTTTATTTTTATTTCATTAACATTAATGACACAGACAACAGCAGGAATATTAGGCTGCTGTCACTTTAAGACCGAATGTACAGACCGAATATACTGACACACATCCGGTTTCTTTCACAAATGTTCACTTATGACATAACTGGGAGAATACTTGCCGAGATGGATATTTTGAAATCATTTTGTGTGTATGTGTCCATTGAAGTGCAAGTAAACGAGAAAGGGGAATCAATTTGGTGTTCAAACGCTGTCTTAAACTCGCCTCTCTCTCTATGTCTCTCACTCTCTCTGCGTGCACGTGCTTCAGGTGTGTGAGACCGACATAAGCATGCGAGTCCTAATTTTTGTCTTTTTTTCCAAAATTCTAAATCCTTTAAATGTGTAAAATTTAAACGTTACGTTACGTCTGTGGGCGTTCCGTTGCCTAAACTCCTTTATTAATGGAGTATAAATAGACGTTTCAATATATTCGTATTGAATGCATTTTCTATAGAATTTATATTTCAAGTTTTTACTGCAAATGTCGAAATTAATCCAGTCAATTGTTGATTAAAACCATTGATTAAAATGAAATACAAACAAAATTCACTTGACTTATGTCTGACCCATTCCAAATGTTTTCCGATATATGGTGACTCAAGCACTGATGGACCACTCCTTGATCCGCTCCTGATGACCTTGATGAAGTGCGCCCCACCCCTGTTCCAACATCTATGGCAGCAACTTCTAAAAAAAAAAAAAAAAGTTTTGTCAGCATTGCGATTCTCTTTGTTCACATATACAAACTTGAATGGACAAATGCACGTTTAAACACAATTTAAACAACGTATGCCTATAATTCCATGCATTACTTCTACAGTATATACTGTATATCAAGTTGCATATCATCCTGGCCCAAATTTGGTAGCTTCAACCGAGGTGTCACCACAGCATGTTTAATCTCTTGTGGACATGTCCCACGGGACAAGCTCTTAAATGAAATGTGCTGAACTCAGTGATACACAGTCAAAAGTCTGCTTTAACAAACGACTAGGCATCAGATCATTTGCACAGAATGTTGCTTTCAGTTTTTGTACAGTATCCTCCAGAATTGTCAAAGTAATGGCCTCAAAAACCCTCCACTCAGTAATCCAGACAGGATAGGGATCTGGAGCCATTGACCAGCAATCTTTTGGCTAAATAAATTAAGAAAGCAGGAAATAAGTGAGGAATTTCGATGTATATTACTCAAAGATTGAATAACAGAATTAATAAGAGCGAACTGGTAATATTGGCCCTAATAATAATATTGGAGAAATAGGTATTTTTTTGTCTTGCTTACAGCTTTCTGATAATTAAATAAGGAATCTCTAAGGGCGTCATAATGGACTTGTAATTTACTATTATTTTGTAATTTTCTCTCTGAGGACAAGGGTATTATAATTTAGACAGGGATTTATCTTTGATTTATAGCATGTGAGTCTTAGCGGAGCAATAGTGTCTAAAATGTCCAAAGTTGAGTTTAACAACACATCAACATTTGAATGTTGTTTCTTCCCAGCATTGATATATTACACTTAGTTTTAAACCGTGCAGAAAATTCAGCATTGGATGTGCTACTTATCTCCTTGACCAACACACAGAGTCCTCCACATAGAGGCCCCCGACCCCAGTAGTTGATCGTATATGACTTGATGGACAAAAGCTGATCTCGGTCATAAGTGGGGAGTGCACAGATTTTTTTGGTTAAAAAAGTTAAACATAATAAAACCAACACACTAACACATGCCCCAGACAGACGGCTAGCCACACACATCAACGGCATCTTTTTTGCGTCAGGTTTGGCTTTGGTTATCACTAGTAAAAGATGACAGAATTTTCATTTTTTGTGAACAGTTTATTTAATAGCAATTAGACTTTATCATGTCAAGCTAAATATACACATATACATATATATATACACACACCATGAAGTATATTTAGAACGTCTACAGTAATCATCCACATTTTCCTGTATTTCTCTGTGCAGTTCATTTAACCTCATTTTTATATTATTGCACATCTTTACACTAAAGCAGCATACGTGAATGTGTATGAGGTTATATGAGAATGTGGGGGATACAGACAGTTTGTGTGTTTGTAAGTTAGAGAGCCAAGGCTAAAAGCCTTCCAATTAAGAGACGCTCCACGGGCCTGGCGTCTGGCCCATCTTCACCTATGTTGCTATGGCAACTGTCAGGTGGATTTCCTGGTGGCTCTTGGTTGAAGTTAGTGTCTCTTGTTCCGTCTCTTTATCTTTGTTCATTTGTTTCTCTTTTGCTTTTAACTTCTTATATTGACTCTTCATCTGTTCTTCTAATTTGTTCTTTTGAGAGAAAAAAAAACATAAATGGAGAATACTTTGTATTAGGTCAGATCGAGCTACAAATTCATTGTCTCAGTGTGCTCAAGCAAATTGTTGTAATAACTGTCTTTTATTAGTGTTATTGTTCTGAAGTCATGCTCCACTGATCTATATTAAATGCGGAGATACGGAGAGCACGCTCTCACATTGTAACCGTTTTGACAGTGAATGGTTTTCTGATCTTTGTGCATTAGCCTGCCTACAATTCCTTAGGATAAATCAAACTGTGCATAAACAAATTAGTTGTGGGCATGCAATGAGAATACAGAGCTTCACAATTAAAATTTTGAGATTAACGGAATAGCTCAGATGATTTGTTTTTTGGAAAAATATTGATTTGTGTTCAGACTTATTTGCAGACTTTGTGCCAACATTTGAGACACCTTTCTCTGGAGAAACAACTGAGAAGCCAGAGACTTAAAGAAATAGTTCACCCAAACATAAAAATGTTGTCATCATTTGGTCACCCTCAAGTTTTTTTTGTTTTGTTTTTTTATGAAAAAAGATATGTTGTTATGATATGTTGATGAATATGGGTAAGCAAAAAGTCCCAGGGCCCAATTGACTTCCATTGTATAGGAAAATACTATGGAAGTCAATGGGTTACCCAAAGTAACCAAACAGTAAGTGATGAAAAAAATATGACAGAATTTTCATTTTTGGGTGAACTATCCCTTTCAGCAAAATGTTATTTACTCTCTCATTTGTGGTACAGAAGCAATTATAGTTACATTAACATGTATATTTATATACAGTATGTGATATTAACTAGATTCCAACAATATATTAAAAAGATCTCACTAGTCTCACAAATGTTCAGGAATGTACTGTATTTGTTCACTTTAGATAACTTTAGGGTTGAATTTACTAAATTATTGCTTTGAAATAAAGAAACAAGTTAGTGACAGAGTCTAAAAGTAACCCTCCGAATGTGCAAAGTGCGAGGATAATTTAGCTCTGGCGAGTACATAAAATAAGCTTATATTTTAGAAATAGCAAAATAATGATTTAAATGACTGATTTTAAACTTTATCTGGTAAAAGTGTCATGACATGAATAAAACCCAAGAGATTCAAACTTCAATATAAGATATTTTCTTATATTGTTTTACTCCAGAACCTACGGTTTTAACACATTGCTGGTGTTGTGCCAACTAAACATAAACTGAGGAACAAGGAACGAGTTTTCTGATAATAAACATTGCACTGTTTGTTTGAAGATCCCGACCAGGGGTGCGTTTCCCGTAGAACGACGTAGTTCACTGCTTTACGACCATAGTACGATGCATCGTCGGAGAAATCAACTAATCACGACTGTTTCCCGAAACCCATTGTCGCAAAGTATCGTTCAACCACGTTGGTTTCGCTCGTGATGGAGTAATAACTGCTTTTAATGAAACTGTTTGAGATACAATTAACGCTAGATTTGTTATATAAATTACAGACATGTCATCTGAGGACTATTTCTAATTGTTCTCAGTTATTTTGCTTACATAGTAGAGTGAGTTCGCACATGCGCACTCTTCAAACACGGTACTTCAAATCTTTTGAAAAACTAAAAGACGTAAATTTGTATGTATTCTAAATAAAAGGCACTGGTTGTACTAAATGTCAGCTTGCTTATTTTGCTCAAGATAAGGATTTATTACGTCCAAATGTGATTTAATTTAGAAACTATGCCTCTAACCACAGGTCGAGAGCTGTCGGTCAAACCACACAACTTTGCGATGCTGTTTGCGAATGTTCGTTGGAACGATTTTCGGGAAACATCGACTCGTTGAACTATGCTGATCTTGAGACCAAGCAACACTGGCTGAACCAATGACTTGCGTTTGGGGTGTGGCTATCTGTTTGACTGACCAATGACAGGGAGTTTTCGAGAATACTGGTTGGTTCTGCTACTGGCACAGAAATTCGACAGTTCGTCTACAGTTAGTTCTCTGAAAAGAAATTTCTTAATCGAATTGCTACCTTTCATTTTAAGAATCTATACTTCTTTTTTTCTTACCCTTTAATTATTTTCTATAGTACCTTTTTTAATGCATACTTTCTTCTAAATTAAAATTTCAGCGTCCATATTCTGTTTTAATGAATGTTAATCTCTCTCACTTTCCATCTTTCTCTTTCTCGCCCAACCACATGTACATGTCTTGAGTCCTGCTCCCTGTGGTGCTGGCAGCTCTGCTCTGAAGACACATCCTGTCCCTTCACTCCATCTGCCACACACACACACACACACACACACACACACTCACACAACACCCCCAGAAGGGTCGTCCGTCACCACCTGTCAGATCCAAAGTCTCTCGCAGTCTTTCTCTCTGCCTGTCTCATTCCTCTCCCTCTCTCTCTCTCTCTCTCTCTCTCTCTCTCTCACACACACACACACACACACACACACACTGTTTTTCTGTCTATGGCGTGTCCCTCTTGACAATGTAATTCTGCTTTGTCAGTAAATGTCCACCTTTCTGCTCTCTTTTGTTGGAACTGTTCTTAAGTGTGTTGGATGTACTCTTTGGAGGCACTATGTGTTTTGTCCTCCTCGAGCGCCACTTTTTTCTCAGCATGCCTGTTTTTGAAAAGTCAACATTTACTTCCATAGCACACATTTGCTGTGGACCGTGACAAGTTATTTGAAATAAAATAAAATAAGTTTGTATGTGAAGTTTCTAAAATGTGAAATATATTTGTCACAATTCGGTGTGGCTTAACAACACGCGTGCACGGCACAAGGAGATTCAGGGAAATAGTCTTCAATAAACTCAACAATCCCAATCAAGTTATGATAAGTCTAACCACTTAAACATCAATGTAAACGTAAACAAACCCGAACAATCAACGGAAAACAGAACAGTGTGTTAAGTAATTAACCAAGAAAACTAATGATGACTAGGAACTAAGGCAAAATTAATGTGAATATTAATATTAATATGTGAATATTTAATTCGTCCTCTCCAACCACATAAACAAGAGATCACATTTTACGATCCAATTGATTCAATGTGAAATTAAAAGACAAAACAACAGACGTCGGGACAGAATCAGTAACAACATTAGAATCACTCCATAATATAACAATGAAAACTGTAATAAACTGCTAAACTGGCAAAAATGAACCATACTTTATTACAATTCCTGAAATCAGTCACCGTCTATTAACCTATACAGTACACGCTGGCTTTGATCTATAAAGCATGGCATATCGTCACACTGTAATGCAGTCAGCTTTACATCAGAGCTTCACAATTCAGTGAGTCGGGCAGCCTCGTCTTATGCTTTCAGTGCTTTTATCTTTGTTTTCTCTGGTACAAAAACCATTTGTTCCATTTGTTTGACCATTTGAATTGAAAAAATCATATTTTCATAACATTCCTGTCTTCAATGTTTCAGATTCCTAACATTTTTTTAGTTATATTTAATAAGTAAATATTTTGTATTGAAGGGTTGTTATGCGTCTAGGGGAGTAAAGAAAACTCTAAAAGGGCGTAATGAAAAGGATTATAATGGAATCACTCACACGAAACTAAGCTGTAAAAAAAGGTATTATTTATGAAGAAATATCAAGTCAAATAAAGAGCATCTCTTCAGGGTGGCCAAATGCCAACATTAAAAAAAATTGAATATAAAAATAAAAAGGGGGAGAATAAATAACCTGAATCTGAATAGCAAATAAAATACATTTAGCTTACCTATCTCCCTAACAAAACAAAAAACAGAGCACAAACAAGTTTCCAAAAGAGTTACTGTAGGACACCTCTATTCTCCACAATCGTAGAACATTTTGTTAGACATAAGTGAATGTGAACAGGTGTTACAATCAGTACAATATCACTTGAATTTCATAAATTTGATCTAGGAGCTCTCAACCCGATTGCGACCGAACCAACAAACTCCGACATTGTCAAAACTGGCTTTTTAAATTTCATTATATTGTTGTCTGAGGCCAACTTATGATGTTGGCTTGTTTTTTGCATTCAAAAACATCAAAATAAATAAGTAATAGGCTATTTTCTACCCTAGTTTTGAGCCTAACTGAAAAACGCTCGGTTTTTATGGGCGTCTCGCACTGAAGACTTGGAAGTAAACGCCCACTTCTGTGAGTGGATAACAGTTTTGCATATTATAATGAGTTTCAACTCACCTGTCGGTGTTCTGAAAACGTCCAATGTTGTAAAATGGCAACCGGAACGATTCACCCATGCATGTTCGACCCTGAGTCCGTGTGTTGCACCATTCCTGTCAGATCCAATATAGACGGCACAGCACCGTTCTTTACTCTTAATCAGTCTGCAAATCTAGTCTAGTTTATAAAACAATTCTCAGTGAAATGAAGCAAACAGATGGACAATGTTTTACCTCATCAGCTGGAGTGGACCGTCATTAAAAATAAAGTTTATCAATGCAGTCCTATTGGAATCCAGAGGGAGCTTATGCAGCGACTGTCTTGTTCCACAACCAGCCACTGCACAATATTCTGTATTGCTTGGTAGCTCGATCCGGTTTGCCATCACGAGGTAGGCATCTATGTAATTTAGCTATGCATGTAATGCGCGAATCGGTGGGCGGGGCTAAACTGGCCGTGTTGAAGTAGGCGTTGATCTTCTCCTGCGGGGGTGGTGTTTTATCCTCTTTGACGTCATAGTTCTCCACTTTTAAAAACGAATCGTTTGCTGAGTCTGGTGTCAATAAAAGCTTTTATTGGACTAACAAGGGATGCTTTCAGTTCTGAAACTTACAGGATATTCTCATTATATGATGACCTCTTAGATGTCAAAAGCTCGATTTCTCAGTTCATCACCCCTTTAAAAAAAGTGAGGAAACCCATTGCCTTTTAAATTATTAAGTAATAAACGTATGCGCTATGTGAACATTGACAATATGTGGCGGTTTTTTAAATTACACATGAAGTTTATTTACTGAATTTTAAGGCAATTGGTTTCCTCACTTTTTTTAAGTTAAGACAACTGGTCAAGTTTTATAATGCAGTTGAGTACCAGCAGCATCCATATGAAAAGAGCACCTCAAATGGACAACCGATAATGATCATACACCCCATCATTGGACATCCTGTTAGAAATCGAACCGAATAAGAAAGAAAATGGAAAGAAAAACACAGCACAATAGAACAAATACAAGAAACGCTGGTCGTAATGTTTTGACATATGGTTCTAAGTAATCTCTGAATGAAATTGTTGTAAACTTATAATGCACATTCCCTGGTTTCCTCCATCACACTTGTGCGGACAGCATGACGCCTCCCCCGGTGTGGTGCGGTTGCCTAGCGACCTCAGAGCACATGAAGTATATGCTATATACTATTTTAAGGCGCTGTTCAAAAAGTTCACTTTGGTAAGTGTTCAGCCACTTTCTGCACTCACCTTAGATTATTATATGCTGGCAGACTGTAATTAGATTGAAGATCATTTACCGCAGATGAATTACTTTCGATAATTCTATGGGAGTGTGTGAGGGGGAGAGAGTTTGTGTGTGGGCAGGTGATGAATAAGACATTTTTAGGTCATCTTGTTAGGTATATTATTACTGTGACCCCAGGTTGGTGCATTTAGATTTGCATTTTGATTGTCACTATATAATAACGCTGACATATTTAAGAGCAGACGCAGAGAGTTCAGTTTTAAGTCGTCCAATGGGAGCTAGACGGCAACATGCACAACAATCAACACACTTTAGTTATTCATGAGAGACCTGCATATTACAGTGCAGACGGTTAAAAGGCTGCTGGAGGAAAAACAACAACCATTGGTAACAATAATTGCAATCGTTACTTTAAAGTTTGTATTTAAATCAAAATGGATCATATTTACTTAAAAAAAATATATATATATATATATATATATATATATTAGTAAAGTTTCAATACATTTTGATCAGTTGTATGCACTGTAAAAAATAATATTACCAATAAGTTATGACATCATGCTTTTACATTGCTTTAACATGTTTTACAAGATTCAACTCATTTTTTAAGTCTGTTTTTTAAGTTGAAATGACTGAAACATTCAAGTTGATTGTACTTAAAAATTTAAGGCAGCAATAAACTTGTTTTACAGTGTTGCTAATTTTATGGCTAAGGTAGAATATCCTTGGTTATGGATAAGGATATTCTAGTATGGATGATAAGTATTGGACGATCCTGTCCAACCATCAGTCTTTTGTGCAGTCAGTGTATTTGTCTGTCTATTGCAAAAAAAATAAAAAATAAAAAAAATAAGTAGAATATTCTAGTAAAGACATTCTGCCCTGAATAAAAAACAAAACAGGTAATTGCGACTTTTTATCTCATAATTCTGAGGTATAAACTTGCAATTGTGAGTTATCAAGTCAGAATTGCGATATACCAACTTGCAATGCAATTTATATATTATATTACGTGCAATTGCAAGTTTATATATCGCAATACGGAGAAATAATGTCAATTGCGAGAACCCCCCCCACAGAATTATGATATAAAAATTGGCAATTAAGTTTGTATTTTTCTAGTTGTATAAACAAGCTTCCATAGATGTGTGTATTTGTGTTTTCTATTTAGGATATTCCTTCATTTTCAAAACAGAAACGGTTGTTTCAACAATTTACCGGGTTTTTTTTTCTTTTTTTTCTTCATTTTCCTCTGTTTGTTGACAGTTATCAGAGAAGGGTAATTCTCCTCTTATAACAGTTATAAACACATATGACAATTCAACACCAATGGCCTTCGGGGCAGCTATTTTTTTCCCTGTTTTCAGCTAACGTTTGCACATATTTATACCGTGTTTGAATAACTTGTTTATTCGGTGGCTCTGAGTGGGTGACTGTGCGTTCTGGGAGTAACAAGGTCAACAGAAGACTTCTCCTTTGTTTCCCTTGCTGTTAAAATCATTTCCCAACTATGGAAATGATTCATTTCCTAACTGAAGAGCTACATCAACAGCCTAAATCAAAATAGAAAAGGTGTAATTGTAACCTCAAAAGACCTTCCTTATGTTGTTATGTTAGGTTGATCTTTGTGATGATTATTGAGTCAGTAAGAGATATTCCTGGATGACTCTTGATAGCAGATGGAGGCATTTTAATTTAAATGAAACATAACAGAGCAATGAGTAACATTAGTTATTTTAAGCGCATTATAATCAGTAGTAGCGCTAATAATCTTTTGATTGATGTTTACAGTTGCACAGTATATACAATTTAAGATCGTTTTTAGGGATATAACATATCGGTATCGGCCGATATATGTTAATTTTTTTTAATGTTATTGTTATCGACCTGGTAAGAAAAGGTGACCGATATTATTCCCTTCAGCTGAGACACTTATTGAGCACTGTTTATGTTTTTGAATTTCTTGAAATATGATTGAAATCTCTTCAAAAAATGAAAATATGGTTTGGTACAACATGTGCAGCGCAAATCTGTCATATCGGCTGTACAACACTATAATGAAAACATCATTATAATCATGCGCTTGGGACATGGATTTAATTGTGAGACTTTAGTTTTTGCAGTCAGTCTCTCAAAATTAGATAAAAATTTGGAATTAAATTTATCGGCCGATATATCGGTTATCGGGTTTCAAATTTAAAAGATTATCGGTTATCGGTATCGGCCAAAATTTCCATATCGGTGCATCCCTAATTGTTTTGTTGGATGGATGGATGGATGGATCATTTTCTAGAAAAACCAAGAAAGTAGGAGCATCAACGAAATCGAAGCATCTTCTTAAAGACTGCAAGTATCTGCCTTCATTTCTCCTGTTTATAATCATTTCATTTTTCTATCCTTTGTACTTCCTGTCTCTTTCTCCCAGCGTCCTTTGCTGGCACCCAAATCCCTGTGCGGGTGGTACTGGCATTTTCTCTGCAGATTCCGTCGGCTTACCTTCCATTCGCACGGAGGGACCGCGGAAACGAATCGCATCATATCTCAAAGCCCCCGAGGCGGAAACAGACTCTCTACCCATGCTTGTGCAGCATTCAACACCTATTTACCATACTAAAACCTGTCCACACATGCCAACACACCACTCACCGGCTCCAATGTCCCCAAACGCTGCCTGGGAAGGAAAGTCATTTATTATTATTGATGTCAAAATGTGTGTGCGTGTCTCATTTCGGAGGAAGCGGTAAGACACTGGGCGAAACGGGTCCGGGCCACAGGGATTAAGGCAAAGTAGATTAAGCAAACACTGCCATATTCCAACTCAGCCATGAGCAAAAGGTCTATTCACGGAGCAAGCAACATCTGCAGAGGCTTAGGGATGCATGGAAACTGCCGGAAACAGAAAGAGAGAGAGAGAGACGGCGATGCTGTGGG
Source organism: Pimephales promelas (assembly GCF_016745375.1). The sequence goes on from NW_024121144.1 coordinate 18,585,535, forward strand.
AAGTCTATCGGAGAGAGTCGCTGAATGAGAGGCAGAGAAAGCGACCGATAGATTCACAAATGGGTTACGGGGAAAGTGTGGCTGCTGGGATTAAGGACCGTCTTTAGTAAGCAGTCGCTGTGGGTTCCGACGTTCAGTCTTTAATCCTGTTATGCTTCCTTCTTTTCCTTCGATGACGTGGTTTCAGTCAATACTGGTCCTGATGAACTTGCCAATGGTGTTTGATTTCTAGTTAAGCAAGCCAGCCCATTATTGTCAGCCCTAAATTGGATCTCGGCTGATCCAACAGGCTATTTAATTTGAAGCAAAACACAAATCTCTCTCTCTCTCTTTCTCCTTCTCTCTCAACTGCTTTTGAAAAACAAAATGAGAGCATGTTTGCGAGGGATGATCCTAATTTAGTATTCTGTAATTTTGATAGGTCTATTTAACTCGTACTGACGTAATTAGGCCGTGTGTTACATATGGAGAAGAAATTAGATTTACGCTGCAAATCCCAAAAACAAGAGTTCCACTTTATTTTGATTGTCCATTTTAGACATTCTACTAACATTAAGTAACTTTGCAACTACATATCAACTAGCAGTCATTAGTAGACTGTCAGTATACTGTTATGGTTTGGGTTAGTAGAATATTTGTGATCCGATCTGGAAAAACCCGTCGGATGTCGTGCTGGTACTTGTTCAGTGAGGTCTAAATATAGATTGAATGTCAGTTTTTTTGTCAAAATTGGGTTTTTATTAAATTATTATTCTAATAATTAGTCTATAATGTCTTGTTTATCATCTCCTAATATATCTTGGGAAAATTCACTAGTTTAGTGCAGAAAAATAGCGATTTATAATGTCCAACCCAGAGTGGAGGGGCAAAAAACAATATCTTCAGTTTAGCTCTCCTTCTCTTAACACTACAAAGACAGTTCACCTATCAAAATAAACCACATGATAAAGTCCAGTCCTGGGTGAACTACAACAGCACGCAAGAAATTTATTTTAAAAAATTACATTTTTTTTTTAATTTATTTGTTTATTTTTATCCACCGTTATCATGTGTTGTGATGCGGAGCACAAGAACAGCAGAGTTTGAAGCTGCTCGCTTAAAAGATCTTGCTCACATTTCACAGGATGAATTTTGGGTTCGTAAGATTCCGAATGATACCTAATCTATGGTGATTACTTAAATATGAGATATGAAAAAAAGGCAATAAATAAAGAGTGCCAGTCGTCCCTCTAACAGGATGTGACCGTTGATTCAAAAATTTTCTCAAAATTCCGTTTCTGAAAATCATCCAAATTTAGATACCCACAACTTTTGTTACAGACAAACGATAAAATAAATAAAAACAGATTTGGAAAGGGCTAGAACCCAGCTTTAATATAGCCTCAAAACCTGTAATATGTCAAATTTCACCATTTGCTGTGTTTTCCCAGATCGCATCATTCATTGCATTGCATTGCATTGCATTGTAGTTGTAAAGTTACTTATAGTCAGTAGAATATATATTGGGGGACCAACAAAATAAATGGTTAGAACATATTTAGCTGACGTTCTACTAATACTCTAATGACAGTTTGTTGACATTTGTTAGTCTAATTGTGGACTATCGAAACAAAGTGTTACTGTACCAAAATAACTACAACATATTACAATAAACTGGTTTTCATATAGGCTAACTTTTTATCAGCCTCTATTGACGTTATTGACCGACTGTAAAAATGTTTCTTATAACAAGTAAATTGATTTTATGTTCCCAAATCAACGCATATATTTTCAAAAATATAGATTTTGAGTACAGTTTGAGTTGAATTATTACATGTTGTTGTTGTTGTTGTTCAAATAGGCCTTCATTGTAAAAAAAATGTGGACTAATTTTATTTACATTTTTGTTGTTGATTTTGTTGTCATATTCAGGTTTTGACTGGCTATGTCAGAATCAGTTTGTTGAATTTTGGTTGTGTTTTACTCAAGTCTTGATGTCTGTATGTACCATTTAAAGGTAATTACTGTATGAGCGAGGTGGGTTTTTTTTTGGTCACATGAGTGTTATTTTGATGGAATCTTCTGTTACTTAGTCTAAGTGGTTAAATGGGGCACATTTAAAGTCATGGCAACCTGACATTTTAGTTCAGTCAAGACATTCACTTTAAGTAATTTACTAAGTGCATGCATGTAAAAAAAAAAAAAAAAAAAACAACAATGCAAAAGCAATTGTGTAAAGAATTTGTAAATCTCACTCAAGATATTTTTATTTAATTTTGTTTCCTCCAAAACATCACCAACGCGGATGGTTATATTAGTTATATTTATTATATATGCTTCAGACAACTATTTTTAAGTTTACAAAGTTCTAATAAACGTGTACGGGTGCTGTCCTTTAAAGACCTAATGAAATAGCTTGACTTTATTGTAGGAGGAAGTTGGACTTTGGACACACACACACACACACACACACACACACACACACACACACACACACATATATATATATATATATATATATATATATATATAAATGTGTGTCTTGTCTCCATATATGCCCATATGATGCTTGTTAAATTGTCTCTCGATTCTGAAAATAGTAAGTCTTGAGATTCTAACAGAGTCTAGAAGGTAACACTTCAAGTTGACTTCACTTCACTTCCAATTCTCATTTGTTGCTTTTTTTTTAGCATGTGCATACTGAAAATTGCCTGTTTATTAGTATGTATAAAGCACAAAATAATAATGTTTTATTCTGCATGACCATATTTTACAGTACCTAAAATAAACAACTACTTTACTAACTACTGTATTAGTAAGCAGTAGGAGTTTATTGAGTCAAAAGTCATAGTTAGTAAGTTAATAGTGAGAATTGGACCCTAATCTAAAGTGTGACCGTCTAGAAGACATCTTGCCATTGTAAGAGGCGTAATTAAATTCATTTTTGAAGAAAGATGTCTCATAAAATTACCTCAATCTGCATTTCAGAATGAAATTAACTGTGAAGAAGCGTCAGATTAGAGATCACTCATGTAATGCTTCCTGAATATATTCATTTTTTTATGGAACCATGTAGAATTATAAACATGAACGTGAACTTTTTTCCATTAAGTTTTACCTAGAAAGGTAAAAGTTTTTTTTCTCTTTCTTTCTTTTTTACAGTGTGCATCCCCCCAGCTGCTCTGTCTCTCCTGCAGTGCAAACCCTACGGGATTCTGGTACGTCTCTGGTTCTTTTCAACGTATTTTATGTAAAATGTTATATGTTTTAACTAGGTGACTGATAGATAAAACAACCACAAGAAAAAAAGAACTTTTCTTAGGAATGTTTCTTAAATGCAGATACTTTAGTTTTACTTGCCTGATATACTCTCAGTGAAGTTCTTCTTCATATTTCACTCTGGGCTAAGCAGAATTTAGAAATAGATGAGCATATATGTATGCAAATATGTGCTGCACACTATCTTCTATAACACCAAAAGTAGACTACACAACAAAAATGACCATGGTGAGAAAATAGCAGTCAAGAAAACATCTTATATATTTTTCCCCATATCAGTCAAATGGCCACTCTTAATATGGTGATAGTCAAGAGTTTGTCTCAGCAATATCATCATTGATATAGCATGTGCTTATTTGTTTCCCTCATTCTTTCAACCACTTAACTGTCACCGTCCCACAGGTGGGACGTTTGCCACTATATTTTTAAAACAATAATAATATCTTAGTAAATACCGTAAATAATATTGACAAACTATATATCATTTGAAAGCTTACAATCTCTAGTTTCCATATTTGGTGACTGATTTTCAAAATATATTACAGAGGAGCCATAATTTATCAATATAAAACAAGAATATTTTCATACTCATAAGGCGTGTTCAGACCTTTATTTTAAAATAACAGTAAACATGAAAAATCATGAAAAAATGGTAGATACCTCAGTTTGTTTTCATGCCAAAAGTTCAAAAGATAGAATCCATTCAATTATTTTGGAAAAAAAGGTCTGAAAAGTTTGAAATATCAAGAAAAAAATAATAAATTCACCATTTGTGACGTGGCAGCTAGCTATGACTTACATGCGTGTTCTTTGTATGTGTTTCTTAGAGGTTCAATTCATATCAAAATCTGCCAAACTTCCCATGCTACTTCTGAATAGGATCTCTACTTCAGAAATTGTATGAAAATTGTGAAAATAATGGTTCATATCACTCAAAACACGAATGGAAATGCAGGCGCCCTTATATGGGCAGTAATGGAGTCTGATTGTGCCCTAGTGAAAAAGTTTGGTACTGCGCTCAAACAAAATCTTACTGAAAGCTCATTTTTTGAGATATCAACCTAAAATTTGAAACACAACTTGTTCAGATTTTTGGCTTTGATTTTTCTGCCATTTTAGAGTAGCCCAGGTTTTGAAAATATATATTTTATGTAAAATATGAATAATTAATATGTTTGCATTGTACATTTCCATAAACTCAAACCTCTATAACTTTTTTTCTGTTTCACTTTCTTAATTTATTTCACTTCTACAAAAATCTGCCAAATGTCTTCTTTAATACAAGACCAATCATATGTCTATATTCCAAAGCATTCTTGAATTACAACCATTTAAGTTCGAAATGTGCATTTTCATGTCTATTCAAAAAAGGGGGGGGTGACAGTTAACAGGTTAACTTGAATGAGTGTGTGAATGGGTGAATATGAGGCAAAAAGTAAAGCGCTTTGGTGGCCATTGGATCCGTGAAAGTGCTATATAAATGCAGTCCATTTATTTTCCCACTATCTCATTGATTGAGTTGAGGAAGGTTTGACAGCACCTGCAGTAGTAGGCTCCGCTTCTTCCTCTTGGGTTTAATTGCGATTATCTTTCAGACGTGTTGAATGCAATCTGACTGCTTCATGAAACTAATTAATCTCATAAGTGAACTGCCCTGATTATTTCCCATTATTTGGCATTATTGAGCCATTTGAATTAATTTGCATTTTTATTACATTCATTAAAAAATATATTTAAAAAAAGGAGATCTGACATTGATTAATGATTTTAATGCAGTAAAGCCATACATAGTTGAGTTGAACGTGACTGTTTATACTATTACAAATGACTTCCACTGATTTTTTTGTTTTTGTTCTTGTGTTTCATGAATACTGTCCAATGTGAGCGCCTCAATGCTGATTAATGTTTAAAGCATATAGAGTCGTTTAGTAACCATTGTCTGGTGATTACATTACACGGACATTGTCGTTGTCCAGCAGGAAGACGTGGACACAAAAACAGATGTACTATATTAAGAGGCTCTTATGGCTTTATCAATTCTAACATGTCTAATTCCCCATGCCATTAAAATCACACTCATCATCTGCCAAATCTAGAGACAAATGTTCTCTCTTTCATTAGGATTATCCGGCTCCTTTTTTTTCCTAGATATCAGGCAGGCCCCCAACCCCCTTCTGTGCTCTTAAGTGTGATGGCATTTGGGAGATGACAAACCGACACACAGGCGGTTAATTCCTCTGCAACGCCAGGTCGTTCCCAAAGCGCTGCGCCGTCACAGTGTTTATATGAGAAGAATTCCTCACCCCCTCCCAGCGACCATATCATAACCACAGGGAGCGCAAAGCATCAGCCGGTTGTTAAAGTGAGTGATGTGAGCTCTTAAGACGATAGCTTTGTCTGCGAGACACACGCGTCTGATGCTGTTCGAGTTATGGAGGTGTTAGAGGCTGGTGGATGAATTATGACAGCCTATCAGACGTGCATAAAGACACAATCTGTTCCTATGCCAGCCTTTTCCACGCTGAAGTAGAGCACTGAGTCTGGTGATTTATATAAGCATTTATTCACAATTAGAAAATATGATCATATCAGTGCAAAGCTAATCGGTCTTCATTCGCTCTGGGACTTGTCTGTGCGTGTTTCACAAAGTCAAGTCAAGTCAAGTCACATTTATTTATATAGCGCTTTTCACAATACAGATTGTATCAAAGCAGCTTCACAGTGATAACAAAGCATACTTCTTTGAATATGAACACATTTGAAATGGCATACTAACGTACTCATCTTGCAGCATATCCTAAATAGGCCTGGCGTGGCAAGAAACAGGCGAAAACCCGGCAGTTGAGTTTTACCGTTTTCGAATTCATTCAGTCTATTTTCTGACATTTAGAAGAATATCAGTAACCAGACAGTTTCTGGTCTCATTGACTTCCATAGTAGGAAAAAATATACTTTGGAAGTCAATAAGACCAGAAACTGTCTGGTTACTGATATTCTTCTAAATATCAGAAAATCGGCTGAATACATTCGAAAACGGTAAAACTCAACTGTTTAACTCTGGGGGAGTTGTAAAATGAGTCTATTTCCAAAAAAAGTAGCGAAAAAACACCCAATCTGGAAACACAAGACACCAGTGTCGCAACGTGGCCGCCGTCGACAAAGCAGCGAGCGAGGAGGCGTATGATAATTTAAACAGATTTTATGACAAGGTCGTGAGGATGGCAAAAATCTTACTTTTCTCTTTTATCGACTTTGCCCGTCGATAAAATAATTGTTGTCTGTGGTTGCATATGGGGTGTGGCAATAAAAAATAAATTAAAAAGAAGCTCACAACATATGGAAAAAAATAACTATAAATGAACTAGTTCGTTTTTTGGATTATTACTACTTCATTTTAAAATGTGTGAACTGAAGTTTGAACTAGTTCATATAGAAAGTGAACTTTCCCAACACTGTACTTAATATACAACTACGTGGAGAGAGATTTTGGACCGATGAGATTTTATGATGGGCGGGGCTACTTATGAGTTAATACATAAAAAATATGTAATTGGATATTAGCCTTGGGTACACTTAAAAAAGTGTCTGCCTTACATATTATACAAGTATAATCAACTTGGATGTTTAAGTCTTTTCAACTTAAATTATAATAAGCTGTCTTAAAAAAACGTGTTGAGTCTTGTATAACGTGTTCAAAAAGTTGATAATTGCTTATATTTTCATGAGCTAAGGCAATGTAAAAACATTTTATCACAACTTATTGATTATGTATATATATATATATATATATATATATATATACACACACACACACACACACATTTACAGTGTATAAGCTAATTTAACAGCTAATCAGTATACAAATCTGGTAGATTGATTGTTACGTTGCACAATTTAAGCTAACAGCAAAGAAAAAAATGTTATTAAAGCTTTATTGCAAATGCCTGGTTTGAACACAGTGTTCATTTATCATGAGATTTACAGTAGCATTTACTGTGTGAATACACATGCACAGACATGCATTTCTGTATATTTAATACCCAGATGGTCTACATTTGTCAAAACATGTTGTATACAACCAGAGCACACTGTAAAATGCTGTATCCCATGATGCAATGTGCTAAACTCCATTTGTGGTTATTTCCATGACCCGGAAGCAATAACATCTGCCACAATTTGCCACATCTCTTTCTTGACTGCCAAAAAAAGTAATCAATTTGAAATAAATAAATTAAATTGTACAAATTTGCATTTAAAATGTAAAATTACCATATTTATCTCCAAGATGACCTTTTGAAGCAGCTCTATTAATTGAACATGCAATGCATTGTGGTCATGGGATGACAATGTAGCACAATACTGCATAGTGCTTACTGTTCCGCTTATCAAAAAACGATTGTATACTGAATGGTTTTCAGTAAGTAGTGCACTACAATTTCATGAACATAGCCAATGTATGAACCTTCATTAATGTGCAAGTTTGAAGTGTACTTTGATTATGCGATCCATCATTGGTCTAAATCAGTAGTTAAGTGTCACACGATGAACCCTCAAGAAATGATCTCTAACATATAAGCATTAAAGAGAATCACCTCCAATAATCTAGACAGACAGAGATCATTAAAGCCTGATTATACTCCTAACACCTGACAGAGAGAGAAGGCAAGAGCAAAGTAGGGGTGGGAATCGAAAGGATGTGGATGAGTTTGGTGCAGATTCCACTTAACAGTTCTGGTTGCTTAATATAATATTACTATTTGGAAAATAATCCATCCATCCATCCATCCATCCATTTATCAACCCATCCATCCATCCACCCATCTGTCCGTCCATCCATATATCCACCCATCCACTCGTCTAACCATCTATCTATCCATCCATCCTTCCATCCATGAATCAATCCATCCATCCACCCGTCCGTCCACCCATCCACCTATCCATATATCCACCCATCCATCCATCCACCCGTCCGTCCATCTATATATCCACCCATCCACTCATCCACCCATCTATCCACCTATCCATCCATATATCCACCCATCCATCCATCCATCCATCCATCCATACACCCACCCACCCATCCACCATTGGCTGCAGATGCGACATGAACCAATCAGCTTGTGCCGTGTAGTTAACGATGTAAATATCACCAGGTTGCGTTCAAGGAGTAGCTCACTTTCAAAAAACTTTTGCTGATGATAATTTACTCACCCCCATGTCATCCAAGATGTCCATCTCATTCTTTCTTCAGTCAAAAATAAATTAAGGTTTTTGATGAAAACATTCCAGGATTTTTCTCCATATAATGCACTTCAGTGGGAACCAAACGGTTTAAGGTCCAAAAGACAGTTTCAGTGCAAACTGCAAACTGTTCAAAGGGTTTTAAATGATTCCAGACGATGAACAAGGGTCTTATCAAGCGAAACGATCACTCATTTAATGAATAAATAACAAAGTTTAAGTTTTATAAGCTCAAATGCTCGCCTTGCTCTGTTCTGTGATGAGCGTTCGTGACTCTCCTGTTCGAACTCGTTCATCAAAATGAACGAATCTTTTTCTGAGTCAGTTCGTTTGTTTTCTTCGTTGAATGAACTTGAATGAACCAAATGACTCAGAAAAAGATTTGTTCATTTTGATGAACGAGTTTGAACAGGAGAGTCACGAACGTGCATCACAGAACAGAGCAAGGCAACCATTTGAGCTTATAAAACTTAAACTTTGTCATTTATTTATTAAATGAGTGATCGTTTCGCTTGATAAGACCCTTATTCATCATCTGGAATCGTTTAAAGCCCTTTGAACAGTTTGCATTTGTATTTGGTTCCCACTGAAGTGCATTATATGGAGAAAAATGCTGGAATGTTTTCATCAAAAACCTTAATTTCTTTTCGACTGAAGAAAGAAAGACATGGATATCTTGGATGACATGGGGGTGAGTAAATTATCAGCATTTTTTTTTTTTTTTTTTTTCAAAAGTGAATTACTCCTTTAAGGACCCATCAGTCTGCACCATCTAGAGTTTCATGACAGATCTTGGTATTTATTATTTTTTGAAACATGTAAAATGTGTAACAGTTCAACTTGATGAGACTTTGAAGTGACTTTATGGTGATTAGTTTGATTCACCTCAGTGATTCAAAGTCTGTTCCCCAAACGGATTAGTTCAGTTTTATTTACTTATTTCTTCAGTGGTTCTTTCTGCAAGTTACATCATTACCCCCGTAGATGATGAAACACGCATTTTTTGTGTGTTTTGAATAAGTAATTTAATTATTTCATTTTATAATACTCATTCAGACACTGACATATATTGTAAAGGGCATATTTGTTTAAAATGTCCTGATGAGATGATGTTCGAATGAGACACTTTCTGTAAATGCTTTTCGCTTATGCTATAGTCAGTTTTTAAAGGCAGGAGAAACCAAACAATTGTAATTTCACAGAAGAATTTCCAGACTGTGATGTGTTTCAGAGTAGAAAAAAAAATGCGGGGATTGATTTTGGGGAGTAAAAGAAAAAGACTTGATTTTGTCCATCTGGAATTGATTGAATCAGTGGGTCGTTGAAACGTGACATAGGACTACCGTTTCCGGGTCCAAGCGTATACTAGTTTTAAACAGCCATCCATGAGTAGGCCTACTGTTTATTCATATTATACATTTAAGGTAAGCTTTTAAAAACTCACACTGTACACTTGGTTGACGGCATCCCAGACTATTTTAATGATTCAAAAAAGATGAATGACTTCTAAATTGTGTAATGAATGAAATGTTTTATTGAATTAAATAATTCAATTCAGCTACCGAGCTAACCCAGATATTTTAATTGAGGCCTTAGAAAGCACCTACCTATGAAAAACGACTGATCACTTCTCATAAAAGTCAGCATTTAATTAAACCTTCTGTCAACTTTTTATGTTATTCTGATATGAATCGTAATCAAGTTTTCCAGAATCTCGGTGATTGACTAGCTCATGACTATGTGTGAGTATATGAATAGAGATAGGCTACAAATAATTCGATACGGCTCTGTTTAACGGTTCCCACCGTTTGTTCTGCTTCTCAATAGACCTGAGATCAAATTAGCTTGAGAGACTGAAAACAATTCACCTTTGCCCTGCCGCAGCTGCCACCATACAGCTACATCATCACATACACATGGTCTACACGCTGGCCTCTTGATAAAGTCAATTCTAAGTCAAGTCAATTTTATTAGTAATTGTATAGGGCTTTTCACATTACACATTGATTCAAAGCAGTTTCAATGAAAATCATGATGTAAATGCATGTTCAACATGTCCAACGCACATTCACAAGTGCGTCATGTAATTGAATGTGGGTATCTTTCATTAAAAAAAAAAAAAAAACATTTTGTTCAAAAAGCTGATAAAATCATGTTGTTGTAGTTGTTTTCGCGGATCAAATTCTGAGCAATAATCAAAACATAGATGGAGCATAAAGTCCATCAACAGCGCAAAAGCTTCACAGGGCATGGAGGGTAAGCATTGTGTCATAAATGATGGAAAATTCCATCAATTACGGGGAAAGAGTTAATGACTTAGAGCTGGACAGATTAGAGCTGGGCAATAACAAATGTTACATTATGTAATGATATAAACTATTAGGCAGATGAGATAAGCTATTTATTATATCACTTTACGTGACCGTACTGCATGTGTGCAGATAAAGCTGGATGTACTATACGTATATTCTATATATCACTGGGGGAAAATATATTACAATGTGACAATATACGTAGAGAGCCTAAGTCCCTTCCCTTCAGGTCGACCACCATGGGACCTTATTTTGGAAAAATATTGTATGGCGAGAGACAACAAATATTTTGATCTCGTTTGAATTGTGCCGTGAATTACACATATGATGTTTGTCAATTTAAAAGATACATTTTTAAGTAAAGAACGTCGCAGTTTAATGTAAAACCGTTGAGGTATAAGACTGTGAAAATACGTAATTACAAAGACTACAAACCCCAAAGGCGCACATTTTCTGTCAATGAACGAAGCTAACTTTACTGAGGCTAACGTCTGTCATTGTTTCTATAGTCTTACGTTATAATCGTAACGTTACGCCATCATGCCTGAGTGTGTTGTCCCAGACTGCTCACACACAAGCAGCGGATCTTGCTCGTTGTTTCGCTTCCCGGGTGATGTAGTTCATTGAGCGATTTTCACATTAAACTAAATATTCCTCTTCTGTTTTATGACAAACTGCGACGTTTTTGACTTTCAGAATTATCTTTTAAATTGACAAACATCATATGTGTAATTGAGGGCACAGTTCAGAAGGAATAAAAAGATAAGTTGTCTCTCGCCATTAACTACCACACATATTTTTTTCTGATATAAGGTCCCATGAGCCGGAAGCGGAGGGGCGGGACTTAGGCTCTCTATTAACAATCAAAGAGATTCGATATATGTGACCCTGCCTGTGAAAACCCAGCTAAAGTAATTTTTTTGTGATTCACTGATTTCTACATAAAATCATCCTACATCATGTAAAGAACATTCCAAACATACTCAAACTTAACAGTAATTTAACGTAGGGCTGTCGCGGTAACCGCAATATTGTAGTACCGCGCTTCTGACAAGTCAACCACAGAGGATTGCACGTAACCGCAGCAACCGCGATATTCACGTTTTTTTTATTTATTTTTTTATAAGGCTATACCCTTCTTGTTTTGAACTTAATGCATGTGTATTGAATGTTAAACGAGTTCATAATGATAACAAGACTGTTTATCATGGTGATGTAGCCTACAGGCTTCACACAGACAGTGAATGAGAGAGATCGGCAGAGCGCGTGCAATTACCTGCGTCTGTCTTTGAAGTCGTGAAAAGCTGGTCGTGTCAAAGGGAAGCGAAATATTTGTTGCATCATCATTTTAATGTTCTCTTCACGGGTATTTTCCCACAAATGCGCGTCAGCAGCAGCGCTGGTCAGCATCCCACAGTACAAGGAAGCCGAAATAAAATCAGTGAGTCACGCATTGAATCAATGGGTCTCTAATAAGTGAAGCATCAGCTTCAGCGTTGCCCATGCGACGCATTGCTGCTCAGCTGAGCCTTGAAAAGTTGAACATCAATGTTAAAAATAATTAACATATTGTTTCTTTACATCTCTTTAATGAATCAGCTTTTTTAAACGTGTTCGTTGAATAAACGGTTCAATGACTGGCTCAAAGTCCGTTGTCATAACAATATGCGCGGCTGAGACACATATACTGTAGACGCTGTTTAGTTTTCGGTTACAATGGTTACTGAAAATGTTATCGTTTTTGTCCACATCGTAAACTTTATTTATAGCAACAAAAACATATAAATTAAATAAATAAATGGCGGTAATACCGCATATCGCGCTATTGAGCCACTCAATATTACCGCAAGGGAAATTCCATAACCGCGACAGCCCTAATTTAGCGCCCTAGTGCTTATCAATACCAAAATAGGGCAACTAACATTTACCTAGGTTCAGGTTGTCCTTTGCCTTTAGAGACTCACAAAAGAGTTAGTATTGAGTTGAACAGTTGACAGTTTTATTGCCTCAGGGAACACAACAATATTCACAGAACTGTAATGTACCAAAATGAAAAGAAAAATAGTAATGCTAATAATAATAGAGCTCTTTCCTTTACCATCCTTCCCTGTGGGGTGGTGATGGCGCAGTGGATAAGACACATGCCTTTGGTGTGAGAGACCCGGGTTCGAATCCACTGTGAGATACCAATGTGTCCCTGAGCAAGACACTTAAGCCCTAGTTGCTCCAGAGGCGTGCGACCTCTGACATATATAGCAATTGTAAGCGTCAGCTAAATGAATAAATGTAAATGTAAGCTCTTTCAAAAATACAATGAAAGAATATGTCCATGTGAGCTGACACTTCAGTTCAATCCTCCTTTAAGTTGAGGAGTATGAAATTGAGTTCAGAGTTCAGTTCATGTGGTCCTTTTGTGTGTGTGTGTATAAAGTCGACTACTACCCGGGTAGAGTTAATAGAGTAAAGATATTCGTATCTGCGTCCTGTCTGAACGAAGCTAGTCCGACGTCCTCAGTGGCTGGTCCCACAGTTGGCCACACCGTTCTCACAACCATCCACTGAACCAATTGATTCATCTATTTCTCTCATGGTAGTCAATATAAATAAATAAATAAAAAAAATCCCATGTAAAGTAGTAAGCTATCCTGTTCTATTTATCCAACATGAATTTTCATTAACTTATTTCTTCCGCTTAGTGCATCTTACAGCGAATGACCAATGGCTAAAGACATACTTTGCTTATATACTTTAAAATGAATTACCACATGTAATGGCAACTGGTATTTTAGCACTAAATACATATCATAACTTCTACGTATCAACAATTTGTTCTGAAATGTGTTATTTATCCTCACATTCATATGTAACATCCTTTTTCCGAACTAACACATTTAACATGTACATTGTAATCACTCAAACTCATTCTCTGAGATTTGTTTTCATGATAATCGAATGTAAAGAGTTTTATCTCTAAAAACTGTTTAGCGTATAACGCTAGTTAATGGGGACATTTAATAAGTTAAAAGAAATCCCTATAATACCACTAACAAGGCTCAACATAGAATGCAGATATTAAGATATTATACGCATTAACATCTTGATTTTGTGTGAAGCTGCTTGAAAACAATGTGTAATGTGAATATTGCTTTACTTATTCAAATATATATGTGTGGGATAATATAGTTTACATTTTGCTACGATATATAAAACAATCGAGCAGTTTAGTTGTATACTGAATGTCGCTTTACTGTACATAAGTCTACTCTTTGTATGTGGATTAGATTGGATAGACTGTAGTTTCTATGTCCTTTATATAAAGAGCTGTACGATAATATACTTTACATTTTGTTACATTATAAACAATCTACAGCCAAAATTTGTATAAATGAAAATCTGAAATCATGCACTTACTCACACTGTATTGTAACAAAACCATGTGAGTTGAGTGCTAATACTTGTCACGTGGTGTAGGATATATGTGTGTGTGTGTTAATTAATGTGTTGCAGAGGTTGACAGGATGTGTCCCCAACTCTCACAGCACCTGTGTCTCCTCGCCCCCTGCCCAGTACATACTAATTAGTCCTTCTAAAGCCCCACGCACAAATCTTTGCCCACCTGGTGTGCGGCAGCGAAATGCTTCCCCCCTGTCGAGTCCACTGAGATGCAGGTCCTGCACTATAATCAACATTCCTACATCATGGCATTTATACCAGTGTAAATACAGCATAAAGGCCTTTTTCTGCATCACAAGTGTAATTGGAGACACAACTTGGATCAAATAAGTAGAGGGTTTGTCTCGCATAAGTGAGTCTAAAGGGGCTGCAACATAATCACTAAGAAATGTTGAATTGATTGCGTTAGGCTTTTTGTAGATGAAATCTGTGCATGCAAGTGCCGTCGTTTGGGAGTTTAATGATTGAACGTGAGTTTTTTTTTTGTTTTGTTTTTTCTCAATGATGCCGAATAGCTAAAATGATCACACTTATGATGAGTTACCTTTTCAGTAAGGAACATGTCGGATTTTCACATTGTATCGATGAGATGCGCAAAAAGGTGCAGATGCTCATTCGCACTCACACATACTGTAAAGCAAGAGTTGAATGTTTTTTGCACAGAAACTTGCACAAGAACAAAGATGATTAAGGCCATTAAATTAATTTGCTGGACAAGAGCAATGTATCTGATGCTGTTGGAAAATAACCCATATCTTAAAGTGTATCAGCAGAGGGATTATGCTAGGAAATTGCCTCACAAACTCTAATAAAGTATAGCAGCTATATCGGTTTCATAGCTGCGACCTCATGTGTGTGCATGTGCATACATTTATAAAGGTGACTGACTCATTTAACTGGTCGTTTCATAGGTAAAATATGTCTACCGTCTGACATTTACCCTTCCTTAACAGGACAAGATGCCCTAAATATAACCTGCTGGCATAATCATTGCAGTAAACCGCTGTTGAATCTCTGAAATTGTCAACCTACAGGAAGGGAACATTACAATTGAGTTCTCCTAGACAACAGTAAGACTAAATTGGATTGTTAACATTTTATATTAAATAAATCATTAACAAACATCTTATCATTCTTAACAGATAATTTGTTGAAACTATTCATTATTTGTAAATGTTAATAAATGTTTACTAATCATTTAGTACTTTTATGGACAGTGATCTCAATGGGAAAACGTGTCTCAAATTACCTGAATTGACCATATTTACACATCTTTACTAATCCTTTATTAATTATTCATGCATGTTTTGCACAGTTGAAACTAGTCTTTTGTAATCATAATCATTTATAAATTTTATTAAATATTTACTATTAATTATTTAGTATGTTTTGGGCATTTGATTTTTAGCTACTATAGCAATGTTTGTGTAAAGGATTAAGTTTAGCTAAAGGCTTGCTAAATACATAAAACATAATTGTAATTTGGGTAATGGTGTAAATCCATCCATCCATCCATATATCCACCATCCACCCACCCATCCATCCATTCATATATCCACCCATATATCCACCCATCCACCCATCGATCCATCCATAAAACATGAAACATAATTGTAATTTGGGTAATGGTGTAAATCCATCCATCCATCCATCCATATATCCACCTATCCATCCATATATCCACCCATCCACCCACCCATCCATCCATTCATATATCCACCCATATATCCACCCATCCACCCATCGATCCATCCATAAAACATGAAACATAATTGTAATTTGGGTAATGGTGTAAATCCATCCATCCATCCATCCATATATCCACCTATCCATCCATATATCCACCCATCCACCCACCCATCCATCCATCCATCTATCCATATATCCATCCATATATCCACCTATCCATCCATCCATATATTCACACATCCATCCATACATCCATCCATATATCCACCTATCCATCCATCCATCCATCCATCCATCAATCCATCTATCCATCCATCCATCCATCCATCCATCAATATATCCACCCATCCATCCATCCATCCATCTATCCACCCATCCATCCATACATCCATATATCCACCCATCCATCCATATATTCACCTATCCATCCATCCATCCATCCATATATCCATCCATCCATCCATACATCCATCCATCCATACATCCATTCATCCATCTATATATCCACCTATCCATCCATCCATCCATCCATCCATCCATACATACATACATGCATACATACAATTAAGTGAAACAGGAATAGAAAGAAAGAAATAATAGGTGTGAGTATGTCCTGTATAACTATTTCAATATATATCTCTCTTCTAGGAACTTTGAAAAACATGTGAGTTTAATCTAACTGAGACCTCTTTTAATTCAGCCCTCATTAATTCATGATTTTGAGACTGTCTTTGGTTCACTGCAGTTTTAAAGAGAATATACTCAATGGTGTTGACTTATGAATGTGCACATGGTTTGTCTAAAAGCATATTAAAAACACCACAGACATATAAACATCATTAAAAGCTAGATTTTTTTTTCCACAGGGACTTCACCTTAATGTCAAATAAAACAAATGGATCTGTATTTGTTCACCTTACTTGTCAGCCAGACAGTCTCTTGATATCTTAGTGTGCAGTTTCTGGCCTAAATGAGCTGAAATGTGGACCCGACTTTAAGCTGTTTGCCGTGTTGATCTTTTTTTTTCTTTCTTTCTATGGAACAAGAGGTAAGGAAAGAGAGGAAACAGGGGAGGAGGATGAGGTGCGGGTGGAAACAGCGAGGATTGAACACAGAGTGGGAGTCGGCAACTTTGTTTAGAGCGGAAATGATGAAAGGTTAAAGTCTGATAGATCTCGCTCCGTGTGTATTTGTGTGCGTGTGTTCCAGTGCTAATAACACGATTCTCTTTTGAAGAGGCACAAAGCGCTCATTCTTCCTACGAGTTCCCAGAACAGAGCCGAGGTGCCTATATCAGCTGTAAAACACAGGAGAGAGAACTTCCAACGAGAGAGAGATAGAGAGATTGAAACTCCTGACTTGTCTGGATTCCCCTTTTTACAAGTTTGCACTTTTTATTTGTTTCCTGTTTAAATCAGCATTGTATAACAGGCCATTTTAAACCAATTCCCCCTTTGAATTGTAAATTGTCTTCTTTTTTTTCCATATTGCGGCATTTTTATCGGGAACATTAATATGCATGAACACACCTTATGTCACAGATTTGCTGTGAGAATTTCTCGGATCCCATCCTAATAAACATTGAATAACATGAATACATTAACCACTGTAATTATGTGTAGAATTGCACCTGAACGTTTTACAGTCTTTCTTGAGCATCGTTATATACTGCCCCGGGTAATCCACAATCTTAATATACAGCAACAGGGGCAAAATCACAAGGCAAACAATCCAGATAATAACAGTGTCAAAGACACAAGCAATCAGGGAAAATACAGGGAAACAAGCAGGAGATCAAAACCTTGACACAGAAAACCACAAATGCACAGAAATGCAGTGTAACATATACACGACTTTGCAAAGAGTGAGTGAAAACACATGGCTCATTTAGGCAGAGCTTAACAGGATAATGATACACAGTTGGAAGTAATCAAACATAGTGAGAAACTCAGGGATGACCTCCATTAGGGCTGGGTATCAATTCAGATGTTCAAATTCAATTCGATTTCTATTCTTGATTCAATTTTCGATTGTGATTCCTGATTCAATTCTTGATTTGACTATAATGAATTTCGATGTAATACAAATACTATATTTATAAAAAAAAAACATAGTCATGTCAGGACTGGAGACTCTGGTATGGTGGCCATGATGTACAGATGCTCTGGCGTGGTGGCATTGTCATGAAGAAAAGAGACTCTGGACTTGAAGAGACTCGAAGAGACTCTGGACTCAAAGAGACTTGAAGAGACACTGGACTCGAAGAGAAAGACTAGAAAGCGCTGAGAGCACTGGACTTGCAAAACTTTAAAATCAAAAAATCGTTTTTTTTTTTTTTTTTTTGCCCAGCCCTAACCTCCATAGTCATGTCAGGACTGGAGACTCTGGTATGGTGGCCATGATGTAAAGATGCTCTGGCGTGGTGGCATTGTCATGAAGAGAAGAGACTCTGGACTTGAAGAGACTCGAAGAGACACTGGACTCGAAGAGACTCTGGACTTGAAGAGACTCTGGACTTGAAGAGACTCTAGACTTGGGACCAACAGACTTGAAGCACTGAGAGCACTGGACAATCCAAATAACGTTCATTAAAGTCAAATCAAATCAGTTGTTTCCACCTTCGTCGTCGTTGTTTTGTCGTCATTTTCAATCTTCTTCTTTGACTAGCTCTAGAATGCAATGACCCTAAATGTTGCCACCTATTAGATCCACCAATTAGTGCAGTCAACTCACATCGACAAATAGTAAAAACAAAATGAAATGAAATAATAATGTATGTCAAATTTACTGTGAAATGAAAAACCAACAGATTTTTCCACCCCCAAACTGTGCTGGATTGGTCGGGATTCTCTGATAACATAAAATGCCACAAAACACATTCTGTTGAATGAATGTGTTTACATTCTTCAGGAAGTCAAGCTACAAAAAGATGTTTGACTTTACTCATCATGCGCAGGGAAGATTTTTTTTTTTTGTAGATCACAAACTTGTGTTGTCACAGAGCTTATTTTCTGCAATAATCCAAAAATCATTTTGGGTTTTATTGAGGGAGCCAGGGTGATGCTAACTTTTTGAGTGGCCTACAAAACTGCATAATCACTGTAACACTGCATTATACAAAAACAATACAAATATACACTTCCCCTTTAAGAATTTTATTTCTGTATTATTTACTCTTTCGTTTTCATAATAGTTTTAGTCAAGAGAGTTGGTATTATCTGTATGTAAGTGTATGTTCTGCCAGTGTGTTCATGCCCCAGGCCTGCTGAAATCCTGTCTCATGCTGTCTTCCTCGTCCTTTCCGAAGTCTGTTACACCCTTCTCCTTCCATTCGCCCCCTCTCTCCCTCCCTCTATCTCTCCGTCCTATCTCTCTGCCGCTGTGGCAGGACTGATTGTTGCTCAGTGACAAGCACAGCTTTAGCATTTCAGCAGAGAAGAATCAGGTGGAAGTTTCATATACCTCATCTATCTCTCTCTCTCTCTCTCTCTCTCTCTCTCTCTCTCTCTCTGGGATGTGACACGTTCAGTTCCTCTATACCTGACACTGATGATATTCGTTCTCCCTCTCTTTCTCAATCTCTCCATCTCATTCTTTTTGTCTCTCTGTTTCTCAGCCCTGTCTTACACATCCTGCCTTAATTGGAAGGAGAAAGTTTTACAGAGTCTGACGACTTGTATGACGAGTGAGAACAGATACACTTCAGTATATATATATTTTTTTTTTTTCCATTAAAAGTATATAAATTTAAAACAAGCCAAAATTACTTGGGAAGCAAAATTGTGTGCGAACATAAGATTTGATTTTAGAGAATGTCTTGTCTTAACTTTATTTTTCGAACCTCATTGCTTAACCATTTAAGTGTATGCTATAATCGCTATTATTATTAGATAGAACTATTTAATTAATAAACAAATACATACATTCATGCATGCCTTTTTGGTTTGTTTCTGTTAATACTTAATATTATGTTATTGTAAAAGTAAAAACATTCTTTTTACATTACATTTTTTTCAAAAAAACAAAAACCGCTGATATTTAATTAAAAAACATTTAGACACACATACACATGCAAAAGCTATACATATTATTGCATTTACCCTGAGGCTGGGTGTTGCGTTTATTCTCAAAAGCCGAATCAAACTGAGTTTGCCGTAAGGCAGGGCTAGAATTGTTCTGTCATTTCCACTGGTCAGCAATATTCCTGTAATATCAAAGATTATTGAGAGTGAGACCTTTAATTAACTAAATGTTTATTTGATTATAATTAGCTACCTGATTAATTACACACACAACATTGTCGTTAAAAACCTCATGAGGTTTGTTACCGCCACTGTAACGCGCTAATGTTCAACGTGACTGTCTGCATGCAATGCATTTGCACATGTATAAAATATGTTTATAGCCAAAAACAATCCAAGAAAGCATTGTAATGAGCTTGCCATTTTACCCAATTTTAAAAAGGGACTATTCCATCCAAGTTATTTTAATGGATTTCCATTTGAAAGTATTAAGAATAGTAATATCCGAACAGCAAATGCAACACAGGCTCATTGGAAAAACGCACCTGTGGCAACATTTTTGCAAAACACATACCAATACATACATATCACTGCAGTTTCCAACAGAAATGGACACTGGATGCAGTAAAACATCTGGCACTTTTAATAATTTTCACACACAATAATGATTACGCCAGTGGTGGAATGTAACAAAGTACAAATAGTAAGTTACTTTACTTTAATAAATTTTTCATGCACAGCAACCATCTGTAGTTGAGACATGTGATCCGTCACATGATACTCTTGAATGATGCCTTCGAGCAAACAACAGTACAGCATCCTCCAGCGAAGACACATATACTGTATAGAATAGCTCACTATTGAAAGCTATTGCGCCATTTAGAATTTCTGATATTTGGCATTATTGCATGAATGAAATTTAGTTCTCATTCTGTCTCTCTCTCTCTCTTTGTCTCTCGTCCCACATCACACAGAATGATTAATGGGGAGGTGTGTCAGAGGCTTTTGATTAATGTCTAGCTTCTTCCTCCACATTGTGAGGGGTAGGTTATGGCGGGGTGTGTACAGATAAGGATTATGGCTTGTTTAAAATCTGATGTCTCATTTTGAACAAAGATATTTGATAATATCAGCCCTATATCAAGACTATAGATTAAACCCTGAGATGTTTATCAGATACACACAGTAGATGTGGAGCGCGAAATATTCTATCACACGCTCAAGTAAAATATTAATTACTCTGTCTTTGTCTAATCAACATTCTGTTACTGTTATATTGACATTTTTATTTTAATGGACAATTCAGTGTCTCATTAGTAGCCACAGGTATTTGTAAATTGTAGTTGGATATACACTGTTCAATACAATCGTTAGTTGCCTTGCTCAAATCTTATCTGTTGAGCAGTGTTGTATACAATTTTTTATCTGTGATTGTATTTTCCAGATTTTGCTTTTTTTTTTTTTGTCTTTCCGACACAATCTCATGGCAATTCGTTACTATTTGACAATTTGGCAATTGTTGGCTAATTTGTATGAATTCGTACAATCTCATTTGTGCATTTTTGTACGATCTTCCTACGCCCAGTGACGGGTGTGTTTAAGGGTTGGGATAGGATTGTAATGCTTACGAACAATTCACATCATATGAATTCATCGGAAATCACCATGGCGTAACGTGCGTTTTCCTGCGAGATCAGGTTGGTTATCTGCACATTACATCTGTATGCCAGTAACATTGTCTTTGTAGGTGATGATTTGTTTAGAAGAGAAACAAGTTTAGTGAATTATTAAATTGTTCAATCAACCAATGTAATTGTAAGCATGAGTATCTATAATAATTAAAGCTGCTAGCATCATTTATCGGGGTTCAAGCATTTAATGCCTTTGAGCACAAAAGCATCAAAAGAAATTAAGTTTTATTTAGTAAGACCATTTACAGCCAATTCAAGCAATTTACTATAGGAAATATATGGTTTTCAAAGCTTTTTAACATATATAGCGCCACCTATGGTCTGATCTCCATGAAACTTTGCATGCTTCTTCTGCATGTTATGACACATTGCTCATCAATTTCTGTGTGAATTTCAAAGTGTGTTTTTCCACGCCCCTTTTCTAAATGACCCTGTTACAGCCACCCAAATTCAAAACTTCAACTTTTTTTCAATACTTATTGATCTAGAGAGAGTTGCCCTAGACTGGTTTGGTACCGATCGGGCGATTAACCGGGACTAGTTCGCAAGAGACACAATTTAACATAGCAGAACATTTCTGCTGCCTAAAGCCTAAATTTTGTCCGTCTTGAGCCAAAAGAGTCGTCTAAGTCAAATTGTCTAGGAGTTATGAGCAATTTAGTAGTTTTGTTTGCTGTAGCGCCACCTATATGCCAATCTGGGTCATACTCTGATCTCCCCAAATTGAGGCCTACCATTTGGCCCGGTTTCAAGTCTCTAGCACTTATGGTTTGGTTTGCATGATCAGTTTTACAAAGCAGGAATAGAAGAATATCAAGAATGTCCTTATCAAAATAAATTGATTTCATAAATAAGGACCTAGATAGGTAGAAACAGACAGACAGACAGACTTTTTTTCTTGAGTGACTTAATGATGGGTCAGATGAAGAGTTTGAATGACTGGAATTCCTGGAAAGGTTCCGGCATTGTCTCGCCTCTCTACAGCTGTCAGCGGTTGTTACGGTAACAGTAGGCCATTGAACCGGAGTTAACTAAAACTGAAGGAGCCCTGGTGTGTATGTGTGTCACATGTAATGCAAGTGCATCACCTTTTATACTATTGAATTTCACCACGTTTAACCTACCCATGATTGCATTTTAATGTGATTAACATCTATTATCCTGATGGTGTAAACCTTTAGTCAGGTCTCTATCTCTCCGCATTTTTCTCGTCTCTGAATCTCCCAGTGAGTGCTCTGAAGCAGCGGTGGGCTGTGTAACGAACTGTAGGCTGAATTGATTGAAAAATTGATTTCCTTTTTTCATCCAGTTGAGAAGCAGCTTTAATTTATTTAAAAACGGCATGTAATTACACCTGCGTTCGGAGGACGTGTCGCTGTGTATGCGTGTTTTTTTTTTTTGTATTTGTGTGTGAAAGAGGGACTGTGGACTGAACACAAACAGGCTATTGTTATTTCCAATTTTCCAATAGCCTTTCCTCACTTATTCAAGAGTCGACTTCACATAAGCACATATGAAAAGCCATTAATGTAAGGAACTCTGTCCTGAATCGTTATTTCACTTTTTATTGTAGTATCATTCCCAAATGGATAATTTATTCCCAGCACATGCAGAATCTCACATTAAAAAAAAATCTGTTTAATTGGGTGTAGTGAACCCTGTAGAGTCCTGAATTATTAATAATACTAAAAATAGTGAATATTGAATATTAACACCCTAGGGACCGAGGTGTATTTGGGGTCCTTGAGATGTTCTGACATGCCCTGACATTTGTGCTTTTTTCAGTTGCTTATAAACATATTAATGGCACAGGTTAAATTACACTATATTTAGCACAAACAGGGCTACCATAATATGTGAGCAACATGTATGTAAATGTTTGTATTTTTGAGAGAATATTGTTTATGCATGGTTATTGAAAAAAAACTAAAAATGAAAATTCCTGAAATAAGGCAACAAAACACATACGAAATATGCATCCACAAGACTTTTGACTAATGGATGTTGTTGCCTAGAGTTTTTTCTTCACAATGATCTGAAAATCATCCTACCTAATCTTTCACATAAAACTGTGAATTGGGTTATATTGTGAAAAACATTTTTTGTTTGCCAAATTAATATGCGAATGGGCATGAACAGGCCAGCCCTCATCATGTATAATTAGGTTATTCTCACCTGAAAGAGACAAAGACACGCATAATAATGAGTTTTATTTTTAAAGTATGCCATTTACATTTTATAATACATATTTCAAAGTTAAGGATTCATTGTTTTGATATGTGCATTGCATTAGCTTGCATTGGATAACAGTTGATTGTTTATTTTTGACAAAACATACTATTTATTTAACATATGAGCAGAGACTGTCTACCTAAAGCTTATTTGATGTCTATTTTATAGTAAAAACTTTACAATCTATTTCAGAAGGCTATGCATCTGTACGTCCGTTCGTTCACACACCCGATTCATATTTAAACAGTCCTTTTGGTTTATAGATCTGTATAGAACAAATCTGAGTAGTCTATATAGTCTTGCTAATGTAAGTGAATGAACGCACAGCGCGCATTTAATATTTAAACAGTCTTTGTGCAGTTTACAGAAACTATTCAATAACGTGATTAGAACAAAGCACGTCATAAAGGAGATTTAAAGGCACATCACTCTTCTAAACTGTAAAATTTAACAAACACAACCCAGTGATACAGAACATAGAAATATTTAACAGCCTTTAAGGCATGAATAGTCCTCACTTTAGATGAGCTTACGAACGTAGTTAACTGACCACTACTAAATGCTTTATAACTATACCAAATTAACCCTGAATTACAGCATAAATACATGTTAATAAACCAATTTATTAACACACTAAGTAACCATCACTATATATCTGAATAATAAGATGTATTAATGTACAATTAAATAGTTTATTAACCATTTACTTACATGTTCTGAGTAATCTTATGAACCACTGAAAACTCTTAAATAACTGGCTTATAAAAAATGCAATTCTTCATTTAGAAATGATAAATTGATCATTAATAAAGGATGAAAATACAATTATTAAACAAATTATACACTGTTAAAATTTTCGTTGTGAATTTACAGTAAATAATTGGATAAATTTTGCATTACTTTCACAGTAAGGATTACAGTAATATAATGTGAAATATGCTCACAGCAATTTACTGTAATTTTATATCTGTGATATTACAGTACATTACTGGGGAATTACAATATATATATATAGAGTTTAGATGCAAAAGCCTCTAAATGCCATTTGAAATTTTCTTCTTTAATAATGATTTTTATCAAACTTTTATATTTAAGTTCAGTAATTTCACCTAAATAACAATTAATAGATAAATATCATTGCCATTAAAGTGAAATTACTGAACTTAAATATACAAGCTTGATAAAAATGATCATTCTAGAAGAAAATTTCAAATGGCACTTAGAGGCTTTTGCATCTGAACAATTCATATAAACACACACACACACAATGTAACCCCCCCCCCCCCCCCCCCCAACAACAAACAACTCTGAGGTTAAGTCAATGTTAGCCCAATGGCATATTTATTAACACATATGTTTCAATGTACAGCAAGAATTTAAGAAATTAATTTTTTTTAGAATTTCAACTTTAAGATTGTTTTCATAAAAGCCATTTTAAAATGCAGAAAATGCAGAGACATTGTGCAAACTTTTAACTGTGGAGCCTGACAAGTAACGTTACCACTGCTAAAAAACACTATGACGCCCACTCAAAGTCAATTAGTTTCCTCAATAGGGTGCTAATATGAGGGTTCATTGTGGTCCTCTTCTTGGTCTTCGATCCTTTTTCGGGATTGATGCCCAGGAAGCACCTGTTAATAAGCAAAGATAGTTTCAGTTCTTAACACTTTTCACTCGTGTTTGTTGTTCTAACCGAATCCTGGTCCAACGCACAAGGTGTGCACGGATCTACACTTCGGATTCTGACCGGGAATAGTAACGTTAGACCACCCGATAATCTTTGAAACACTTATTTCAACGTGCGATTTGGGACGTAAGTTACTAATTCTGTTTTCGAATACTATTTAGGACGGTTAGTATGTGAATTGGGACGCAGAAATGTATTAACTTAAACAGCTAACGGTTAACCCTGCTAATCTATGATAACATTGACTAAGTACAGAAATGTGCACACATAAATAGTAATGTTTGTCCCATCACTGATTTTATAAACTCTACAAAAACCAGATTTGTCTAAACGGTGATAGACATGAAAATAGCAAAACTCGATCGTCATTAACTATTAGTATGCTGTGAGAACTTTCAACAATTCCGGGCAGCTGCTAACAAAATGTGAACTGTGTCATGCGATAAACGTTTATTTGAAAGTAAATATTATCATATTAAAATAAAATGGGTGTAAGTGCTGCAAACATGCATGCTTACCTTCTCCGTTAAGCCCGAAATAGAAGAGGCGGCGGGAGACGACGGAGCCTGCAACAGTTCGGTTATGTCACATGACTTCCCAGGGCATAGGCTACAGTATTTCACTGCAATAATACTGTTTGCTGCTGTGAAATCCTTATTTTTTTTCACTGTGTTGCTGTGATATTACAGACCTTGCTGTGACATAACAGCAGGTTTTAAATTGCAATGTTTTATTGTAAAATAAGAGTTAAATGCTGTAAAATCCAAGGATATTGTAGTTTTTACAGGTATTCATTGGGATATTACAGGGAAATGTAATCACAACAAGTTACTGTGAAATAATACTGTTAATTATTGTGAAATGCTGGTAATTTTTAACAGTGTAGATAAGCTTTTAAATAAAGAAGAAAGCATGTATAGCTGTATTTATAAACAGCATATTAGTTTCTATTAATGCTTTATGAATGATGAATTAACTTAACTAATGATTATTAATGTGTAGTTATTATAAAGTGTTACCTCATGTATTGATTTTATTTATATGACCATTAATGACGGAGTATTTTAAGTCTATGTTGCAGCTATGTGGAAAAAAACAAAACAATCAAAATGCCTTTGGGGATGCGTTTTTGGTCCCCAGGTGGTTAACACGTGACAATAAATAAACATTTATTTTAACATAATTAATAATATTATTTAATATAATTAATAGGCTCTGTAGGCATATAATTCACATATAATTTCAATAATATTGTTCTCTAGATTTATTTATTTATTTATTTTCATTGTTTTTTTTGTTTTGTTTTTTTTAATTTAATTTAATTTTATTTGGTTTATCATTAACAAATATACAATAACAAATATTCAACTCAACATAAACATGACTTTTGATTAAACCAAAGGGTATAGGCTGAAGCTCGAGGCTTATTGACGCCTATCCCTCTCAGATTAAGCCTAATTGAGGCTCTTTTACATATATATATATATATATATATATATCACCACTTTTAATTTTTTTGGATTTACAGTTTGAGTCAACATACATTGACACTATTATGTATCAGTATATTTTGTTTCTCTTTTTGGTTAGTAGCAAACAATCTCAAATATTAACCTATTAACCATCATTGCTTGGCATTCTGACTGAATACCTCACAGTTTGAAACTTCAAAATCTAGGCCAGCAACGGTTGGATGTATTTCCTGATGTAGGCCTATTTTCCAGCATAAACCACTGCTTTCCAAAGTGTAAGGAGTCAATTTAAATTGTGCATGGTATTGACTTGTCATTGACCCGTGTTAAGACCTCTCATTAAGCTGTAATTAAGCTTGTATTGACAAACTCTATGAGATTAAAGCACCACTGTGCTCTGTTTGTGATTGCAGTCATGTGAACAAACAACACCCTGATTGGCCAAATACAAAGTTACACAAGTGTGTGTGTGTGTGTTTAGATAGGCCTGTCCTTACCGATCAATGGAATTTTCTTAACTCGCACACGCTGCCATAATAACCCTAATTAAAATCTGACATCTTTTACATGTAACATTCCCAACAAATACTTTTCCATCCATGCTCCAAACGAGCTGTGTTCCATTTTAAGTTTGGCTTTAATCTCAAACATTAAACTGTCAAGGATTTAGGGTAATTATACATGCTAATTTAGTTTGCTCAGTTCGGCTCTGCATGCCGCGGACCCTCTTTAGACATTGCCGCCTGCCTCAAATATTAACTCAAATCTTCCCTGCACTTCTCTAATTGGTTAATATTACCATTGTAAATGCTGTAATACTCTTTTCATGCATTTTAATATTGATTAGATTAGTACAACTCCTTGTTAGAAGGGAAACAGGCACTGTTTTGTTCATGTAAATGTAAGTAAATGACTTCCTGTGAGTGCCGTTTCAAGGTTAAACATAAATAGTGTTGAAAATATGTCAATTAAATACTTTGTGTGTGGGTGTAAAAGACACACTAATAATAATTCATTTCATATCATTTCACAGGTTTTAAACATGATTATTAATCAGTGCTTTGAAAGTCAATACTGAGTGCTCTGAAAGTCAAATCCTGCATGTAAATCACCACGAGTTTGACTGATGAGAATTAGCATTTATGGATAAATATTTAAATATTTTGAGTCATGATATTACCGTGATCACAATGAGGGAATAAAATCACACATTATCAAAACATGTAAACATTTAAAATTGAATTATCTGTGTACATATTCTAGTAGTGGAACGTTAACCTAAAAAAAAACTAATTTAATAAAAATAAATCTTAGTAGTGGTCTCAGAATTTTGGACCTTTCTGTATGTCAACGGCATACGCACAGTATATTAATCTTTGAACTGATGTATAACTATAGTTTGGTCCAAACCAATGTGCAAGCTGCGACCTCTGACCTTTGAGTTTGCACTCGTATATATATATGTGTGTGCGTGTGCATGTGCATGCATGCTCATGGGTCCCATGCGCCTCTTTCAATATTGATTCAAAGGCGATTGATTGAGCTAATGACTATTTACCAAGAGATATTAGTGTCCCTCTTCTCGGCCTACAGCTCTTGCTTCCCCTCTCTGCCTCTTCTCACTTCCATTTGGAGGTGTGTAATTTTTGAGAGTGTAATTAAGTGTGTGTGCAGATGGGACCGAGAGAGGGAAAGAGAGAGAAAAACAGCTCCAGTTCACAATATGTACAGCACTAATCCAGCTTTTATTACTGAAGAAAAGAATAACAAATATGAATGAATAAACCAAAGAAACTGCATTAACTTCTAATATTAAATGTTTAATTTAATATCAGATTAAATGTGGAATTTTTTCATATAAAACAAATTATGAATCAAATGAACTATACATATTTTAAACGAATTATCACAATAAAATAATTGTTTGTAATTATAAATGACAATTTAATGAAGTTATAAAGTATTCTTCAAAAATAATTTAATAAAGTAAATTAATTTAAATTAATATATTATTATTTGTAAATAAATCAGGTTGTACTAATATATATATATATATATATATATATATACACTGTACACTATATATAATTATTTGTATATATATTATTTAATATATTATTATTTGTAAATAAATCAAGTTGTACTTATATAGATAGATAGATAGATAGATAGATAGATAGATAGATAGATAGATAGATAGATAGATAGATAGATAGATAGATAGATAGATAGATAGATAGATAGATAGATAGATAGATAGATGTGTGTGTGTGTGTGTGTGTGTGTGTATATATATATATATATATATATATATATATATACACATATACACTGTACACTCTATACATACATATGTATGCTCCACACAGACATCTTATCTCACTATATAAAACAAATAATATGTTGTCTTACAAATAATTGTAATAAATATAATTAAATTAATCAATATCACACAAATACATGGCAGAATAATTTTATCCCAAATAAGATTTCTTTTAAGCGTAGTTGTGCAAAGTCAATTGTTTTATTTGTGATAACACAATGAAACATGCCAAATAGCCAGGCTATCATTTCAAGAAATACTAAACACAAAAAATGCCAAAAACAAGAGTGAATCAACAATATATTAATAACTTAATATGATAGCATAACACACACACAAACACACAGTATATACAATATTTTCCTCATATTTTGATGGTTTCCTAATATTTTGACACTTGTAGGACCGTTAAATGTGCCAAAGTGTGTGTGTGTGTGTGTCTATAGCACAGAAGCTGTCACAACAACTAGCCTACATGTGAAATGGATTTGAACCCAGGATCCCCCCAGTAAATGTCTGTACATCCTCATGAATATGTTGCATGCTGATGATGCCATGTCCTACTGACCCCTGCCACATTACACCCCTGGGGAAAATATAGTGTGTGTGCGTGTGTGTATGAGGTCAGTGACTCCCTTTAAGTCTGTCTGCATTGAGCTTGTGGGCCCAGCGGCAAAGAACCATACCTTATTGAAACACAAATACGCTCTCACATTTCATTTCTCCTTGTTCTGCAGCAATGCATATTTGTTGAGTGTCTGACTTGGTGTTTGTAAGAGAGAGGGGAAGTAGACTGGATAATGATTGATATATGTGGAGAAAGAGAGTCGTACACTATTGATGAGATTTTATTGAGAGTTTATTGCATCCCTAAGCAGGCGTCTTATGGATTCAGACTGTTGTTTGTGGATGGTCTTTGCCTCATGTTGGAGTATTTCAGATGAGATTGATGTGTTTGTGAATGTTGTTTGAATGCATTTGTTGGAATCCACCTGACAACCTAATTTCCCACAATTTAAATGTACAATTTCTCAAACCATTGTTGTCTGTCAGTCATATAATGGAGGTCTATGGTCACCACCTCAAAGAGCATGCAAAGAGAAGTCCAAATTAAACATGATTTAATGACTCGTAAATGTAAGTACACATTGATGGCCTAAGACACGAAACGAGCGGTTTGTGTGAGAAAACGCACAGTATATATATATCGTTTTTACCTCTTGTAACTACAGTCACGTCCAAGTGATCTGAGGGCGTGGGCACTTTGTGGCTGTGGTTACAAGAGGTAAAAACGATCTAAAATACTGTTGGTTTTCTCACACAAACTGCTCGTTTCGTGTCTTAGGCCATCAATGTGTACTTACATTTACGAGTCATTAAATCATGTTTAATTTGGACTTCTCTGTGCATGCTCTTTGAGGTGGTGACCATAGACCTCCATTATATGACTGACAGACATGAACGGTTTGACCTAAAAATATCAAAATTGAAAATACTGTGGAAACAAAGACACCTACATCTTGGAAAGCTAAAACATAACAAAAATTTTATTTCAAAGTGAACTATCCCTTTAAAACTACTTTACGAAACACAAGAAAAGTACTAAAGTAGTATTTGAAATATTATGGTGTATATATTATGACACTTGCTGTGAAATGGTTCCTGTGTTCCTAGTAGAATATCACATGGCTGGAAAAGTCTCTCAGCCAATCAGCATCGAGAACCAGAACAAACGAACTTTTGTATTAACATACTGTGTAGTATACACAATATAAGTGTTTTGATTGTTGGACATTTCTCTGCAGAATCATGGGTGTTTTCATTAGAAATTATATGATTAAAGACAATTATTTAAAAATAAGTTTAAATCATGCAGGCTTTTTAGCTGAAGCATATATATATATAAGATCGATTAACATCATGTTAGCTCACAGATTTATTAGTTATCCTTCAAAATCTTTGGATTTTTACTTCCAGAACCAGACTGTTGGACTCTTTTTATCCTATGCGAGACTCATGCAAGTGTCATATAATGCATGAAGTCAGAAATCTCACCTGAAATCGTGCAGATATTCACATCTCACAAACATGTTTGCAGAGAAATGCATATATAGTTTTTAATCCATTAATACTACCCAGAAAAAACCCAGAGCATCTTCATGTTTGGAAGTCAGATATATCCAATACAGTTGGAATATCCTGTATTTGGCTGTAAAGCCGTGTTAGTGCACCGCTTCCAGAAAGCTACACTATTGATCAAACTGATATTTTTATCTCTCTCTCGTCTCTCTTGACGAGACCTGTCTTTGGGTGGGATTGGATTGACTTTTTCTGAGTGCTAGATATTGTCGACATTGCTGGGAGAGAAAGAAAAAAAAACAACAACAAACAACCAAATTACAGATGTGCACGTTTTTCACTGCCGAGCTCATAAAGTGCATCACTCGCAGCAGAAATCATTACTTTTTCATAAATGGGATGAAATTTGTCTTATAGTAGCTCCGAGGCATTACAGTGCAGGTCATGTGACCACTGAGGGAGCAGCTGATTGGTCGATAGTGGTTATTGAATGAGGACGTATAGATCTGTATTGAATAGAGGGTGGCGATTTGTCACTGTCTCTATGCACGGGAGAATATAAAGTTATAAATATCACACACTCAAACATAGGGTTGATATTTTTTTTCTTCTGTCTCAATGTGTCTTCATTGAAAGAGATTCATTGCTTGAATTTGAGAAATCAACGATAAAGTTTTTTCTCAAGCTGGTTCTGGATGGTTTATTCTACATTTCTGAGCTGTTTTTGAAGTTTAGTCCTCATTTTCTTGCAGTAAGTTGATTCATACATGATTCATTTTGTTGGATAGCTTTCAATTGTTGAATATGAGATCAATTAATTACTATGATGTAATAGGCACTGTTAATCAATTAGATCAGTTTTCAATCAAACGACATGATATGCTAATTAATTATTTGGATGTATTGGAATCTGTTTTATACGTCAACGTTTTCTTATGCTTTCGGAACTTGCATGTCTACCAATTGTTATTATAATTAGTCACACTTAATTAACATTACAATGAACACATGTAGTATAATATTAATGAATAATTCATTATTAATATTATAATTATTCACAAAACGTTTACCATAATTATTCATAATAATTAATCACATTATAAGTCCCTTATTTCCTTATTTTAATCCTTAAGGTTCCTGCACTCTGAGTCTGAAATTCTCGTTCGAACTTTTCGCTCGTTAAAAAATAAATAGTCTTTAGTCTGTCATTAATTCGGATCATGTTCAATTTTCTGTAGCAAGCATTTTTAGAGGTGTTTTGGCAAATCATCTGCAAAAAAAAACGATAAATGAATATCAGACTCGGTGTGCAAGGTTTCAATGTGTGACTAAATTTTAGGATGATGCATACACACACATTTTGCAGACCGTGTGCAAGGACCTTAATGACGTATAATAATGTAATGTGTTCTGCCCAGTATGTTTTACAAGACACATGATAATAATTTAATCACAAATTAGTCTTTATTAAGCCTAAAATTGAATTTTTGTCTTTTGTGTTGCTATATGTTGGCTAATATGTTCTGGGTGGTTGCTTTATGGCCTACGTAATGATTGAAATCGTGATGATTAAGATTTACTTAAAGATGTTTTGTCTGTTCTTTTCTGGGAAAATTTAAAGAAATTGTGTCACCAAAAGTGTGGCACAACATGTTCCTAGTGTAGCGTGTGTTCCTATTGTTGACTTCCCCCAAAAGTGTTTAGGTCCAACAGTATGCAAACAAGTTATTTAAAGCTACACTGTGTGATTTTTACCCCCATCTAGCTGTGAAAAGGTATATGACCATCCAGTGAATATTAGTTTCTGTTCCTCTCAATTCTGATATCGTTTTAACTCCTACGGTGGCCAATGTAGTCCAAGATTAACATGGCTTCCAGTTCGACCTCGTCCATGAGTGTTAACTCAAACGTAAGCTTGAATTAACGGGTATGTCCCTCTTTGGCTAATGTACTTTCAAGATGGAGGGGCAACATGGCGACCGACATTAGAACCCCTTACCCGTATGTATTTTCAATGGCATATTATACACTCACGAGAATACTTTATTACTTGAACGAAGTAAATATACATTAATGAGCACATACTGTATATTTTTGAAAGAACTAAGTGTTTTTAGCTAAGAATAAACTAAAAGAGTTACACAGTGTAGCTTTAAAGCAATTGTGAATATTTCTATGGGAGCTTTACTGTAGAAATAGAGCTTACACAAAATGACTTCCTCCATGTCGGTTGAAAAGAGGTGGCCTAGGGGAAACAGAAAGTTGAGAGGGAACAGAGAAGCCAAAAAAAAAAAAAACTAAAGTAAAGGCACAAAATTTACCCAAGATGAAAAGATTTCTTCAAACCTATCAGACTTCACACAGATCAGATACAATGCATCATAATGCTTTGCTCAGAGCATACACATGATTTCTGTATGAATCATTCAATGTAATCATACAGATCTTTTGTGAATGATGATGAGAGTCATAGCCAGATGTTTGACAGTGATTTGTCTTGTTTCTTGTGATGTGACGGTAGGTGGGGTCAGTCCGTACATTTGAGATATTTATATCAACGTTAAGCAAATTGCAATTTCAAATTGAAATTAATTACAAAAATGACTTATTACAAAGCTTTATTTATTCATTTATGTATTAAAAATAAGATAATTTACGCTACATCATTGGAAGCACATCTAGATATTTATATCAACGTTAAGCAAATTGAAAATAATTACAAAAATGACTTATTACAAAGCTTCATTATTAAAAAAAAAATAAGATAATTTACACTTCATCATTGGAAGCACATCTTCTCTGGCCACCAAGGGTGAAGGAACAGGGCAGCGTTGACATGATGGGAGGCAGTTGCTCTATGTCGAAAGAAAATCGAAAAATGTAGACAAGCACAGTTTGAAGTCCACAGTCGAGCTTGAGCCAGAATAAGCCACTAGCTAAAAGGGCACCTGAACCCTGACAGAAGTACAGTGGATTTGAAGCCACTGTCTGGTTTCAAGTGGATTATTGTCAATGGAAGACAGTTGATCACTGGAGACGTGCTTTTGAGTGGTATCTTTATCTAGACATCTTTATATGGTGTATAAATAGTGGGGCTGCATGATAAACTGATAATCATGAATATTTTGCTGAAAAAAATTATAATTGTCTCAGTGGCCTAAACACACTCATCAATGTCAAAATTATTGTGAAGGCCAATCAAGTCAAAGAAGGCGATAGACACAAAACATTAATTCCAGTGAAAGACTGACAGTGAAGAGTTAAATATTTAATATTTGACTGTTTAACTTTTTAGTTACGATCACACCGGACGCGATTAGCGCGTCAAATTCGCATCTACCACGTCTAGTTTGACGCCTGACCACTTTGTGTTAATTCTTAATTAATTAGTTAATTAATTAGTTAATTATTCATTTATCTTCAAACTTTTGTTTTTACGCGCTTCAGAAACACGTCTAGCCGTTAAAAACAAAGTATTCCAGACAGAAGCTCAGAAAGAGGGTTGAAAATAATACACTTTGTGATTTAGTGTGCAAAAAAACATTATTAACATATATTGACTATCATTTTATATTTTATGAATATGTTGGCAGTATTGTTGTAGGATTTGATGTACCTCAGGCAAGTTAGGTGCAGTTGGCACTTTTAAGAAGACTTTACAAAGTGTTTGGTTTGGGAGAATTATGACAGGGCGTACTGTAATTATTTCGCCAATAATTTTCCGTTCAAAAACTCACTAAAATTTTTCTTACTAGCACTTTCTTACCGTTGGTGGGCAACAATGTGATTAGGTATCTTGAGCACATTCAGTCAAATCTTTCTCAATCAACACCCACACTCACAACTGAATCTCATCAGTTAATCAACACATTAGCAATCATTGCACACACTCACACACACACACGTATCAGGATTCAAACTATATCAAACTAAACAAGCACGCCTCCCTCATCTCCTTTTCAGCTAGTTCCAACAGTGTGTTTTTTGCATTTTCTTATATTATTTTGCATTTTCTTATATCTTATAACTATATTACTAAGTTATATGACTTTTATTCATATTCGAAACACAGTGAAGATGTTTTTAATATTGACTTTTCTTTTGTGTTCATCCATTGAAATTCAACACGACCAAAACATTCATTGGTAACGCTTAATTTTAAGGTGACGTCTAGTTACGTTACATGTACTTAGTCAATGTTACATGCTACTAACCCTAAACCAAACCCTTACCCTAACCATAACCATAGATTAAGTACATGTAATTAATTGATGTGCTTACTTGTGTAATTACTCTGTAACAACAATGCACATTTAAATTTAGTCTTTTTTTCTTTTCTTTTTTACATATTAACATTATTTAACATTGTTATATATATATGAAGAGTTCAGATGCAAAAGCCTCTAAGTGCCATTTGAAATTTTCTTCTAAAATGATCATTTTTATCAAGCTTGTATATTTAAGTTCAGTAATTTCACTTAAATGGCAATGGAGATTACCTATTAATTGTCATTTAAGTGAAATTACTGAACTTAAATATACAAGCTTGATAAAAATGATCATTTTAGAAGAAAATTTCAAATGGCACTTAGAGGCTTTTGCATCTGAACTCTTCATATATATATATATATTTTTTTTTTTTTCATAGTTAAAACAAAGGTCTTATGGGTTTGGAACAACATGAGGGTGAGTAAATGATTTTTTGGATAAAGCAACCCTTTAACAATTGCCTTTGGTAACACATTGTTGCCAAATTTAACTTATTTGTTCATGCAAAACATATATACAAACAAATAGATTCTGCTCCAGGCAAATTTCTTGTTCAGAAAATGGTCGATCAACAAAGCAAGATGATCATCATTTAGTTGCTTGACTTATTATCAGTTTGAGTAAAATATAGCCAATTCAAAACAAATTAAAAATAATATGTTTTAAATTGCTATAATTTAGTTACATAAAGATTTTACATGGCTTAATATGATGCAAATTCTGACTTCTTGGCTTGAAGAAAGTAATATGTTCAGTATTTTTATATAAATGCACAAATAAATTACTATAAAACATATAAATGTTCGTAAAAAAAAACAGTAAAACGATGCTAGAATCACTGCAGAACAAATAACAATAATGATAAAAACAGCATGTGTAAAGTCAACAAACAGCACAACAATACACCTCACAGTAGTTGCATAATACATTCAAGGAGCTTGCAAAGCCTTAAGAAACCAATAACATTGTTGAATATAAAACTGTTTGATCAGACAGCTCAATTATAGGTGAGTTGAGATAGCATCTAGGGCAATATTGTCTGTATAACACTTTTTGAATGGAAACTTTAGTGTTTTACAATGTAAAATCATCACAATTAACTAGCCAGACCTATATGAAACGCTCATCAAATGCATTGTGATAGCATTCACTCACACACACGCCACGTTCCTCCTACAAGGGTGGTAATTGAACAGGTGAAATGAAAGTTGAAGTGCTTTTGGTCCATCAAACATCATGATTATTAACATTACAAATGAAATTTTATTTACAGGGATGAGAATCAGTCGAGAGCGTGCAAATGGGAGGGTTCGCAAAAGCAATTTACATTTACGAGAACCCGTAAACCGGGGTGTGGAAATTGTGACATTTGAAAACGGCCGTTTAGTTACCAGCTAGAATCAGACTCCCTCAGTCTCCCTCTTAACACTTCTCATTCCTTCTGAAATTATTTTCATCAAGCATGAAAACATCCCGTGAACAGTGAACATGCACAAAGGTAATTGTCAACTAAGAGCCATATATTACTTTATTTATTCTTTTAAATGAAATGCTGTTTGTATCTAGGGGTATTAGTGAAGTCTTTGTCGAGAACCACAGGTAACTTTAAAGTAAATGATAGACATTTTAACTTTGCTCATAGAGATCACATTAAAGATAATTGTTTTGAAATGTATATCAATATGCGATAGATTAACGTTATACAGTACAATTACTGTATTACTGTAGGGATTTTGTCTAAATGATACTAAAGATGTCAGTAATGGGGGTAATAT
Organism: Pimephales promelas; assembly: GCF_016745375.1. Next base: position 18,623,038 of record NW_024121144.1, read on the forward strand.
GGATTGTGGGTCTTTTAATGGCCTCTAATAGCCTTCAGTCTCATTAGCATATGGGATGTACATTTAATATGTGATGCTCATATGTTGTTGAATAGCTGTGGCAGGCTGCTCTTTTCACATTAGGACAATCTTTGGCCCATAATTAACAGATTCTCTTGGCTTTTTCTGCCATCTTGGATATTTTTCTCACCACAATGCATTGTGGGATTGAGAGACATCGGTCGTTATTGTAGAATAAATCCCTTTTGTTGGGGGTCTGAGAAGACTATATGTTGCTTATCACGGCTCAAATACAAAAGGACATGAAACATTGACTTAAAAAAATATAATCTGGTTATAATATAAAAGTCATAATAGAAATTCAATTCATCCTTACGTCTATGCATAACAATATATATTAGGGGTTCGGTACGAGGCTTTCGGTTCGGTTTTCGGTACGCATTTTTGAACCGAACGGTTCATTGGACCATTTTTCCTGCCGACCAAATGTAGGCGCGTCGCGCGTGGCAAGAGCGTTCATAGACGCTGACGTGACCACAACATTGCCCAACATCAAATGGCAAATTTAATGTAAGCGGTACGAAACTGAGCAACTCGTTATTTTGTGGTTGACGGAACGTTTATAAGTTTGGACCAATGCAACGTGAGCCGATCTTGATCATCAGCACTGTTACTACACAGCCAAATCCAGTAAAGAAAGCATTTGAATTCACCACTGAAGTAATAACATCGCTGCGAGATCTAGTGAGAAACATTCACATTTCTTCGTTCTTAACGAAGTGGAAACCAGGAACAAACATTGTTCTATGAATGAACTATCCAGTGTCTACAGATCAGCAACATTCACCATGGATTTACTGTAGTAACACTACTAACTGTAACCATGGGAGTTTGGCAGGAATAGTCGGCTATAATGCTTTCGAATAACATTACGCCGGTTTTATTTTGACATTATGAATACAATTTCTGCCCTCAAATGTTAATCTGAACTAAAATAAACCTTTGTTTATAACTACTCTAATATTACATTTCATTTTGTCCAAGGAGCTTTTTTGTTTTATATGCTCCTAAGAAAAGTCAAGTATAGCTCCATCATTGCTCAAAGTAAAAAAATATCATACTTTATGATGTTAGTTTTAATAAAAATGTAATTAAAAAATTATATCAAGGACATTTCTCTGGCATTTCTTTCTTTTTGCTGTATCGAAAACGTACCGTCACAAAACCGAACCGTCACACAAGTGTATTGTATTGAACTGAACCTTGAATTTTATGAACCGTTACACCCCCTAATATATATATATATATATATCACTGTAAAAAAAATATTTTACTGCTTTGTAATCACATTTTTTTTTCTTTTGTCAAATCAACTTAAATGATTTATATAGTTCAGATAATATAATATTTTGAGGTATTTAATACCTCAAATAACATTTAATTTCAGATAACATAATATTTTGAGGTATTTAATACCTCAAATAACAAACAACATAATATTTTGAGGAAGGTATTATAATAATAATATTATACCTTCATTTTATTAACTAATTTCTTTCTGCATTTCAATTAACTTAAAATTTTAAGGCAGCCAGGTTACTTAATTTTTAAAGTTAAACCAACAATATTTTTACAGTGTATATATATATATATATATATATATATATATATATATATATATATATATATATATTTATATAGGCTTTTTGGGGACATTGGCAAATTCTATAAATTCCAACTCACTCAGCAATCACTCAAACATAAGTAAGCATTTGTTGGGGAAAAATACTGTAATTAATATCATTAAAGTGAAATCTCTGCATGGTGAAATTTGTGGCAGAGTCATAAAATGAGGCTGAGCAGTAATTCATCATGGTTATTTGTTAGGAAGACATGATCTCTTTTGAGAGAGAGACGTATCCTCTCCCTGTCAGGTTCTTCCATTTTAGATGCGAAATCATTTTAGACTCTTTGTCTCTTATCATCACTCTTGCTAAAGCTGAAGTGTGAAAATGAAAGGACTGCACACACACACAAATATAGACAGATAGCGAGAGAAATAGAAAAGTTATCCTGTGTGTGATTTCCCTCTTTTAGTGCCACCTCTAATATTAGCTCAGTCACAAACACTTTGGGTCTCACTGTGTTTAATTTTAGCTGTCATTTTTCCCCGCGTATCCACGTGCACACACGCACACACACACACACATGCCATGTATCATGATGTATTAGGATTCCATGCGTATCTGATAGCTCCGGCTGTCTGGCAGATTGCCCACCGCAGCTTCCGCTATCTGTGACCGAGTGAAGCTACTCCAACAGCCGATAACAGAGAGAGAGAGACTCCCAGAGAGGAAGTGGAGAGAAAATAGACAGAGGGACTCTTACAGAGACCAAGGGGAGAGGGAGAGAGCTGGAGGAAGTGCTTTAGAGGGGAAAGCCGATGCAGTTTGGGAGATAAATGCTTCAGTGAAGCGCGGCGAGGTGGCGATGGCCGAGGTTAGATCTATAAGCCATACGCATCCACAAACCGACTCGACGGATCATGCATCTGAGCGCTCGGTTAATGCGTGTGCGTGTGTGTGTGTATGTGTGTGCGCGAAAACCCCAAAACAAAATTCCCCTGCGTGCTACCAAAAGATCTTTGCAAACTCAAACTCTAGTTTACATACAATCTAGGATATTCAAATCAGTTCCTAAAAACAATCGCTTTGATGTTTTGGAACGTCTGCCTACACTTTTCGGGTTTTCGACTGCTGTCTGATACCAGCATGCAAAGTTTTCAAAAGCGCTCTTGAAGTTCACTGAAGGAAACAAGGAAATGTGGGAGACAGATTGATTCCAGCCGAGTTTGAAAAGACGAGAGCTAAGAGTAAAGTCACATTTTAATATATATATACTGTGTATATATATATATATATATATTAAATTGTGATATTTATGTCCAAAAACAACCCTAATTTCTTAATACAGCACTTTTCTGAATAAATGTCATTCTGGAGCAGTTTTATTGAGTATTAGAAGATTTATTTTGTACTTTCATTGAGATTATAAATCATCCATGATGGTTCAGCCAGAGATGAAATAATGGAACTTAAGAAAATAAGAACATCTTTCTCTTTTATTTTTTTTCTTCTGTATGTCATGTCAGGCTTTCAGACTTTGAGAGGATGTGATGCCCACACACACGGCAAACATGACCACTCAGTGCTACTCAAATCCAGCAGGAGAGCACTTGTCCATTTTCCTCATTTTCCCCCCTTCACTCCCTCCTGTTGTGCCTGGATGTGTGGCTGTGTGGTATAGCAACCTCTTAAATGCCCTCCATGTCTTCAATGGTTGTGTTTGGATGGAGGTCAGCAAGCCAGCAGTGAGAAGCAGAATTGAATCCAGAGAAATAAAGGCTATGTTGGGAATTGTTTCTAGACAGGTCCCTTGGGTCTAAAAGGGGGAGACTAATGAACATGCTGTGTTAAAGGGAGAGTTCACTTCAAAATTTAATTATGTCATCATTTACTCACCCTCAAGTTGTTTCAAACTGCTGAACACAAAAGAGGATATTTTAACCATCAAATTGTCTTCGTTTCCTGTTTACACTTCTGGGCTTCCGGGTCTATACGATCCCAACAATTGATTAAGTAATTGTACAAAAAATATACATTTTTAATCATACAAATAATATATCTTTTTTTTTTACTCCTCAAATATTCATTAATGCTGTGTTTTTGGAGATATAAAGTACTTTTGTATTCGTATACAACACAATTCCTCAACTACACCATTAGCTTACACTCTAAAAAATGCTGGGTTATTTTAACCCAATTTTGGGTCAAATATGGACAAACCCAAATGTTGGATTAAAAAATGCAATTAATACATTTAACTCAACAGTTGGGTTTGTCCATATTTGACCCAAAATCGGGTTTAAACAACCCAGCATTTTTAGAGTGTATGAAAAATGATTTTTTTTTATGGTACATTGCATTTATGCTCTAGTACTAGGCCTTCATTTCTGTGTAAAAATTTTCAGATTTATGCTGGATTTTTCTTTTTTTTTTTTTGACACATGAAGAAAATATATTTCGTTTTTTGTTTTGTTTTTTGACCCAAAGACCAGAAGTGTAAACATTTTATTTTATTTTTTTTACCTTTAGAACAACCAAAAATCAAGCCCATTTGTGTGTGTGTGTGTGTGTGTGTGTGCGTGTGTAGAGATAGATAATGTATGAGTCACAAAATATTATTCCACTGAGATGAAGGGAATCTTTTTTTTTTATTATTAAGTAAATGTCGATTGGGGTCGTATAGACCCCATGAACCGCTTGAGGGCTACAGAATGTTGGGTAATCAAACAGTTGATGGATTCCATTGACTCAATGGAATCCATAAACTGTCTGGTCACCAACATTCTTTAAAATATCTTCTTCTGTGTTCTGCAGGAACAAGAAATTCATACAATTTGATAATCGGACAGAATTTTCATTTTTGGGTGAACTGTCCCTTTAATTTCAGCGCGGTTTGCATGTATTAAGCCCACATGCCAAATCTCTCTGTCTACATGTTACACCCCCTATATTCATAGGTCTTTGTTTTAGGCAACATGAATCCCTACTTTTACATTTTTATATGAGCCTTCTCTTTTTAAATATTATGAGTAGGCTGGACTGGGTTGGAATTAAGAAAAATCTCCATTTGTTATCCATTTAATCTTATTGCTGTCTAAGAAAAATATTATTTTTACTCATTTAAATATGTACTCTTAAAATATCCCAATCTCTAATCCCAATATTCTCTCTCTCTCTCTCTCTCTCTCTCTCTCTCTCTCTATATATATATATATATATATATATATATATATTATATATATAACGCCATTTTTTAAGCTGAACCTTAAACGCTGCGCTAACACACACTCTTTTGCTCTTGCTTTGCCTGCCGCTGTCTCTCCCATTAAAGTAAATCACGTCTGATCGCTGCTATCGAAAGGTCAATCATTATGAAAGCAGGGCATCCTAAGAACCTCTCAAATTCACCTGTTCATTTCCGCAGGAAAAACTTGTTGTTAAAAAAAAAAAAGTACTGAGAGCTGTTGTGGCAGACTGGAGTTGCTATGGTGACCAGGAGAGCGTTAATCCTTGTGGCGGGTGTTTTAGCCGACTGCGCGGCTGAAGAGCCCAGGTTGCATTAGCTCGCTGTAAAAGCTTTTTCCGAACACTCACTTTTTTCTCTCCCTGCACTCTCTCTCCTTCTCATTATGCCAAGATCCTCTCTTCATTTGTCACATTTAGTTTGAGATTTCTGGTGCTTTTGGGAAAGGTGGGGTGATGCATTTCTGCATGATTATGGCAAGGTGTGCCTCGGAGGAGGTGTTTTCAAACTTAACATGCTGACATGCAGAATAAAGTGCCCATTGTTTAGGAATGATAATATAAAGACTGTTTTGATGCATCTTCTTATGCCTGGTTCAGATTACATGATTTTAGCCCGATTTTTGCACAATCCGTTTGACGTAGGGTATCGTGGGGATTTGTAAACGACAACGGGCGTCGGGACGCAAGATTCGAACGTATCATTTAGAAAAATCTGTCATAGTGGGCGACAACCTACATCACGTCTGCGATGCTTCACGACAAAAAGAATAGCATGTTTTTTTTTTTTTTTTTAACGGTCGTCCACGACTGTTCCATCACATGAATGAGGTTGACCAAAATAAGAGCACAGAAGCTTTTCCGTAACGTTACACAACTTTCAAAAATGGCGAAACGAAAGAGTGCTAACGTTGAAACTAAAAGTAAAAATATATAACAAAACAATATTTTACCTCAAGGTCACTTTGGAGGATTGACCCATACTGTCCTCTTTGAGCAATCCAGGAACGTGTCCATTGTCGGGTTTTCTTTCTTTTTTACTTTTTTCTGAACACAGCTTCATCCATTGTTTGTTTACATTCGTTTCCGGAAGTCACTCGCTACTAGTTTCGCCTTCTCGATAACATCGCGCACGCTGTTCAAGACAGCATACGATGACTAGTCAGGAAGCAACGTGTAGTCTGACGTGTGTCTTGTCCACGACACGACAAGATTTTAGGAGTGAAAATCGTGTAATCTGACACAGTGACTATCGTAACAGGCAAAAAAAAATCGTGTAATCTGAACCAGGCATTACAGTATGGGCCTTGTTTACTTTTTAAAACATGTCACTTGTCTTGTTATGCATGATTTGTCAGTCATTATACCCAACACATATGACAAACAGTGCATCAATATAATAAGATAAACTCTAAGATAAAATCTGTAAAGTTGATGTTAGGCCGCAAAGTTTGGTGAAAAGTGGTTGGGCCAGTCCCCTTACTTCCAGTGCTTTAGTATACAAGACATTTTGGACAATGCTATGCTTCCAACTTTGTGAGAACAGTTTAGGGAAGGCCGTGTTCTATTCCTGCATGGCCGTGCCTCAGTACACAAAGCAAGGTCTATAAAGACATGGTTGGATGAGTTTGGCGTGGAAGATCTTAACTGGTCTACATAAAGCCCTGACCTCAACCCCATTGAACACCTTTGAGGTGAACTCAAATGAAGATTTCGAGCCTGGCCCTCTTGTCATCATAACCTGACCTCACAAGTGCTCTACTGAATGAATGAGCAAAAAATGTGACTCCATAATAATGTCTGTATTTAGAATGTGATCCCATTTAAGCCCCGGTTGGTGTAATTCCAATTAATATTATATAATGCATTTTAATTGATATATCTAAGTCTATGGCCATTCAAAAGGAGTCGCGATTTGCGTCAACCGAGCAATTGAAATTGAGTTGAAAGGGAATGCTAACACCTAGCTGTCTTCTGGTTTATTCAGAAATAGTGCATTGCTAAAGTAAAATGGGTTACTATTCTGTCTCGACTGTATGGTACGCTTATATAATACGATTTTTCAGCGATACTGCGTGAATGTGATGGTTTTACACAAGGCCCACGCATGGCATGCACAAGGACTCTTTGTTATTTGTAGGGATGACCTTACACTGACCGACATGTCGATTTCCACAGGATTCTACGATAATAAACACCAACTCAATCAAAGTGGTTCTCCATCACGGAGATGAAGTGAGATTAAAATAGATCCAGAATTATTGGTGTGTGTATGAGGCACTAAGACCTCTCATCTCTCCATTTCGTTCTAGTTTTTTTTCCACCCCCTCAAATACAAACACACTCTGCACTGACTATACCTCGGGCCCCAGGAAAAGCCATGGCAATCGATGGCCCTTTCTTTTCCCTTTCCTTTCAGTTTCTGGTGGGCGACTGTGCGCTCTCTCGCTCTGAAAGAGAGCTCAAATTCTGGAGACTCTTTCTAGGAGGGAAAGGGAAGTGAGTGGAGAGTGGACCCTGCCGAGATGGATTAGCGTAGGCTCTCTCAGAGCAGTAGGGTACATGAACACAGGCGTGCACACACACACACACACCTTTTTCACCTCTGCCACAGTTCCATTTTTATTGTTGTTGTTTTCTTTGCTTTGTATCATTCACTTTTCATGACAATTCTGTAGAATCTTAATTACGTTATTATTTTAAACAATTTAATTTCCATTAAAATACATTTTCTTTATTTTTGTGGAATTGAATATGATTTATTTAAACTAAAGTTAGTTAAACTGTTAAGAAATGTTTCCTTGCAGCTGTTTGTCAGATAGCAACTGTTTCCATGGATTTGACTGAGAACAGTTTGTTCTTTACCCACTTTACCTACCGAGGTCCTGACACTCTGTGGTCATTAAAAATTTGCCAATTCACCTCTATGCATCTTGGCCTCCTAATCATCCTCATACGTACTGACTGTCTTAATCACTGTCTCCTCTCCACCAGTAAGCTGGTGTGTGATGGGCGTTCTGATGCAATATGGCTGTTGTTGCATCGTCCAGGTGGATGCTGCACATTGGTGGTGGTTGAGGACATTTCCCCCGTCCATATGTAAAGAGCTTTGAGTACCCAGAAAAAAGCACTATATAAATGTAACAAATTATGTTGAATGAACTTGAATTTACCCACTACTGTCGTCCAAAATAAATAATACGTACATACACTCACCTAGAGGATTATTAGGAACACCTGTTCAATTTCTCTTTAATGCAATTATCTAATCAACCAATCACATGGCAGTTGCTTCAATGCATTTAGGGGTGTGGTCCTGGTCAAGACAATCTCCTGAACTCCAAACTGAATGTCTGAACGGGAAAGAAAGGTGAATTAAGCAATTTTGAGCGTGGAATGGTTGTTGGTGCCTCACGGGCCGGTCTGAGTATTTCACAATCTGCTCAGTTACTGGGATTTTCATGCACAACCATTTCTAGGGTTTACAAAGAATGGTGTGAAAAGGGAAAACCTGTGCCTTGTTGATGCTAGAGGTCGGAGGAGAATGGGCCGACTGATTCAAGCTGATAGAAGAGCAACTTTGACTGAAATAACCACTCGTTACAACCGAGGTATGCAGCAAAGCATTTGTGAAGCCACAACACGCACAAGCTTGAGGCGGTTGGGCTACAACAGCAGAAGACCCCACCGGGTACCACTCATCTCCACTACAAATAGGAAAAAGAGGCTACAATTTGCAAGAGCTCACCAAAATTCAACATGTTGCCTGGTTTGATGAGTCTCGATTTCTGTTGAGACATTCAGATGGTAGAGTCAGAATTTGGCGTAAACAGAATGAGAACATGGATCCATCATGCCTTGTTACCACTGTGCAGGCTGCTGGTGGTGGTGTAATGGTGTGTGTGATATTTTCATGGCTCATGGTTTTTAGTAGCCTGACTTCGTCATACTCATATTCTAGTGAGAATATAAGTCTATGAGTCTGAATCTGCTCCGTAGGGTTTTGATTATGAGGCGTGTCTTAACCGAACCAGGAAAAAAAAAAAAAACCTCTGTACTCAATTGGATAGTCGGTAAACCTACAACCAATCAGAGCAACGCAGTAACTCAACAACTTTGCATAGCGCAGTTTTCAACTACAGAACTTACTTAATTTAGAAGTAAAATAATTTAGAAGCTTCTTTTATTTAATCCTCCATTGTGCGACTAAAGGAGAAACCACAACAACTACAGGCTATTCATACGTCCCATCTTCTTAGCGATCGTCAGAGCCAGCTGATAAGTTACGCCTTTTGCCGAATCAAGTAGGAAGGATGGCAAAAATATCTTTCCGATGGACAAATGCCTTGATTGCAGTTCTCTGTTTGTCTATTAAAATGAATGCGCTGTCGATTTATTTCACAACAGACGCGATGGCGGAATCTATACATCTCAATTCTCCAGCTGCAGTCATCTTTGAGGGAAACCAGTTAAGCGATCTTTGATAACGTGACGATTATGTCCTTGCAGATCATCTGTCCATCATCGTATAAAGCCCGCCCTGGCAATTTGATTGGCCCGAATGTTTCTTATCTGATCATAATTACTCCTCAATGGATCGAGTCCAGACCGAACTTCCAGACCAAAAAATGTTGTGGGCGGAGTTCGGGCTGGCATCCAGGCTAGGTTTTTAGGCCCCTTACAGTAGTTCCAATTGGGGATTGTTTAAATGCCACGGCCTACCTAAGGATTGTGTTTGACCATGTCCATCCCTTTATGGCCACCATGTACCCATCCTCACTCGAAGCACTCGAAGCACAAACGTGTAAAATATTAACTCAGCTCTTTGTAATCTTGTAATATAAGATACGGCCTTAGCACTGTTTTGAACTGATTGTTTGAATGGATTTGCATTCTGGATCATTGGACTGAAACTGTACCATAGTTTACTGGCTTAAAATTATCTGATCGACCTAAAATGACATTCGTAACTAGTGACGTCACTAATTGCACAGGCATGGCTATAACAGGTCATCTGAGTTAAGCGTCATCAACTTCTTTTTGAAGGAAGGAAGATGTGCAGGCATGACTTTGTGTCTCATTCCTTTCTCAGTGAGACGTTCTCTTTCAGGGGAACTTGATACTGCGTCAGGGTTTTGACACTATGGGACCTGACCAAATACTGACCAAATGCCTGCCCAAGCATACAAGCATACAACAAGGGATCTGATCCTAGGGTCGACCTTTCAGTTTACCAAGTGACGTAGCCCGATTCCCCTTTCTTGATAGAGCTTCCAGAGACCTTGGGAGCAGAGATAGCAAAGGGAAGCTATAGACATAGCCTCAACCATGTCCAGCTTTCATCTTTCCGACTGGAAGAGTGTAAAAAGTAAAAAAAAACAAAGAGTGGATCACCTGTGGAGCCTTCACTTTCCTCTAGCATCAAAAAAGCTCTTAGAAAGCACCTGCTGTTATTCCTCGTAGACCTACAGAGACTGGGGCGACACTCTTACTCCATAACGGGAGGACTTTCCCTGCTCCGAGTCATACTGCTGATCCACAAGGGAAGCCTGTTGTCTCACTTCTTCCTCGGATTAAGTAAACCGGAAGGAGCTACAGAGAAAGTGGGTCACTTATAATGACCTAGTCCATCTTCCCCCTGTAAAGCTTTTCAACCCTTAGGCTGGTTTATGTTGAATACTGATGGTTGCTACTTGCCTCTGGTCAGGAAAATCTCCCCAAACTCTTTTATTTCATTGAGAGAACTTTTCCATTTGCTCAACCCCGTAATGGAGGCATGAGAAGATAATGGAGGGCCAACAGATGGGAAAGTGGGACGCTAATATTGTTAAAGTCCACTTTTGTACTCTGTTAGTTGCCCCTTCGTTTCAGACCTATAGGAAAGCGGGTTGACATACTTTAACCTCCAAACAGTAATGTACTGAATGAGGCGACAGATGAGAAAGTGGGTTGCCAAGTTGAACCAACTTTGAACCAGCAACCAGTTCTGAACCCGTTCTTTTTTGGTGGAAAAGGGGTATGAGTGACTTCATACATGTATGAATGCCTCAGCCAAGAGAATTGGCATGTTTGCACAAGTGTTTCAGACACTGGTTCACAAGAAGCATTCGCTATATCACCAACACCATCCCTCAAAAGGGAACCAGTTGAAACTCCCCTTCTAAGATTACAATTAAATACAGGAAACATTTCTTTTAAAACAAAATATTGTCTTGTTGTGTTAGAATAGTAGTGCTGGTCTATAAAGTATGCTCTACTGTTCAGGATTAGCTATTAATTAGCCTTTCCACTTAGACTTTTACAATTACTGCTTAACATACATGGACACTCTGTGAGCACAGAAAAAACAATCCCATATTCTTAATTACAGCACTAGATACATTCCTGCAACTATAGAGAACACACACGCTCTCTCTCACACACACACACACCATATGCCATGAAACCTAACATAATTAATTGGTGGTTGTCTCATATAGTAGCATCTTTGTTAATTTCTTGGAGCTCAAGCTATTGTGTGTATCTCACACATTCACATACATTGATGAAGGTATGAATAGGTAATAACAGTGTTTAGTGAATGAAGCTGTAGAAATAAATTCATAAAGTTATTTTCAACCTAATATCTGTGGCATGCCATCAACTATCACAGTGTTTTAACAGTGAAACCATAACACTTAGGTTAAATGGTTTAAGCGGTTTTCTTCTTAAACTTATAGAAGCCTATTTTTGCTATCATAACTGACTCCATATATACCAACTGTGACTTTACTCTTGATTCATTTTTCATATATATATTACAGTATATTGCCATGACTAATTAAGTAAATATATATTTTACAGTGCATGTGCTTTAAAGTTTATTTTTAAGAGCCACATGCACGTGTACGTGTAATATACTGTTGTGTGCACGTGTGTGAGGAGAGTGCATTAGACCGATATTAACCTCAGAGGTGAGGGGAGGATGTCATGATGAGAATCGCCCACAGTGCTCAAACTCTTTTTAATTAAATCCTGCACACATTTATATGTGTGTGTGTGTGTGTGCGTGTCTGTCGGTGCCAGGGTTGACTAATGAGTCGTCCTGTTGGTATCCTGGTCACATTGCATTGGCCCAGTGACATGCATCGGTATGCCGAGTGGAAGATGAAGAGGAGAGTTAAATGACATTTTCCTCACAGAGATCCAAACAGGTGCTGGCAGCGGCCTCAATCTCTCCTTATCCCACCAGCCTGAGAGGATGATGCTTGCCTTCAGTCCAACTGTCAGAGAGGAGTAGAAAAGAACATGAATGCTCCATCAAAGGTGAAAAGGATACAGGAAATAGACTGAGAGACAAAAAGAGAATGAAATAAAGGAGGAAAGAGGGAGGAATTGACCCTTTGCTCTCTCGTTCCGCCCTACTGTTGCTCGCTCAGGCTTCACACAAAGTTCCATTAGGATGAATTGGAGATGGGGTTAACAGTGAATGAACAATTAATTATTCTTACTCTCTTAGTTTTTTAGCAAATTGTGAAAGCATTGACTGAGATTGTATGTGCGAAATTCATACAAATGAGAAGATTATTTGAAATGTGTTTTTACACACCATTGACGATTTATGGGTGGACCTTTCTTAGGGTTGGGTATCGGTTGGGTTTTATCCGATACCAGTACCTACTCTGTATTTTTTAAACGGTTCCGATGCTTAAGCTGTTCTTGAAACGGTACTTAAGAAAATGAAACCCCACACACTTTGTCAAAAAAGAATACCTCTTTATTTACAGGGCCAAACTGGACACAATATTAACTTATACCTTTAAAGAATATAAATACAAGTAACATATGGTAATAATAAAGAAACCAATATAAAAAAACAATATTGTATCAAACAATGTAATAATACTGGAGATTAATAGAGATTACTACCAGGGTAATCTAATATCGACATGGCTACAGGTTCCCATGTTTTGTCTAATTGAACCAGTCATGTTAGTTGGTCATTGAACTAGTTATGCAGCTCTTAGCTTGGCGAGTTTGGGATTTCGTTCCCACTGCGTCTTAGCTACGCAGCTTTGAGTAAACTTATGAAAGAGAACGTCTCCGGTAACTGGTGTAACCCATGTTCTCTGAATAGGGAACGAGACGCTGCGTTCGCTGCCGAACTCCTCGCGCTGCCGACAAGCATCCTTTTTCTGCAGAGAAGTCTGAGGAGCAGATGATGCGCGCGCTAACATAATATGATGACGTGAGCGTCAAGGCAGTGTGAATCGTGATTCTATATGGGCTTCAGACAATCGTTCTGAAGCGTAATTTTACACGTGAAATGCAGACAAACCTTGGAGCGTTTTGTCTTCAGCATCTTCATTAATCCCCTCGCAACAGATGTTCCGGGAGTCTCCCGTATATTGGTAACGGCTCCCTGGTGCTTGCAAATTAGTTAAAATCTCCCGGAGTCTAGAGCGCGCGAGCAAGAGCGCGCATGCGAGACAGAGCAGACTGTGCTTCAAACCGTATAGTGTAGACTAAGGCACCGAAATCAGGCACCGAAATTTTTGTTCTTATTCGGTCTGGTTACTATTGTTTAGGTCAGAACCGGTTCCAAATTGGCTGCGAGTTTTGGTACCCAACCCTTACCTTTATCTATACACTTAAAAAAAAAAAAAAAGTTGCACAAATAATACAAAATTACCACTGTATGGATCCACTGGAGGCAAGTTGTAGATAGAGCCCAAATGCAGTTTAATAGTAACAAACATAACAAGATCACAGGAAACAATACTTGACTTAGGCCCTGTTTACACGAGAACGCTCGCGGGTGAAAACGTAAACATATTTTATCAGATGTGCCTTTCGTTTACATGGCGACGGCATTTTGGGGGCTTAAAAACGCAAAAAAGTGAAACCACTCTTCTTAAAAATGCTCCACCGCCGCGTTCCTGTGTAAACGGTAAAAACGCTAAAGTTTGCTTGACAGTGAAGGTTGTAAGCAGGCGCGCAGACTTGGTGTTGTTGTGTGGCAGTGTTTCACGTTGCCACCTATCCGCCTAGAGTGTATACTACAATTTCACACTCTTTTGCGTCACCATATACACGCGGATTTCCCACCTAAAACGCTCGTCTAAACGAGGAATAAAAAGTGCTAACGCAACGCCACTTTTGCGTTTTCTCTTCTCTTCTTCCGTGTAAATATAGCCAAAGACACATGGCAAACATTAGGGCTTAAATACACAAATTAATAACAGGACAAGGGACACCTGTGAACAATGAACAGACAATTAACCAATGACAAGACACAAGGCAGGATCACATGACAAACAGGGAATCACATGACAGACATGGAACATGACAAACAAACCAAAACGTGACAGAGACAAGACCAATTCGTGACAACCACCCAGTTAAATAGTTACTGTTTCTCATGAGATCACCTTTTGTTGAAATAAATATAATCAAATGATTATTCTATTTACAAACATTATAGTTAATATATCACCATGAACCCAAAAAGAGAAGTGTTGAAGTGAACTGTATGAACTTGTTGAAGAAGCTGCATGATTAGCTATATGTATGAAGAAAACAACAAAATCAAAGATGTTATTTAAAGAAAATCTTGGCAGCTGCCCAACTGTACTTAAATGAATCAGTTTTTCCAGTGTGCAAAACCTTCTTTTCTTTTCTTTTTTTGTTGTTGTGATTATTAGCTCAATGGAAGAGAAGATTATCTTTGATTATCTATGGATAATGATATAAAATTTTGATGTGGTCTTTACACAAAGCTATCATATTTCTTACATTTTGGTATTTTTTTCCACACAGTTATTGTGACTTCAAAAGTCTTGTAATATGACACATAAGTAATTTGGCCACTTTTATGATACCTTTATGGTAATTTTGCATTTGTAATTTTTATTTGTAATTTTGTCCCCATTCATTGTAATTAGAATATAATCACCTTTACAGTTGTTCAAAATTAAATGCAATGTTTTTTTTTAATTTTTTTTTTATACAGGACTGTATAAACGGTGTAAAAGGTAAATACGTAAACATCTTGCGAACCTTACTAACGAACCTTATTGTAAAGTGTTATCGTAGAAGCAAAAGCAAACGAAAAACTTCAATATATATATATATATTGAAGTTTTTCTTTTGCTTTTGCTTCTACGATAACACTTTACAATAAAGTTCATTAGTTAGTTAATATTTTTTAACTACTGTACATTAGTTAATATGAACTAATAATGAATAGCACATATACAGCATTTGTTAATCTTTGTTAATGTTATTTTCAACATGTACTAATACCTGATTAAAATCTTGCTAACATTAATTAATGCACCGTGAACTAACATGAAAAAATGATGAACAGCTGTATTTTCATGAACTAACATTAACAAAGATGAACAAATGCAGTAACAAATGTATTGCTCATGGTTAGTGCATGTTAGTAAATACATTAACTAATGTTAACTAATGAACCTTATTGTAAAGTGTTACCGCTTGTCCGCTTCTACTGTGCCTTGAATCAATGTGTACATAAATTGTACATAGATAATTAATGTTATTAACTTAAAAGTAGTTCATTCGCATATTGATGTTTACGTATTGATAGCTTAGAGCGAATGCAAGTGTCTGTATTGATGTTGTACATGTTCATTGGGGAATTAATGCTAAATTTAATACACAGAAATTCACTTCTCAAGGTTTACTTAAGGATTGAGAGGAAAATACTACTTGGATCCAGTTTACATATTTTGTCTCAGTATTATAAGAGACCTGTCATTAAAATGTTACTTTATTTTTATTTTTTAGTTTCATTTAACACTATCTAATTATACAGATCTGTCATTTAAAAAAAAAACAAAAGAAAAGAAAAGCATAATTGGTATTATGGTAAATCGAAGCTGTTGCTATATTGTTTAGTACCTTTTTCAGTTTAGCCTTTTTGTTTTTATTTAGATTTAGAGAAAGGTGGGAAGGGATAAGGAAGGACAACGCCCAAAATTCAACATCGACTGTGCTGCATGTCACTGCGATTTTATTACCATATTTTTAAGGTTTTAAGGTTTAATTTAAGGGTCCCACTTTATATTAAGTGGCTTTAAGTACCATGTACTTACATTGAAATTAATAATTTGATACAATGGACTTATTGTGTACATACATATTTTTACATTGTACTTATATTTAAAAAATACCAGCATGTAATTACAGCCATAATTAATTTATGTAATTACATCTGTAATTACACAGCTGACCCATCCCTTACACTTAAACCTACCCTTAAACCTACCCATACCACCACACCTGTCCCTAACCTTACCTGTATCCCACCTCAATAGCACCAAAAGTGATTTACAATACAACATGAGCACAATAAGTACATTGTACTTATTTTTAAATGTAAGTACGTAGTACTTAAAGCCACTTAATATAAAGTGGGACCGATTTAAGAATAGTATCAATTTGCATTTAAAAGAGTCGTCTGAGACAAGAGAAATAAGTGTACGTAAGTGAAGTACTTCACAAATATTAAATATGTGCTCACGTGTGTGTGTCTGTGTGTACATGTTTTTCTATCCCGGTGGGAACTTAAACCTGAACGCACACAGACTCATGGGGACTAGTGTCACTGTGGGGACCTAAATTGAATTTATTATTATTATTATTTTTAAATGTAAAAATGCAGAATGTTTCCTGTGATGGGTAGGTTTAGAGGTAGGGTTAGTCTAAGAGGATAAAATATACAGTTTGTACAGTATTAAAACCATTACGTCTATGGAGAGTCCTCACAAAGATAGTACCCCAGACGTGTGTGTGTGTGTGTATGCATTTATAGTGAGCATTGATTTTTCTAGCCCTAGATTTTTAAAGATGAATTCACCTGACTGAGCAGCAGATCGGATCAGATCTTAAAATCTCTCAGACAATCGCTCCTCTCCTCCCTTCAGGATTGATGGATGAGACGGGCAACAAGGTGGATTATTGGGGGAGGGGAGATGGAGGCAGAGATGATTGGGGAGTATTACTCTGTTCATCCCATTTCTATATGCAGGTTCTGACAGTTGTCACACATATGATTTAGATGAAGTGTCAGTGACATACTTCTCATTTACATCCATCTTTATGTATGTCTAAGTTAACCGAGCATACGTTTTTGACCTTCCGAATCAATATCAGTTGGAATTACATTAATCAGATGTACTTTACAGATGCAGATGTACAGATTTCCCCCTTAGATTGCAGTTCGGTTGATATGGCAGCAAATTTTTAAGCGCACTTTTTTATTGTGAGTGATAGCCAGTATCTGTAAGAGAGACCTCGTTTGCGCCTTGAGACGGTGACAAGCAGATACATTGTGGCAATGTAAAGGGGCTTAATGCAATCTGAGTGGCCCTAAATTTATTATGGCCAACAGAATGCCTCAGGGGAGCAAACCTCAGCCTCTGATTGGCTGGTGAGATTATCATCTCTAATTGGATGATTATGTTACCCACAAGTCCATTCTCTCGTTATGCTGGCCGTCGCAGAACTGCCAGAGGTGATGAATATTGAGCGCCTGTCATGGTCCGCCATCAGCCCACACTCAACATCAACAGATCACTGTCATATTTTCTACACTTCACCACTCTTATTGGGGCTTAATTGATTTTGGAGCTGGCTGTGATACTTCATTTTATCTCTGCAGTGGGAACTTGGCTGAAAAATATTAGTCATGTGACTGTGTCTCTGTGAATCCAGTGTGAAAATAACCATTTTGGTTTATGATGACATTGTTGTTACAATGTAGTATCACTGTAATAAGCATTTCAATACTGCTTGCATGTGCTTTTCAAGTTTAAGATGAATGTTCATTTAACACTCACTCTCACATCTATTTGATTCTTTTTCTGTTGTCAAAAGGACATACAGGTACTTAGGAAGATGGAAAAAAAAATCATAAATTGCTATTTCTTCCTGATTTGACCTATAACAAATAGGTGGTAGGTTGGTATACATATATTTTTGACTTGAATACATTTAGAAGTTACCATATTTTAGTTATCTTCACTATAGTCCCAGCATTTTGAACCCAAAGTTATCTTTATGTGAGGAATAAACCATAATTAAAGATGTTATTCGCTGAAGTATTCTGGTCCACCATACAGAAGCTGTCAAATCACATTTGTCCTGGGAATATTTAAACTTGGCTGCTGGATAAGTAACGAGACTTTAAAATTAAATCAAACTTGGTGCAATGTGTTCTGACAAGCTTGAATGGTAGTGATGCAAATCTATGAGAAGTAAACCCTGGCATGACACATATACAGCAAGCTGCAAGTTACGGAGTGTCTTGTCAAATTTGAATACATTTTATATATGGTGGAAAGGAAGCTTTTCAGTGAAATAATTGGGATCTGGAGAGAGGAGTATGACAGAATGTTGGGTTGAGCTAATGACAACAATTTGGTAGTCATTACAATTTGAAATATATACATTACTTGCGTCTTTGTCTCTAAAAGTCTTTGTATAAGCCTTATTTTTTAAATATATTTATTAAACATTTTCCAACTTCCAACAGCAAAACACAACTAATTCAACCAAAATCAAGAAACAAGAAATAAAGAAACATCAACAGAAGTATAATAATAAGCACATTTATCATAGGCCACTAAAAGGGTAAAATAAATAAATAAATAAATACACAACATACATTACAAGTTCAAAATCTTTATTTACTCACTTGAGAGTAGATGCATGGGAAAATCCTTCTGGAGAATAGTTGACAATTCAGTCCCTGGATTATCAATATAGGGCTTCCAGAAACCGTAATACTTGCCTGGCTGACCGTTAACTTGACAAGTTAAATATCCCAGCAGAATCAGTTCCATCAAAGTTTTGTGCCAACCCGATATAGTCAGAGTCTTGTCACTTATCCACCTCAGTAATGTTTTTCCTATAGCTGCCAAAGTAGGAAGAATATACAGTCTCTCTCTCTTTTTTTAATATAAAATCAAAGCTTAAAGGCAAAACATGTAGGGTTTTTTGCCACAAGAGGGCGCAGTTTCTGACAATAACAAAGGTGTAGGTTGATGACGCAGTGATGAGCTGAATGATGGGATATCCGCACGTGCTGTATTACTCACACAGATCAGTTTATTAGACAAATTAAACTTGTGAGGTAACGCAGCACTGCTTCACTCGGTCTAACGTTACGTTATCACACTAAAGAGTATTTAAATGTGTGTTGAAAGTTATGTTATACTACGTGTTAATTCGTTTGCTATACGAAACTAGCAGTAAGCTAGATCAACATCAGAATAAAATACTGACCATATTCTAACATTTTATCTTGTTGAGCTAACGTTACATAACATTGATTTGTTTTATGTACATTTGCTCGCCTGTCTAATAAAGCGGTCAAGTCATGGCTCATGAAGCTCTGACAAGTCTAAGTTAGTCGTGGATGTGGAGCTCTCGGCATCTCAAAAACGCCACGCTGATATTGATCCTCATTTCAGTTCTCCTTGTTTGTCCCAAAGTCTGCTTGACATGGTCTATGTTTGAAAGAAACAAGAACTGCATGCCACTGAACGTTATGCACTGCGCAGTTATCTCACGACCAATTCGTACGAATTCATACGAGTGATTAAAAAGTGGCTAATTCGTACTAATTCGTACGACCTCACTCGTACGAATTCATACGATTTGTCTAAACCCACGTGATGGTTAGGTTTAGGGGCGGGGTCAGGGGTAGGTCGTTCGTACAAATTCATACCAATTGGCCAATTTTGTAAAATATGTACGATTTAGCAAAATCGTACTAATTTGTACGAGTGAGGTCGTATGAATTGTTACGAATATGCCACCTCGTGAAATCCCTATGAATTCCTATGAGATCGGGTTGGAATTTCTCTGAAATTAAACAATCTTCTGAGATTTTTGTGATATCGTAAGTATAGTACACAACTGCTTGAAATATAGCACACTGTGTAAGTGATTTTTGGATATTTTATAACAAAATTCTTACATATTGTACCTTTAATCTGGCTGACCAAGGATCAAAAATAAAGGATCCAATGCCAAATCAAAGATATTAACAATTTCTAAAACAATGTTGGCTCAAAATATTTGTAACTTATTACAAGACCAAAGACAGCGAGTGAGTGAACCAATTTGTGTTTTGCAATTAGAGGTAAAAGGGGATTGTTAAATACACGTCCAGTTTGGTGAAGTATTCATGTCTATGTACAATGATTGCTGTCTTGTAATCTCCTTGTCTTGTGTGGACTTTTGTTATTTCCTCTTCTGTGCCATGTTTTGTAGTCCTTTGTAGTTTTTCTTGTTTATTAGTCTCTCCGGGTGTTTCTGATTAACCCCACCCCCTTGTTATCTTGTATAGCTTGTTTGCTCGTAGCTTGTTGCTTGTAGCTGTTTTCTATGGTCCTGTCTTGAGTTCCGTGTTTCGTTGTTTACCCTGGATGACAGGTTTGTTTCGTTAAAATAGTGCTTGCATTTGGATTATCTCCGCTTAATTCCTGGCTCAATGTTACAACATATTTCCCCATTCTTCTTCCCTTATAGCGAAAAAAAGTTCCATATCCCAAGCAAGTCTAGTATTCAGAACTACATTTCCCTCAGATGTAGCATTGAGAACATTGTAACAGACTCACTGACTTTTCTAGGTGTCTGAAATTGTAGTTTTTCTATAGGAAACAGACTTCTGTTATTACAAAATGTGGTATCTTGGTGTAAAAAAAAAACTCCTGCTTTAATAATTGATACCGTATCTGATACTGTATCAACTCCTCAAAATACATCAAACCTTCATCAAACAAGTCCATTCATAAGCAAACTAATGCCTTAAGTTCACCCATAATTTAAACCTCCCATCAGATCCACTTTGGAAGGAAGTTTGGATTGTTTGGTATGAAAGCAGAGGTTAATTTAGTTCTTCCCTTAAAACGGCAAATAGCCATCCATGCCTTGAGTGCATTTACAGTTATTTACAGCATCACAATTATCCAATGTGGATTTTTTTTTTTTTTTTTTTTTTTTTTTTGAAAAACAAATTCCCAAGTTGGAGTTTTGACAATGATTGTTCAAGGTCCAACCACAAAGAAAAGATTTCCTTTTCTGTTTTACCACTTTGTTCATTACATGCAATGAAATTACATTGTGACAAAATTCCTATGGCATCCTCATTTTAATCAACAAGCAGCAAAACTCTTTTTTTTTTCCAGAGTTGTTTTGAAATCCTTTTATTCGACTCGGCATTCAAACATATTCAGAAAACTCTTTTGAAACCCTGCCCTTTTGACAAAAGAGAGAACATCTTCAGCCCCCTGAATATTCTCAGTGTTCTGTGCTTGCATCTCCAGGTTACAGGGTCCTCCATTAAAACCTGCAATAAATCCACCTGCCCATCTCATCTCATCGTTCAAAGCCACAATGTCACAGAGAAACTAATATCTGTGCCCTTCATTCACTCGCTCACGCTTTATTTACCCGCTGACCCCCATCATGGTCCAAATGCACTGATCCGTGTCAGCGTGACAGACAGGGTGCGCGTAGCTGCGGACCGATTCATTTCAGCTTGCGTGATGGGAGGTGGGGAGGGGCATTCATCCAGCCCACACTCATTCAAACGTCTTTCTTTCACCAACTGATAGCTCAACCTCTAGTAAGCTTACCGTACGCCATCCGGGGCTCCATTCGCTGACCGCAATCGTTTCGGCAAGGTTACAAAACTGTTCTACGGCTTGTAGAATAGACTTTTGGCTTGCTTTTGAGTCTTTTGGGTCAAATACAAAAATAATAAGCGGTTTCGCATAGCAGCCTTTGAAAACCACAAAATGCATCTTCTTTCTATTGATGTATTCGGTTTGGCACCCTGCTCCGATGTTGGCTGCCCTCGCTCTCAGCTGTGTTTGTGTGTGTGTGGGGTGCTTATGCAAGCACCGCCGGAAACGCAGAGCACTTGAATGTCTGACTCTTGGCCTCTCTGACTTTGCTTCCGTTTTGTTGGTGTACTGAGAACATTAGCCGGCTGTTCTCGGCTCTGCCACCACGCTGTTAAAGGGATAATTCACACGAAGATGATTGTCGTTATTTACTCACCCTCATGTCATTCCAAAACCGTATGTTTTTGTTCCCTTGTGGAATGCAAGAAAATAGTGGCCAGTTCATTATAAACTGATTATAAACATTATAAACAGTTCATTATTTCTGATTTCTTCTACATTTTGGTTTCTGAAGTTTAGGAATTACGAGGCCGTTCTCATCCCAAGGCGTCATATACAACGCTTTTTGCCAAAGCCTAGACATCTAACGCACATGGCACCCTTTAGCTTCAAATGAGACGCAGATATATATGGGGCAGAAGGCGCCTCCTAGTGGTCTAACCCTAACCCTACCCCATACCTAAACCTACCATAGCCAAAGCATCTCATTTGACGATGAGATGTCGAATTGTCGAAGTGTCGTTTATGACGCCTTGGGTTGAGAATGCGTCGGAATTACACAAAGCACCAGAATTGCAGTGATATTTTATGTAACTTAAAGGCCCACTGAAGTGCCTTAAAATGTGCCACATTATTCAGGGTGTAGACGTTCTACTGAAACAGGAAGATGGAGTGGGACATCAATCAGCTCCTCCCCTTTTTAAAATAGCCAATAGCTTTTAGTTTATATCACAGCTCGACCAGAGCTCGGTAAATCCGCAGTTTCTACCTAAGCTTAGCTTTATAATATAGCATTCAAATTGGTCTGATGGGTTTTCTGGTCTGCTCGTGTCTCTGGACTGGAGCTACGACGGTTTCGCGTGACTAACGCGTCATTCACCCCAGTCGGAAGTATATTTACACTGTCTGAATCATTCCTTATCCCTTATATAGTGCATTAAATGCCATTCACCAGGTAGCAAATAGTAAATGTGTGAACTAGTGACCGATTTTAGCCACGACTTCAACAGTTATTTATAATGTAGGGACGGGATGGGACGCTTTAGTTTCGAGAGAGCATTTGATTGGTCAGAAAATCCAATGAGAAGCTGAAGTGCAGAGTGATGTCATCAAAATTAATCCATATTGGCTGAAGTAAGAGACTGTAATGGCGCTTTTCCATTACCAGTACCAGCTCGGCTAACACAGTCTCATCCCAAGACGTCATATAACTGACGTCTTAGGACGTCTTTTGACCATACGTCAACATCCGCCCTTTTAGGGTACCCTTTAACGTCAGTTACATGACGATCCTGGGACGTCATACAACTGACGCTTTACCTTTAACGTCGGTTAGGTGAAGGGGTAGGTTTAGGTCTGGGGTAGGGTTAGGATCCGATAACATCATCTAACCGCTGTTAAAGGGTACCCTGAAACGGCGGATGCTGACGTATGGTCAAAAGACGTCCAAGACGTCAGTTATATGACGTCTTGGGATGAGTCTGCGCTGGCTCGGCTTGACTCAGCTCGCTTTTTGTTCCGTTTTCCATTGCAGACAGTACCGCCACAAATAGTACCCGGTCATCATAGCGACGCCTTTCGTTCCTCATTGCCCTAACGAGCTCTCGCAGAATTCTCTCTTCAGCCACCAAACAAAGGAAAGTCTGCACCTCCTCGTTTGGCCACGGCGTATTCTTCCGAGTTGCCATAATAATAGTAGTAACTTTAGAAACTGTCTCTGGCCAAACTATTTAAACATGGCGGGGTTATTCTGGATACTCCATCTGGCATGTGTAAGGATGACGGAGTGAATGGTGACGATTCTCTCTGACCAATCAGCAGTCGGCATTGTTTTTACGTGACATTTTAGTATCGCCTTAGCTCGCTCAGTACCTCGCCGGAGGTGGTACAAAAAAAAGTACCCAAAAGCAGGTACAAATTTTACACATCGGAAAACCAAACAAAGGTAAGCCGAGCCGAGTCAAGTCGAGCTGGTACTGTGTAGTGGAAAAGCGCCATAAGTTTTGAATATCTTCTAAATGCAAATTTTGTAATTGTTTAGGCAAAATATGTAGGTTTTGTATGTATATAGCACTTTTAAGATTGTTCCAAAGCAGCTTTACAGTGATAATAGGAAATTAAAGTAACAAATTGTTTTTTGGCAGTTCTAGAATAAAGTTATTTTCCAGTTAAAGTTAGTTTTGATGAATTCACTTCCGTCTCAACAATCATTAGTTATTAACATAGGGGCCACTAACAGCACACCGTTTAAACAGAAAACTCTTAAGTTATCTCTACGCAAACTTTAATGACGCGAACCTGTGAAAATGCTGATAGCGTGCACATGTGCATTAAGAGTTCATTTTATAAGATGCACGTTTGAATATATGTATGCAGGCATCAGATGATACTTTCATTTTATCTCATAGTGTCGTATGAGAATCATCATAACATAATGAGAATGATCCAATTGCTCATTAACTTGTATAGTCTCTCACCATATTGTCAACTCTGACAAAGAAAAAGTAATACATTCAAATGTATTTGCAAAAAGGTATACAGAAATAAGATACAATATATAATTAAGAAATTGAAAGTATTGTATGCATGATTGACAGAAGAACTGAAAACAAAGAACTCATTTGTATTAAACATTTGATAGATCAATTACGTCTCATTGAAATCATTGAAGAGTACACTAAACCAAAGTCTCTGGAAAGAGGTTTATGTGATGTTCATGTTCCACAGCCTTGAATAATCAGACCCAGAGAGGTGATTTCTTCCACTGGTTGGGCTTTGTGTTTTGTTGTGGTCGGGAAGGTGCAGGATTTCATTTCAGCACATGATGTGCTTGGGGAATGCTGAACTTTTGGAGCTCCGAGAGGATCCTTGCAATCTGGAAAATGCAGCTGGCAGCTGGCAACTCAGAACCTGGTGTTACTGCTGTTGTCTATTTCCTCTCTGGGCTGGAGACTCAGTATTTGGCGTATTTATTAGGGTCTCCCAGGGATGCAGACTCGGTATGTGGATGTTATTGTCTCAAACCTTGCACACGGGAGACTCTGAACACCTCTTGAGCTACTCTTTATCTCTTTCTGACGTCCAGTCAAACCTTCACAGCATTTTCTACTTCAGCGGTTGAAAGGGACACCGCAGTTATGATGTCTACTATGAATATACCACACGGCACGTGTCCTAGCCATGATCTAATCCTATAAGATTAACAATTTGTTTGGCTACAGGATGTGGACTGGCTCTCTCTTCAAGCCCACCACTGTCTCGCGCTCACATTAAAATGGATAAGTTCGTTATCAAATTAGTACAAATTAAATCTTATTTAAAATGCATATTCAGTGAATTTTACAGTATTTGTCATGGAAAACAAGTTGAACGTTGACCGTGAAACGACTTGAGAGTGTGTAAATGACAGAGTTGTAATTTTTGGGTGAACTGGTTCTTAAAAATAGCTGTTGCTTTTGTCTTAATCCACCTTTAGGGATGGAGATACGCAAACTCAATCAGAGAATCCCTTAACCTGTTAACTGTCACCCCCCCTTTTTTGAATAGACATGAAAATGCACATTTCGAACTTAAATGGTTGTAATTCAAGAATGCTTTGGAATATAGACATATGATTGGTCTTGTTTTAAAGAAGACATTTGGCAGATTTTTGTAGAAGTGAAATAAATTAAGAAAGTGAAACAGAAAAAAAGTTATAGAAGTTTGAGTTTATGGAAATGTACAATGTAAAAATATTAATTATTCATATTTTACATAAAATATATATTTTCAAAACCTGGGCTACTCTAAAATGGCAGAAATATCAAAGCCAAAAATCTGAACAAGTTGTGTTTCAAATTTTAGGTTGATATCTCAAAAAATGAGCTTTCAGTAAGATTTTGTTTGAGCGCAGTACCAAACTTTTTCACTAGGGCACAATCAGACTCCATTACTGCCCATATAAGGGCGTCTGCATTTCCATTCATGTTTTGAGTGATATGAACCATTATTTTCACAATTTTCATACAATTTCTGAAGTAGTCTAGAGATCCTATTCAGAAGTAGCATGGGAAGTTTGGCAGATTTTGATATGAATTGAACCTCTAAGAAACACATACAACGAACACGCATGTAAGTCATAGCTAGCTGCCACGTCACAAATGGTGAATTTATTATTTTTTTCTTGATATTTCAAACTTTTCAGACCTTTTTTTTCCAAAATAATTGAATGGATTCTATCTTTTGAACTTTTGGCATGAAAACAAACTGAGGTATCTACCATTTTTTCATGATTTTTCATGTTTACTGCTATTTTAAAATAGTCTGAACACGCCTCATGAGTATGAAAATATTCTTGTTTTATATTGATAAATTATGGCTCCTCTGTAATATATTTTGAAAATCAGTCACCAAATATGGAAACTAGAGATTGTAAGCTTTCAAATGATATATAGTTTGTCAATATTATTTAAGGTATTTACTAAGATATTATTGTTTTAAAAATATAGTGGCAAACGTCCCACCTGTGGGACGGTGACGTACGTGCTAAAGACGTGTTATAATTCCCTCAGCTTGCCTAAAGATGGGACTGTCAATTTACCATGTCATGTGAAGGGGCTGGGAATAGGCAACATGATTAAATTTCTTTCTTTTGTGTAATTCGGTACATGTCAGATATTGTTTGTGGCGTTGTGGGCAAACGGCGGTGTGGTGAAAAAGCCCCGTTTCTCCTCTCGCTCTGACAGAAGAGGCTATCGGTTCTGTTCGAGAGCCTGGCGAGGAATGGACACACTGACATTATCTTCCTCCTGCTTCAAACCTTCTTTCTTCCTTCTTTTGGTAACAAAGCACCAGCACATTGCTGAAAGGGGCCTGTCACCCCAAATAAATGATCTGTTTTCAGTGACTTCATTACAATGGGCTTCCTAAATATGGACTCCTTGAGCCAACCCTAGTTGTCAGCTTCGGGTTTGACAGGAAAGTTCTTATGTGGGTGGAGGGCGGAGTGGAGAGAGTGTGTGTTGGCCGTTTGTGTGTGTGTGGCATGACATGGGTAATTAATAACCTCCTGTAAGCCTGAGTGATTTGAAGGCCAGGGCAAGAAGATAAAAAGAGCATTCACACACTAAACATACACACAAAAGACACCTGCTGTGTTTTATTCCTACTGATGAAGTAATCCAATTCTGCACTGCGTTAATAAATGAATATATATTTTGTTAAATAAGAGACTTGCATTTAAAACAGTCTGAAAACGTAGCTTGAATAAAACTAATGTATATATGGTCACACTTATTCTCACCATTAACTAACTATTAAATATGACTTTTGCCTAAATGAACACCTAATTACTTTGTAATTATTAATAGTCAGTAGGGTAGTTGTTAAGTTTATGTATTGGGTAGGATTAAGTGATGTAGAATGTGGCATAATACATCAATATGTGCTTTATACGACATTAAAAATATAAGACATTAATACGTACTAATAAACAGCCTACTTGCTTACAAGCAACTAGTTAATATTGAAAATTGGAGCCTAAACTAAAGGGTTAACATATGGTGGGAATGCAATTTTATTCACTTGTTCTACACATAAATAAATAAATAAATAAAAACCATTGGCTAAAGCAGTGGTGTGAGTTTGGGGTGGGGCTACATGTGTATTCAACCAATAACAAACCAGGCTCGGAAAACCTGTTTAAAAACATTCCTTAGTTTTACAATTCCATACAGTGCCGTTAACATTGCAGAAATCACACACTTCACCTTTACAGGAACCAAAGAACAATAACCCAATATTAACGGTTAAATGATCTGAACTCTTGAGGGAGCTGTGATTTGATGATGGGGGTAGGGAAAGATGAAAAAGTGAAAGTTAAAGAAAAAAAAACTGATGTGACAGTTCAGGAGGCTGAGATCGGAGAAGAGATAAAGGAAAAATCAGGGCTAAAGAGACAAGACACAGAAAGGGGTAAGACGCGAATGAAGGAGATTTCCTATTCCGTCAGACAGACCGTAGCTCATTCATTATTTTGTGGAAGCAATTACCACAGCCACCTGCTTTATCTGTAGCGCTCATTGTTTCCAGAGCTGTCTCCCCAAGCCCCCCCCCCCCCTCTCTCTCTCTCTCTCTCAGTAATGGTGGCTCAGCTCGTTTTGATTAAAGAACTCCATTTCAGTGTGTTAATAATGAATAGAACACACACACACACACACTAGTGCCATCACAGGTTGTGTACAACTCGCCTTGTCTTCCGATCCTGCTTTCACGAGGTCAAGAAACCATATCCCAGATGTACACAAATATTTGTGGTTGTCATTTCATGTTATATTTGTCTGGCTCTAACATTTAATAATCAACCTCTGCTGCACAGGTCCGCTGATGGGAATATGCAATTACAATGCTGATACAGCTAAAGCGAAGGCACACTGCATTATTATTGCAATTTTAGAAGTGATTTCATCAGGCGAACAAACACATTATAATTTTAGCGAATCCACTTCTTGATGGAGTTTGATTTTTGTCTTGACCAGCACATAAATTAATATGATAACAGCAATACATAAGATGTAGAAAAAGACTACTATAAGTTAGTAAATTGAAAGGGATGAATAGCTATCTTAAGATTTGTTTCTGTTATGTTGAGAATCACTTGAACATGCTTAATGTGACAAAAAATAGGCTGGGAATTGATTGGGAATTCAGTTTCCATAAAAAAGTGATTGGATTGTTAAAAAAAAAAAGTGGGCGTTTTAATTTGCATGTGTAAAAAGTGAAATTGAAGACCCTTTTCTCTACCTGATCTAACCCTCAAGAGTATCCGTGGTAACTTGATGTAGTCGTACTGTGTTAATGGTTTAGTGATATTAAATTATATTTGTAAAAAAAATATTGTTGGTTTGACTTAAAAAAGTAAGTGACCTGGTTGACTTAACATTTTAAGTTGATTGAACTGGAAAAAGTGAGTTAATATAATGAAGGAGATTAATTTAATCATCAGAAACTCAAAATAATATGTTATCTCAACTCAATGAATTATTTAAGTTGATTTGACAAAAGAAAATATGTTGTGATAACAAATCTTGAAAATATATATATTATTTTTTACAGTAAGCCAGTTTAGTTAGATGCAGCACGTCCTGTGTAACTGTTTTTTGTGGATAACCTTCTTCTGCTGAACATCTAAGAAGAATTATTTTCTTCCCTCTGTCTTATAAGTAAAGGTTTGTGCTCTGGAATACATCCAGAACTGTTTATTGAAGTCACTGACACTGGCTGCATTCACACTGTCAGCTTTTGGGATTGACAACCGCATTTACTTACAGGTGTGAGTCTTGAAAAGTCCTGTTCATACAGCAACTTACAATACCGTCTTGAATACTGTCTGTATGAACATGTAACGGAAGTCAAGCCTGTATTTTTTTACCAGTAACCAAATTAATATCATAAAAATGATGACAAGAGTCCAATAGAGCCACAAATTAATTTGTCCAATCCAAGTGTAGGTCTAAAATCTTGAGATGATAAACTGCTCATATCCCCATGTACGGATAACGCACGGTAGCGGATTTCTCTATGACGTGACAGACGTCTAGTTGTCCAGTCCGGTTCCATTCCCACAGCAAGGGATTTCCAGGAATACGGTTGTGAAAATGTACAGGTGTGAGTTCAGTTATAGAATGTGGATGTCACTCAACACAATAACTTAACTTATGTGTGTGTGAACGTAACCATATTTAATTAATAAGAACTCAAGTACAGGACTGACAACCGTATTATGTTACTGAGTGAACATGGCCTCCTTGTCCATCAAAACAGGTGGAGATGGGTAAGGAAACAAGGGTAGGTAAGACTAGGTGAACTCTGGAGGAATCTCATGGGTAACTGGGATTCCACAGGAGACAACTTCAGGTAAGTGGAGTGGGTAAATAGATTAGGTAAGGAGCCAGTAATCCACACTGGAGACCAGTGAGTGAGATGTGTGCTCTCATACTATGGATGATGAGTGAGCTGATGAGGAACATGTGCAGGTGATTAGAATTCTGGCGAGAGTTAGTGCTGTGTGTGTGTGTGAGATGGGGGAGTCTGGTGACACTGACATACACACTTATATACCATAGCTCTATATTTCACAAAACGCAAAAACTTTGCCATTGTGTATGTTTTGAAACAGTTTCAAAGTGAAATATCCAGTGAGTGGTGCTAAAAGCGAGTTTATTTTGTTTTCCGGAACAGATGAACGCTAATTTGGCAGCGAGGTCTGAATTGAGCTGTTCGGTGAGTTTCACTCAATTTTCTCAATTTTAAAATAGTGTACACATAAAGCCTAAACCTATCCGATAGTGTTAATAAAAGCAAATGTGATATAAAAAAATGCAAACGTAATCACAGCTTTTTAGCTTGTTTTTGAACTCTTGTCTTCGATCTCTTGTATCGTGACTCGTCTTTCGTGGGATTCGTACCCGAGCTCTCCATATCACAAGTACAAAATTACTTGGTATGTTAGCAAAACTGAACATGTGGAGCACCAAAATGTATGCGTTTACAAATCATATATTAGTAAAACGTGTTTTGTGGTCATAACATAATTGTGGAAGCAGCCGTGTGAAATCGAGTCTTTATTAATCAATAATCTGCCCCTGTAATCATACTGTAGTTGTGTGTGAAAACAATTAAAAGTGCCGGCTGTTTTACTGCCTCTAGTGTCCATTTCTGTTGGAAACTGCAGTGATATGTACGTATTGGTACCGGTTTTGCATTTAGCTAACATGTTGCCACAGGTACGTTTTTTCCAATAAGCCTGATGTTTGTCTAATTGTCTTGTTAAAACTATTTTTTTTTTTTATTTAAATAAATTTTTTTGAAACATCACTAGATAGCAAGACTGCTAAAGATTTTAAAACTTGTTTTCAGAGAATGCATTTTTAATGCTAGAGTTTTATCTTACTCCAGACAAATTGACATTGACATTTATATTCAAGATGTAATCTATAACACGTCTAAATATCTAACACAGTGTTGCTTCTAAAGTAGATTTGTCTTCTTTAAAGGATTTTTCGGCTGATTGAAAACTCATTAAAAAGTTGTTTTTGCAGTGCACACACATTTGTAAATAATTGAATTTGACTTAAGACAGATGTGGAAAATGAAACAGCTGGAGCTGCTGTGGAACAGTACGTCTAACAGAACGTTTTGTCAACTTAGAGCCTTTTGCATCGCTGCTTTTGTGATTGTTGTTTTCAAAACTGTTCTTGGTTTGGACATTATTACGCCTTGTGGCTTCTTCCTGGCTTTTTGAGGCCACTCCAGAGACAATTTCTTCCAGATTTGACACTAGAAAAGGGGTTTAGTTTAGCCTGGATGCCAGCCTGAACCCCGCCCACAACATTTTTTGGTCGGGAAGTTCGGTCTGGACTCGATCCACTGAGGAGTAATTATGATTTATGACAGTTCAGAATTAGTCGGGCCAATCTAATTGCCAGGCTTTATCCGATGATGGGCAGATGATCTGCAGTTACGTAATTATCACGTTATCAAAGAGCGCTTGGGTTGGTTTCTATCCAAAAATTATTGTAGCTGGATAATTGAGATGTATAGATTCCGCCATCGCGTCTGTTGTAAAAGAAATCGACAGCACATTAATTTTAATAGACGAACAGAGAAATATAATAAATGCATTTGTTGATCGGAAAAATGTGTTTGCTGTCCTTCCTACAGGATTCGGCAAAAGTGTAATTTATCAGCTGGCTCTGATAGTTGCTAAGAAAATGGGACGCCTGGATGTTGTGGTTTCTCCTTTGGTCGCACTCATGGAGGACAAAGTAAAAGAAGCAACACATTATTTTACTGCTACTTCCAGTGTGCGTGTTTTTGAGTTCTGTTGACAACTTTGCGTAGCTCGTAAAAATAAACACATAAATAAATAAACGCTTACTGCGTTGCTCTGATTGGTTGTTGGTCTATCCAATTGAGTCCAGAGTCTGTTTGTTTTTTGCTGGTTTGGTTAATGGTGCGTTCACAGTGGATGCAAATAGCATGTCAGGCACGAATGATTTCAATGCTAAGTCAATGCAAAGACGCGTTACGCGCTTAAAAAAATTTCTGCGGCATAGAGCACGGCGCAGTAGACACGAATACGCCTAATTTGCGCGTTAAGTGCGCGTTAATAGTGTTACGCTTGAATGATTTAGTTTATTTGTGCATTCAGGCGTTTGACGCGAATTCGTGTCAGCCACCGAGTTGAAAAATCTGAACTTTGCCGTCAATTCGCGCCGCGTTAACCAATCAGGAGCCTGCAGCTAGCTCACATGGTGAAGTATCTGGATGCTTCAATAAATTATTTTGTAATATGACTAAATGCCTAGTGTGGTTCTAATGCACAACAAAGCAAATATTTTATCACTTAAAATTTCATTTCAATATACAAGACATGTTCATTTTGTATTGAATGTTATTTATTCCATATCTAGATTATATGAAATATTATTTTGATGTAAAGACAACCAACATGCATGTGCATAAGTTCGTGTCTGGACGTGAGAGAGAAAGAAATCATAGGACAGGTTAATAACTTTTGGAAGCTGGCTCTATTTATCATCAAAACAAAAATAAATGACAGATTAGGTGGATGAGGGCGATGGTGATCCTCGCTCCCATGCGGGACAACAGGTCATCAAACTGGCAGCGGGACAGGCGGAAGTACCGCTGACAGCGGCCGTCATCCGGTGCACACGGTTCGCCTCTGAAGGGTCCGGTGGACACAAATACAGCGACGATGATCTGTTCTGTTCTCCAGAGCAAATACAGAGCGTTGACTCTCTCAATGAATGCTCAATCAACATAAAAAAGATGGCCGCCAACGGGTTTCGATTCTGACACCTAAATTTCGCTTCAAACTTTTGTTTTTACGCAGTTTCACGCGACGTGACACACGAATTAACACAAAGTGGTCAAGCGCAAACCAGACGCGAATTTGACATGCTATACGCGTCCGGTGTGAACGCGCAATAAGACACGCCTCATAATCAAAGCCCTATGGAGCAGTATCAGACTCACGTTCTGACTAGAATATGAGTATGACGAAGTCAGGCTAGGTTTTATTTGGCTGTGACTGTTAAATAGTGAATGTTAACTGTGTTAAACAAGGGGACTGAAATATAGGCAGACCCTTTGAAAGTTATCATTCTGCTGGCAACGAGTACAATGCACATGCAGAGTAGTGTGTGTGTGTGTGTGTGTGTGTGTGTGTGTCAGAGGGGGATGTGGACTGTGTGCTGACTGCTATAGCTCTTTAGAGCAGCTGAAGAGGTAATTTGGCTTTACAGGGGTCCAGATTAAAACTGATTATGGTCATTTGATGAATTGCTCCAAATTATAGACTTGGACACGACAGCCACAAATGTGCACAATTAAAAATTGGAGAGAATGAGAAATCCCTCTCCCTTTTTTCTTCACTCTTCCCATTCACTCAAATGCTCTTACAGTCTTTATTTATTTATCTCTGTCTGACCTTTTTTTTTATTATTCATTTTTTCCTGAGTTGAACTCTTCTGCTGTCTAGTTTTCTCTCATTCTTTTTTGCCTGATATACTCTCATTTATGGGTTGTTGTTTTTTTTCTGTTACATGGAGTTTACCTTGAATTAGATTGACGCAATTACTTAGGATGTCACTTCATCGTAAATATGTTGTGTTTCAAAGTAATGACAAATCTCTTTTGTGTGTTAACATATGCACCTGTAGCAGTTTTGTATTATTATTATTTTAAAAAATTACCTTATGCAAGTATTCAATCTTGTTGTGCTCAATAGCATTACAGTAGTTTAACGTTTTGCTAGCTTCTATCCTGAGTTGTGTCATTAATGTTTGTGCTTGCTTAGGTTGAGGCAAAGGACAAAAAATCTATGCGTATAAAAAATCTATAAAATCAGGATCTATGCACAGCTGTCTTTATTAATAACACAATCAAAATAACAATACACTCAGGTATATCATAACTTCTTCCAAACACGGACAGAACAACCAGCAATCATAGACAATAATGAACAAAGAACATCTCAAAATGAGAGCTATACTCTATAAATACGTATGGAAACAAATGAGATAATTAACAAAACACATGTGTAACACATGAGGGCTATTCAAAAAACATGGCAACTAATGAGCCGGCACGAACACCGGAACATGGTATGTTTACAGAACAACAATGTAAAGTTGTCAACGTTTTGTGAACGACTAAAAATGCTGCCTGGCCAATCGCTGGCGATATCAATTTGTAAAGAAACACTATGCACATTTAGACTGAACACATAATACGCATTATTTTTTACTGTTTCACTATTTTTACAAAATGTTTCAAATATTTGCGATTTCAGGCTCCCAAAATACCAAGGTCGGATAAATGAAAACTGCCCAAAACACTTATTTATCCTCTGCATATTTGCATTAAATATGTTTCAGAACTTCTTATTTTTTTTAACTTAATTCAGTATTCTCAACTTTATCACATCTAATAAGACTATAACTGTCTGTTTTTTTTTCTTTGTGCCTCGTATCTAAAGTTCACAGTTGAATTTATTATAAAAGACTCTCTGTCCTGTTGTGTGTGACTCAAACCTGGTTTTAATGGGCCCTGTGGCTATATGGAATTTCAACACCTTTCATGAACATGCTTTTAACTCCCGCCCACTGTCTAGCATTTCAGAATTAAGGCCTGCACTTTCTTTCTTTCTGTTTCTGTCCCCAGCTCTTGTTCTTCAGGTTGTGGTCTTGACCTAGCTAGCTTTGAAGGTTTTACAGGACTAAATGTTTGGATCACATGGCTGTCAGAGGTTACAGTGCTGGGTCATGATGAGAAATTGTGCCATTAGTAACCCAGTGTTACCTTTTAATACCCTCTCTAGGTCTTTCTGTTAAGCAGGCGGTTTTTGTAAGTGGCTCTAAAACAACTAGAAAAGAGAAAATGTCTTGGAAGGATGATGTGTGAGTTTCAACGTCTGTTTACTTGGGGACAAAATGTCCTTGTGCTTATAATGGATCTTTTGAATGAATTTGGTCCAGAACTAAAGCAGTTCCATTGGCTGAAATCATACAAAATCACTTTCACTGCAGTCATTATAATGAGCTTCATATAAAAACAATATAAGTGACATGATTCCATTTAGAAAGCTAAGGATATGCTTCTGTGTGTGTGCGCCTGCTCAGAGAACCAAATCTGTTGTTTTATGTAACAGATATCCCTTTATAGATTCCATCATTAAAGCCTATGGATTACATAAGGAGTAGCTTTTTCCTCGGCCCTCTGTGCTTGCTGATAAACGCAGTTGTTTGGTGGGACAGAGTTTGCCAAGCCTGTTATCGCCACTCCAGTACAAGCGCCAGGAAGGAGGCATACCAACGGAGACAGTTGCCATGGTAACACTGCTACTGGTGGCAGCCGTGGGATGTTGGGGACATTAGAATGGAGAGAGGGAGAGAGAGAGAGAGAAGGCTGGTGGAAGAGTTTCAAACAGTATGCACTCAAATAAACCTGGAATCAGAAAATGATAAAAATAAACTACAGTACATGTGAAATGCAGTGTAGCTGATTTAACTATTGCACACATTAACAAGTGATCGAATTCCTTCTCAGCCTTTATCTAAAGTTATTACTAAAAGTTCAACTCCTCTCGTGACTATGTGAAGCTGGTAATTCACAAAAGTTAAGTCAGCTTTCTTTATATAGCGCTTAATTCAGATTGTATTAAAGCAGCTTCAGAGTGATAACATGAAAGGAATACAACAGTTTGTGTCTAGAAGAAAATTTAATCATCATCCACCTTAAGTGAGGTGGACGATCGATAATATTGCTAATATTGTTGAATTTTAAATTTTCCCCACTAAGCTAGCCAAAACCCAAAAGCAACAGTGACAAGGAACCAAAACACCATCAGGTGACATAATGGAGAAAAAAAACATTGGGAGAACCCAGAGTCGGGGGCCAGTTCTCCTCTGGCCAATGAATGAACAGTGTATGACTACAGGTCAGAAGTCAGATTGGAACCAGATTGGATTCAGAACAATCAGAATATTAATCCAGTTCCATCTGGTTGGAAGTTGGAGTCATCACGCCGGTATGGAGACGAGTTTGTTGAAGATCAGTGCCGATGGCTGTCGTGCCGTGTTCACAGGGCTAATGAGGCTGGGATGCATCATGGATGGGTCCAGGTGCAGGTCCACCGTCTGATCTGGATACGGCCGGGATCTGGCTGACTTTAGTAAACAGGGAAGGGACTGGTTGACACTTCAGGACTGTGTTGTGATTGTGTCTAGCTGAAGGTCCAGATCTGGATTCGGCCTGGATCCGGTGGTAAACCTCGGATCAAAAGAGAGACTAATATTGGGTAGACGCCATCCTTCGTACGATGTAATAAGTACATCAGGATTTGTGGGGAGTGTTCTCGGTTCCGGCTGATCTAAACTATGCAGCCTAAATTGAATTATAGAAGTCCATAGTGTGTTATGTCTATGCTAGGCCAGTAATGTGTTTTTAGTCTAGATTTGAACTGACAGATTGTGTCTGCTTCCCGAACAATGTTAGGAAGATTGTTCCAAAGTTTTGGTGCTAAATAGCAAAAGGATCTACCGCCAGCAGTTGATTTTGATATTCTAGGTATTACCAACTGGCCAGATTTTTGCGATCGCAACATACCAGAGATGTTTAGTAACAAAGTAGAACTACTTAAGTACTGTACTTAAGTAGTAAAATGCTGTATCTGTACTCTACTAGAGTATTGTTTTTTTTTTTTCTCATACTTCTACTTTTACTTCAGTAGATATTTTCGATTAATTTAATACTTTTACTTCAGTATTTTTTTAATGTTCTGCTAGTTACTCGTTACAATTATAAAAAATTTTACGAATCATTCATTGCAAGTTGGCTTTCATGCTGCCTAAATCACACGCCAGTTTTATAGGGTAATGGTATTGATTGACACACACATTGACAGCTAATGCAGGGGTTGTCCTGCAATGACATTTTTTTTGGTGGCCGCCAAAGCAAATTTTTATCCCGCCAAAGCACCTTTTTGATTGCTAGTTCAAACTTTTGACTGCTTTCTTTAATAATTACATGACACAATACTTGTACTTTTACTTTTAGTACTTATATAGTGAATTTTAAAATAAACTACTTGCAATACTTAAGTACAAAAAATGTTGAATACTTTAGTACTTCTACTTAAGTGTGGTGTTTAAAGAGCACTTCAACTTCTACTCAAGTCACTTTTTTGATAGAGCACTTGTACTTTTACTTAAGTCCGGGTTTCTAGTACTTTATACATGTCTGCAATAGACGTGAAGCTGCTGCATTTTGGCTGTAGTTTGTTTAATAAGCGTGCAGGGCAACCACCCATAATAGCATTACAATAATCTAGCCTTGATGTCATGAACGCAGCATTAGCTAATTGTTCTGCATTTTACATTGAGAGCATATGACACAATTTAGATTTAAATTTAAGGTGAAAAATGTGGTTTTACAGATGCCAGACACGTGACTTTCAAATCAAAGGCTGTTATCAAAAAGCACATCCAGGTTCCTAACCGACCACGAAGACTTGACAGAGCCGCCATCAAGTGATAGACAGTATTCTAGATTATTATGTGAGGAAGTGTTTTGTCCAATAATTAGAATCTGTTTTATCAGAATTAAGTAGTAGGAAGTTGCTAGTCATCCAGTTTTATATATATATATATATCAGCTGCATTCTGTTATTTTAAAATATGCACAAGTATATTAGAAATAGACTGTTTACCTAGTGAAAAGTATTTAAGAATAACTTCTGTGACCGTTCTAAATAATCTCACTGCTCGAAAGATGATTCGGTCAATCTGGAATGCTTTACTGCCTGTGTATACATTTTTTTTTTTTTTTTTAACCTATCCCTCAATTTGAAAAATGTATTTTATGTGGCAATTCAGCTGGCCTGAAACAGAAATATATTTACATATTTAACTCAATAAGGAGATGCAATGCAACTGGAAAAAAAAAAAAAACAACATTCGTTTTTAAATTATTGTATGAATTTGCATTTTCGCATTTCGACATCTGTCTAGTGTTATTATATAGACGTAATTAACTGTTACATTCCACTGATTGTTGTCCACACAAGTAATTATGGGGTGAAAAGGGTGACAAAAAGAGATTAATTGAAATTATTTATTTTTTTAGATTGACAGTTGTAATTATTCTCCACTCTAACTACAGCCCTTTAAAGGTGTGACAAGAAATAGATGTTTTTTGTTTTTTTTCACTATTGCTGCTTCAATTTGCAAATGCACGCTTATTATTTAATGGAGTATGGGTCCAAAGAACTTACTCAAATAACAGCACGTTGAATAATAGCATGTCTAACTAAGAATACGTGGCGGCCCACCTGTCATCAGGAACAAAGTACTAGATATCTATTCAATAACCACCATATGTATTTTTCCTCACACAAACACTCACACACATAAGGCAATGACATAAGCATTAACATGGGCCAAATCCACTGACAACCCATAATTCACCGTGGCACTTTGGAACACATCTGATGTTCACGTCTGATTATAGTTATCTTAATATCAGGAAATCAATGAATACAGGAGGTGAGGAAAGATCGCACACGTGTGTGTGTGTGTGTGTGTGTGTGTGTGTGTGTGTGTGTGTGTGATTGAAAAATATATTCTCTGATTATTCAGTGTAGCTGAGTGTTGCATAAGGTACATATAAGACAATCAAGATCCACAAGTGCAGAAAATAGTTTTGATGCTTTCAAAGCCAATATTTGTGTGAAGTAGCTAAAAAGAAATGTTGCAGTATGATTGCAACAAATCAACCTTAAACACTAATAACATTCAAAGACCGATAACAAAAAAGAGATCCAAAGAAGAGGGGAAAAAGCTGTCTGTAAGAAATATGAAAGATTATTTTGTTCACCTTTCTCAAAAATGTATTTTACTGCAGACAAACACATTTATATAGTTTGTTGTTATGGTTTTTGGTTGAAAAAGATCAGTTTTGACTGAATTTTGTTTGTGTCAATAACTTTTAAGGGTTGGAGCAAAAGTGGAAAATTCATGAAGATGTGCACCTTTGGTGTTCAGGGGGTTTGAGATGTAGCAGTGCGTCTCGTGTTATGTACGTAACCCTAGTTCCCTAAAAGGGAAGCATCGGTTTCTC
Organism: Pimephales promelas; assembly: GCF_016745375.1. The sequence goes on from NW_024121144.1 coordinate 18,662,009, forward strand.
TGAAAGGGAACTAGAGTACTTCTCCAGTCCAGGGAAGAGGTTGGTGTTGTAGTCTGATCTACTCGTATAATGTATTTTTGACAATCCAGTCTAAAAGAAATGGCTTTTTTTTTTTTCCTGGGAGGTTGCCTCAGTGGCAGTCTTAATGGTGTGGTTACAGTATCTAACAGCAGGGTTTAACTGCCGAAGGTTATCAGCCAAACTTAGATTTCACTGGAAAATACAGCCCTAGTCAAGGCTGTCTTCAAGGTGTAGAAACTAGGACCACCTCAGGTGTGGAGACTATTTTCCAGCTGTCCTTTCATATCATCTTACCACATGTGAAAGAAGACATGATACAGAGTGGAAACTGGGCACAATCATTGCTAATAACCTGCCAACCAGAGAAGCTTGTACAAGTTTCTTGTTGTCAGCCTGCATTAGCCGAGGCCCCCAGATAGTGGTTCTGATGATGTGGGGTGGCACCTCTGTTGGGATGGCAGTAATTCCAGGCATATGGAGCTCTTCCAGTACCTTTCAAAATACAAGACGAGAGTGGTTTCGGCCTCTGATGTCCAGCTATTTCAGTCTTCCGGTTATCTTGTTTCTACCAGCCTGCAAGCTCCGGGTACACGGCATGACTTATGTTTGATAAGGGAACTTGGAGTTTTGATGATGTCATTTATAATAGATATTTGAGATATTTGCTAGGATATGTCATGGCATTGGCTGTTTAGTTGTTTTCAAGAGAGGATGAGAGCTGTTCCACTCTCTAGATGTTTACCTAGGCCTTCATTGCCTGGCTAATGGACTGGATAGGTTGTAAATGGCTCAGTCCATTCCTTCTGTAGATTTACATAGTTTTCTGCATGCCTGTTTGGCAGCCCCAGCAAGAGTCAAATGCTCTAAAAAAATGGTACCAAGAATAAGCACCTCTTGAATAAACCCTGTCAACATAGAAGGGTTTAGAACTTGATTTATACCATGACGACCCAAACAGGCTCAGTCATGGATAGGGTTGGGTATCGTTTGAATTTGAACGATTCTGATAACGATTTCGATTCCTTGTTTCGATTCCAGTTCCTAACGATTCTTGATTCCGATTCTTTTAAGAAGCAGGGTCAAAAAAGTTTAGCTAACCTTGCTAACCAACGGTCTTTCTGAAGGAAATACTCCTTCTGTCACAAATACTCCTTTTGTCACAAATTTAGCATTTTGCCGAGATTTCGTTATTTTTTAGAAAAGTGAAGCCACACTTTGGACCGCCGACGTAAGCTACTCATGTTCGACTCGCGCGGTTATGCCAACACTTCCGGTAGACGCTTCTTCGTTTCTTCTTCCGCTCGGCAAACTGTGAATATCGAAACTAGGAATTGAAATTTTAACTTTTGAGCGATTCCGGGAAAAACGAAAAGTTAGTCTCGGTTCCAATCGATACTCGATTCTCGATACCCAACCCTAGTCATGGATCGGTAGAGATGAGCTTTTTGTCTTTAGGCCTCTTAAGCACTGAACACCTTTTAGATAGCCTTGATCAAGGTGAATCCTATGGAGTTCCTCGTGCACTTCTTGAATACCAAACAGGGTGTATAGGAGCAGTAATTCAGAGTCTATCCCACCCCAGAAAATAATACATTTTGACATCCATAAGGCCATATTTGCCGTTGTAGAGGTGTGTAATTTCGTATCCCAGTGGTTTGGAAGAGGACACATTGGCCTGGTCAGGATTCACTCTTTTAGTCCTACAAAACTCAACAGTTTACTCAACATTGCAGTCATATGTCAGAATTAGATTTGGCTTCTGTAAAGGGGTAATGCATCACATCATCTACCAGGAAGGATTTGTGACACTTGATGGACCTGCAGTCAGCCACCTAATAATCTATGACAAGATCCAGGCCAATTGAGGGGCACCATAATGAAGAGTAGTGGCACCAGGGGCTTGGTAGTTTCTGAGGGTCAGTTCATTTGCAGATTTCACTGCCAGCGAATCACATATTCTGTCGACCGTACTCCCCACACCATGATGGCCAGTCAGGGTATGTCAGTGGACCAAGTCAAATGTTCAACGAAAGGCTCTTTTACTCCTAAAAGAAATTCTTGATACACTTAGAGAGCTGCATCTCTTAATCTATGCAGTCCTGTGTCCTATGATGACACATTTCCCATTGGAACAGAAAGTTTAGTTTTGACAGGGTATAGCTAAGGGGTTGTCTTTTTGTTTATTTTCTCTTCTTTTAAATAGCTAATAGACTTTTACTTACACCACTGTGGTGTTTTGTACATTCTAATTGCGTTCTTATTCTGGAAAGCTTTTATATGTGGACGACATTTTATGCATCCCTTGGCAGGCTGTAAATTTAAGAGTATTTTCATACCTAATTGTTTGAAGACTCCAAGTGGTCTCAAAATATAAGATTCATATTTGAACACCACAAATGATCCCCAGGCCCCCTTAAAATGACTAAAATATCTGAATATGGTTTGTGTTGGGTTCTTTTGTGGTATGATTGAGTCCCGTTTAAGTCCACTTATGCAAAAGGCTGTGAGGTCACTTACAGCTGTTTCCCGTTCTTTTCATGTAAAGTCAACCCTTTAGCGTCAGTTATATGATGCTATCCTCGGGCGTCATCTAACTGACGCTTTACCTTTAGCGTCAGTTAGATGACGCGGGTAGGTTTAGGTCTGGGGTAGGGTTAGGGTTAGACCACTAGGATAGCATCAGCTAACTGACGCTAAAGGGTGCCTAAAGCGTCGGATGTTGACGCATGGTCAAAAGCGTCAGTTAGATGACGCCTTGTGATCAGAATGGGCTGGTAAAGTATACTATAGACCCCTTTTCAGTTGGTAAACATGGTGACGTTTTTTGTGGGCGGAGCTTTGGTGGAGGCAGAACGATCCCTCTGGCCGCTAAACTAACGCTAGTTAGCAAGTATTGTTAGCTTGTTTTTTAACAATGACTGGAGAAAATCCGATTTTATCTTAATGTGTAAGGTCACTCAGTGTCCAGGACCACGATTGTTATTCTCAAAAGTTATTTTTAACTGACAGAACCAGATTGGCCGACCCGTAGCCGCCTACACGCTCACTCAATGCATGGACGATCTGATCTGAACGTTATGTTACCTCGGTTGAGTGGTCTGACTTCTACACCTACCTTATAGAGAAACGGATCGTTAATAGAAACTGAGGGCATATAAATCTTTAGATGCCTATATGGTCCTGTACAAGACTTGTGTGTATGATCCGCAGTTCTGCCGAGTCAGCGCCGAGACCACGACAATGTAAAGAGTGACATTACAGTGCGATTTTAATGATGTGAATATTTTCTAGAAATAAGAATTCCAGATACAGCATATTCATTTTTCATCAATTCTTGCACCAAACAACACAACAAGATGACATTTAATAATAGTAACAATAATTTAAGCTCCTTATTATGTAGCCAAATCTGTGCTGGTTTGTATTGGCCGCCTCCAGTTTTCACTCAACGCCGTGACGTAACTGTAACTGTGAACAACTGAAAAGGTATATATTTTATTTTATTTTTTTTAATTTATTCATCTTTAACAGCCAAGACATTTTTAGAAAAGTGTATCATCCCTAATACACTGACAGTTAACCTTTCAATGGTCCCGCTCTGAAAGAGGTCACAAAAATCTTATTCTACTTTCCCGCCTGCTTTTTTTTTTTTCTATGAGATCCTAACCAGAGGGACTGTCTTAATTATTCTGTAGTTTGTGCAATGTAGTGAGGTAGGCTATTGATTGCCCATCATATATAAAAGATGGTTCATAATGTTGAACATCCTGATAGATGACAGAGAGAGCCTCAATAAAACATGAGCCCCAGCGAGCAGATGAAAAATTTATACGAGAGAAAGAGAAAGAATGAAAGAAAGAATTGTTCCTATAACATTACTTTTAGATATCTGCATAAAAAATAGCAGGCTTTACTGTCCTGTCAAAAACATCAAATTTCATTCCACTGCTTTTCGACTCTTTTTATAGGATGATCATTTCTGTGAGTGTGTGTAAGAGAGCGAGACTGGGGCAGACAAAGGTGCCGAGATAAGTTATCAGACACACTCACATCCTCTAATTACCTTTTAATAGACAACCATTAAAGATTTCTATCATGAACCATAATTAACCTGGGTCCACTCACACGTCACTCACTTTAATCTCTGTGTATGTGTGTCTGTTGGAACCATCTAGAGGAAAACTGTAGAATTTTGAAAAGTTTAAAGTGATTATCTGATTTACATCTTGTCAAGTGATAACCTCAGAAATGAAGCAGGTGTGTGGGGAATAAAATTAAAATCTCAGGCCATAGAATATAGACATTCTCTTAACCACTGTCAAAGCATTTTATTAACGTATGATTTATGGTACCCAGACAAAATTCACCGTTTTACTGGCTAATCAAAGTGCCCAGCCTCTGCCTAGAAGCAGAGAAGAAGTGGAGAAACGGAGTGGAGTAAATTGCTTATTTTTACATTTTCTATCTATTATCATTATCTATAATTGTTCAATTAAGCTTTTAACAAAAAACACTGCAGATATTGACATGATATTACAAATTATTTTTCAGTGCAGAAGTTTCTTTAAATGTTATTCATTATAGATATCCACTATAAATAAATAACTACAAGAATGACATTTTGCACTAAACTATAAAACTATTTGCATTAAAAAAACAGTGTTTATGATTGTCCTAGTAAATTAAAATAATGTGATGAAATCCAGTTTGCAATATCAAGCAGCATAACAGACTGTTTTTGTACAGCTAAAACCACTTTTCTTTCAGTCGCCAGTTGCAGCAATGCCATAAATTAGTTTTTTTTTTTTTTTTTTTTTTGGTTATCCAAAGAAACATTTTTTTTGTCTAGAACCTTATATGAAGAATCTTGTTATAGTTTAAATGAGTAGTTCACTTTAAAAGAAAAAACTTTTGGTGATAATTTACTCACCCCCATGTCATCCAAGATGTCCATGTCTTTCTTTTTTCAGTCGAAAAAAGAAAAGTTTTTTGATAAAAACATTCCAGGATTTTCTCCATATAATGGACTTCATTGGGAACCAAACGGATCAAGGTCCAAATGAGAGTTTCAGTGCAGCTTCAAAGGGCTTTAAACAACACCAGACGATGAATAAGGGTCATTTTCGAGTCATTCGGTTCATTCAACAATCGAAATGAATGAAATTGAAAAAAGATTTGTTTATTTTGATGAACGAGTTTGAACAGGAGAGTCACGGACATGCATCACAGAACAGAGCAAGGTGACCATTTGTGCTTATGAAACTTGAACTTTTTATTTTTTAAATGACCATTTCTTTCGCTAGATAAGACACTTTTAAAGCACTTTGAAGCTGCACTGAAACTCTCATTTGGACCTTGAACCGTTTGGTTCCCAGTGAAGTCCATTGAATGGAGAAAAATCATGGAATGTTTTCATCAAAAACCTTGATTTTTTTTTTTTTTTTCAACCAGAGAGACATGGAAATCTTGGATGACATGGTGGTGAGTAAATTATCAGCAAAAGTTTTTTTTTTTTAAGCCAAATTTTCTCATCAGTGAAAGGGAGCAGGCGAAACAAGGTAAAACCCGGAGTGAATTTAAAGTGGAGTGATTACTGAATGCATTAACAGGGGAAGAGAAATTGCTATTACTCCACTCCACTCACATATCATGGTCCAGATATGCAATTCATTCCTTTTGGGTCTACATTAATGCCTGACCCATTAGCATATCAGCCTTAAAACCATCTCAGTAGGATAGTAACATGCTGGCACATCTGATTTGCTTTTAAAACGAGGCTTTAAATTATTGACATAATTAAGTGTACCCTAAGTATTATACTTTGCTATCCAATTCATTCAAGTCTCTGACTAACAGTTTTGAGTGTTGGTCTCTATACTAACACTTAGTGGCAAGTCAAATAGACAAACATAACTGTATATTCTGCTTTGTTTTCTGAGTTATGTCTGTGAAATAATCAGTACTTATTACTTCTGGACAGACATAAATTGAAGCCTGAAGCTTATGTTCCACATCGTGGTGACAGCCGTAGGATTATTTGAATGAATTTATGTCCTTGCTGGTTTATCTATTTCAGATAAAACCCCCCACTATAAACAAACCAAACTGAGGTTAGTCACTTTACATGTCAATCAGTCATTTCTTAGCCAGAAATAGACCATACTCATATTTCTATCTCTCTTCTTTCATTCTGTCACACTCTCCATCTCTTGAGAATAGTTTTCAACATTCAGCGTCCCTCCACTTTATAATTCCTCGCGAAAACCACTGACACAAGAGACCAGCATAAAAGAAACTCAGTCTATCATACAAGTCAGTTGGCGAGTAATTGAGCGATTGAACAAATGTCAACTGAGCAATTGCGTGTTGAACAATTGTGCAAAGTGTTAATGCGTACACTAACAAACTGGACCCATTTGCAATCATACACGCTCATGCGTGTGCCGGGACGTTAGGGTTGTGTGTGCCTGTGCATACATGAGTTGGCATCTTTGTTTAGTCGCTAAGTCTCAGAGTTAGCGTGGGTCAACCCGGTAGATTAGAACAGAGCTGGGTCAGACTCCGACGTGGAACAATTTAGCCGTGTGAAAAATTAATTACTCTCGAAAATGAAGTGACAGACGGAGGGGAGGAGAGGTGAGGTACGAACCCCCCGCACTCTAGAGCGGAGAGGGAGGCGCCGGGCCGAGCGCGACCCAGAGCAGTGAGCCGGTGTGGGGGTTGATTGAGAGGGCAGGGTCGGTCATCTTTCTGGCTGGATAATTTGGTTTTGACAGCAGCTGTTGCATAGCCCCATCCTGCCCCTATTAAAGAGGAGAGACGGGGCTGATTATACGCACACAGGGCAACACAGACCTCCTCCGTCACTGTCACTGTTCATGATCACGCAGGAATTGAACAAAAAAAACGTCTATTCACCCTTATGTTGCTCCAAACACTTTCTTGCATACGTGGAACACCAAAGGAGAAGTTCAGCAGAATGTTCGGATGAATGTTCAATCCAGTTCAATCCTACGACAAAAGTCATCTAAATAAATTGGGGTCGTATTATTTTTTGTCGATTTGATAGTCTTTTGTGAAGAACGTGTTATAGTATTATTTATACCCTTATATTTTTGATTTAAGAAGAAATCCGTCAAAAATGTAAAGGGTCTACTTTTATGTGTGTACACACACCAATAGAGGAGAAGAAAAAAGGATGAGCGTTTTTAGTTTTTATACTCATACTTCTCTCACAGACATAAGAAATACATCCATAGAAACCTTGAAATATACATGAGCATGAATGAGATTAAATTAAATTTGTTAAAGGGGACATATCATGCAAAATCTACTTTTTTAGCCCTTAAATGCATTTTGTTGTATATTTGGAGTGTTTATAAGTACAGAAAAGATGAAATTATTTTCTTCAGGTGCTTCGTTTATATCTTTATATTCTGTTTTGGTCATATTTTTCAACCTGTTCAGATTTTTCTGTTGTCTATGACGTTTTTTTGAGCAAGTGCGTCACAGTATTTGCAGCGAAACTGACATATAAGGACATTGACTACCGGTCCAAAACTTCGAGCAATCCGCCATTATTATTTCTCGCTCCGATTTTGTAGTCCAAGCTCAATGATGCAGAAGTTACGAGAGGGCAAGTCAAAATGTTCGGTTGTTGGATGAAGTGACCTGAAGCACTTCAAGTGTTCCCACTTCAACAACCTCCGCCAGTATAAAGAAGGGTTTGTCGATTGACTTCGTCTGAATGAGAGGTAACTTCCTTCTATCTTTGCAGACGACGAACAGAGCATTTCGATAAGCTGTAAATATCGTTAATAAAAATAAAGTACTTTACTTTCTTAAAACACATGGTGGTCATGGTTTAGCAGTACCTTTGTCTTTCTTTGTTTTTGTTTTGAAGAAACGTTACACGTCTGCAGTATTATTGTTCTTGAGTTTCATCAATGGTCATTTAGCTGCTTTTCTGATGCTTTTCTAAACGTATCATATTATCAATAGAGATTGTTTGTGGTAAGATTAGACCGTAGTCATTTATCTTGTCAGTGTGCTTGTTTTAACAAGAGAAATAGTCGACTTTCAATAATAACACAAAACAGTTAACTCGCATACCAATACATCCAAATGAAGAGGTTGTTCTGCAGGTTCGTCGTCGTCTTTATCAACTCACTCGCTCTGGCTCGAATATGTAAGGCTTGATGGACAAGTCTTCTGTTGTTGACATTTTATTAACGTGTGAATAAAAATGTTCTTTAAAGGTATCGAATATAATCGTATATCTTTAATCAAACTACAATAATGGCCGAACGTGGGGAGTTGAACTGACCGTGAACTGATCGACCTGGAGAGCGGGCGGGGTGTGACGCATCTCCTTTTTATTTAAAGGGGCTGCTTTGAAACGGCTCGCTCAAAGACGCACATCAGAAAAGAGGTAGAAAAGGGGCCTGTGGCGCTATAATAATGAGGAATTCAGACCCAGGCATTGCAGTTATGTTTTATATTGACCACAACGGTATGATTTATATGTAAAAATGAATGATTTAAAAGCATGATATGAACCCTTTAATATTTGCATTACCTCACAAAGATTTCAGAAGTCTACCAGTATGGCTGTCCAGCCCGTTTTTAACCCAAGGTGTCATATGCTGACACTTTTGACCATGCATAAACATCCAACGCACATGGCACCCTTTAGCGTCAATATGAGACGTAGATATATATGGGCCAGAAGGTGCCTCCTAGTGGTCTAACCCTAACCCCCCAGACCTAAACCTACCCATAACCGAAGCATGTTTATTTGACGCTAAAGGGTGCCATGTGCGTTGGATGTATACACATTGTCAAAAGCGACACTATATGCCCTAGGATGAGAATGCGCTGGGTCAATGCATTTTCATCCTTTAGCGTCATATGTGACGCTATATGACAACACAGCCAAATACTACGCACATGGCACCCGTTATCGTTAATATAACACACGCTGTGATGGGTAGGTTTAGGTGTGGGGTGGGGTAGGGTAGTCTCATATTACGCTAAAGGATTTATAACGCCTTGGGTTCGGAGGTTATATTAACGATAAAGGGTGACGTGCGTAGTATAGCGCCGTTTTGTCATAAAGCGTCACATATGACGCTAAAGGATGAGAACGGGCTGTTTGGACTCTCAGGATATCAGTTTTGAGAAAAAAAAATCACGATAATGATGTTATCGAAAGGAAAAAAATATACTTATTTCTTATTTTTATACTTTAATGAAAAGTCTAAACTTTTGACCATTTGATCTATCTGCCCCCCCCCCCCCCCTTCTCTCTCTCATTCTCTTCTTTCTATCTCTTCGTCTATCTGACAGACAGGCTGTCTAGACTGTAATTAATTTGAGACGTCCATATCTCTAGGAAGAACATGCGTTATTGAATGAACACACACCCAGATACCAAAAGCCAATGTGCAGGATTAATGATATGAAACTTTATGAGTGCGAGTGCAAGGCTCCAGACTAACATATGAGAGAACATCTGTAGATGTTGTGCAGATGGTGGCACCAGCATCTTAGTAGCTCTAGTAGTCAGGCCTTTAAACTGTAATTGTATTAATAATTGAATAAAATTGCACTTTTCCCATGAAAATACACTGTAAAGAAATAATTTTTAGGTGAAAAATAAAATGGTCATTAAGTCTCCTTAAAAATACAATGATAAAAACAGCCTGCACTGTTTTTATTAGCCTGGTTTTAACGTTTACACAATCCATATATATATAATTGTTTTATGAATTTAAATAGTTAATAGAAGCCTATTACTATTTTTGGATGTATGTAAAACATTGTATTTAAAGTCATTTGAAACTCAAAGAGCAACAGTGGAGTTTAGTAAATGGAAAAACAACTTGCATTTTATACAGAAAAGTTGAGCATGATTAAAAAACATACTTTTACTTTTCAACATTTCAGCATAACATACTTTACAACATTAATTATGCTTCTATATTATCACGTTGTATAAATACAAACATATTCATTGCATTTAATTACGTTTACATTTATGTATCTGCCAGATGCTTAATATAGGCTATAATTATCACTTCATGCATTCCTGAGAATCGAACCCATGATTTAGGCGTTGCAAGCATGCTCTACTGTTTGAGCCACAGAAATGTGTTTGCATTGAAATTGCAAATATATGTCTTCAGTTTGACTACGACAGGCAGCCAGCAGCAGTTTTTAATTATCTTTTCATATTGAATGTGTCTGTGCACTTGTGAGCACACCCATCAAGCAGATTGAAACAACTCCCTGACCATGTTTTGTCGAGCCAAAAGAGATTTATCTGAAGAGAAACAAACAACGTATATTGCTTTAGTGTAGACTACGCTATCATACAAATCTTTTCACAGTATGTTTGATCTAGTCAGGCTTTCGAACATACCACAGACTGACACACTGTGTGCAGGGCAAGGCTTTTGTGAAGGATTGTGGGTAATGATCATTACACAGTTTGCCAGAGCTAAAACTACCTATTACACTGATGACAGTTCTTAAGGGAAGTTCGCTTGATACACTTTTGCTACTATTATTGACAATCCACCGTCTTCTGTAATTTTGTCTGGCCCAACCAGACCTCAATCGGTGTAAATAACATTTGCCAACAATGCGGACTATTTGTTTGTTTGTTTGTTTGTTTAGAGATGCACAAATCATTTTATTAGGCTCACAGAGAGTTTTTCTTTAAATAATGTATTAATAAAATATGTCTAATGCATTACCTTTTATACACTTTAAAATCGTTAACCTAATTTGACATTAAAAGGTTATTGGCTGTTTCATTTATACTTTGATCCTTACCGAGCTTCAATGATAATTATGCAAATGCATTCATTTGTGTTAGGAGTGGCATCATTGGGTCCTAAAAAATCCAGTTCCAACCCTTCCATTAGAAAGAGGACAAATTATACATTGTTGTGATGTATTTATACGTTTATATGGGGTTTATGCTTTGAAAGCTGTACATTTTGTTGGCCTTGTATGTTTCAGTGTCTATTCAAGTGGGAGAAAAAAAACAGTCGAGTCTCGCAATAACATGAATCAACAAAGTTTTGTTCTCTGATACTCTCTCTCTCTCTCTCTCTCTATATATATATATATTAGGGGTGTGCAAAGCAGCCGCTATTTGTATTTGTATTTGTATTTGTTCAGGGAGGAAAAGTATTTGTATTTGTATTTGTATTCGAGTAAAATTCAAAATAGGCATACAAATCTTTAAAAATACTTTATAGTGTATGGATTCTTTAATTATATCCATTATAATAATTATGGATATGCAATATTGGTTGATTTTTTCTATAAATCCAGCAATGAACATGTAACAAGAAAAGTCATTGAAAAGAAAATAACAGTCAGACATTACCTCATGAACCATGGTTAAACCAACAACTAATAAAATACAATTGTGAACATTATGAACCCCAACACCACGGTGGAGGACGCTGTGCAGACAGAATAAGTTATATGGATAATTTATAGTGAGGAGGTTGATTATGAGCCCGACGCGAAGCCTGAAGGGTTTTCGCTATAACAACGCCTCGCTCTACATTACCCCGCTTATTACATGGCTACCTACCAAATAAATCAATAATTTGACTCAAATAATGGATATAAAAAGGAGTTTATTGATTTAAAAAACGATTGTATCGCTCCCGCTAAAAAAAGAAAAATAGTCCGTTCTGTCTCTACGTTTAGAATCCATGGCAACGCTCTGTTTTTCATAGCAACGGTGTGTTATACTTATAAGCAGCGGCCTGTTATAATAACAGACCGCATTCTACATTAGAATTCAATCAAGCCATGAAACAAATAATTACCGTTACCGAGCTAACAGAGCTACGTAAACAGAGCGAACATGAAAGCACCCGTCTGCAGACGTCAATAATGGAATATACTCCCGATCAAACTCCGCTTCCCGAAAGTTATAAACTGCCACCGGAACATAGTTAAGGTACTTATCTATTAAACAAAAATAGTGATGCAGTTAAGTGTTTTTTTCGCTCAGCCGAGCCCTCTCTGTTGCTGTGTGGAGCAGCCTGTGTCAGTCACCTCTTCCTGAACGTCACTCACTCAACTCGCGCACTGCGGTCTCGTGAGGAACGCAGCTTTTTGATATAAAGTATTTCTTGTTCCCGAATACAAATATTTTTTTAAGTATTTGTTCCGAATAACTATTCGTAAAAACCACATTATTTGTACCTTTCCGAATACCGTATTCGGATTCGGCTCCACCCCTAATATATATATATATATATATATATATATATATGAATGGTCAGTGTAAGGGAATACAAGTGGAAACCAGGGTTATACAATCTTAATCAATGAGTAAATTATTTATCATAGAAAGCTAGGTGATAGTTGTAATATACACTGATGTTTATACCAAACATGCACCGATACAAATGAAACAGACTTGACTTGAAACATGAGATGACCATGGAAAACATACTCACCAAAAGTACACTGAACAGAGTTAGACAAGAGACAACATGAGAGCTTTATTCACATAGAGAGAAATGACTAGCAAGGAACAGCTCTGAATGATCAAGCAATGAACCAATAAGAAAACACATGAGCAGAACGACCAATGAGAACAGGCTTGTTGGACTTGAAGCGGCGCTGCACAGACCAATCAGTGTATGGCATCAAAGTATCACGGTGCAGCACTGCGTCAGGTCTAACAAGTGTAACATAACACATGAGATAAGGGAAGCACATGGCAAACAGGAACATAACTGTGGCTAAACTGCAAAGTATACATGTCAAACTTTGAAGACATGAAACATAAAAAGGAAACAAAACTGGTTAGGTTGATGAATGGATTGGTAGATAGATAGATAGATAGATAGATAGATAGATAGATAGATAGATAGATAGATAGATAGATAGATAGATAGATAGATGGATGGATGGATGGATGGATGGATGGATGGATGGATGGATGGATGGATGGATGGATGGATGGATGGATGGATGGATGGATGGATGGATGGATGGATGGATAGGTGGATAGATACTAAAATGAATGTATTTTTAGATTTAAAACACACTTTGAATCCTAGATTATAGAAATAAAAAGGATAGATAGATAGATAGATAGATAGATAGATAGATAGATAGATAGATAGATAGATAGATAGATGGATAGATGGATAGATGGATAGGTGGATAGATATACAAATATATGATATAAAGAAAGCAATAACCTTTGTAACAATCATTGCATTCTTATTTCTTTCTTTTTTTCTTTTCTTTCTTTTGTTCTTTCTTCTGTCAGAGTTTGTTTATTTGTGATCGTTATGCCAGTGTACAGTGAATTAATGGATTTGTGTATTGATAGGATTTGGAACACTCATCACAGATTTGTTTTTGATTTATTTATATAAAATAATAATAATAATAATTTTGAAGCACTCAAATACATACACACACAAACACACAGAGAGATGGATGCCCCATGCAGTAATCAGACCCACGATGGGAGCACAAATATAATTTGATGGATTGTGGATGAGTGCGTGAGCCGTGGCATCTCCATGACGATAACACCCAATTTTTTGACTGACAGGTGGCACTGCATCGTGCCGTTTACCAATCGGAGGCCATCAACAAACTCATCATAGACGAATAGGGGAAAAAAAAGAAAAGAAAACATCAATGCAATTGAAACTGAAAAAAAAAAATAAGATGGTTGTGTGGGAAATGCATATGGCTACTTTTTATTCATGGGTTTACGCTGCAATATTGGTCAGGTCAGCAGAGCAGAAGAGAAACACACGTTCATTTTCAAATCCCACCCGTCATTCTATCTTGTCCAGCTGAGATAGCATGCTGATGCACATTCACTACTTCAGGAAGCCAAGAGAGTCTTATATCCGCTTATTAATATCCATATCAATATATGCAGTTCAGAGCAACAACCTTCTGGTACATATGCTGCTAAAACCATCGTTCATAACTAACTTATGCTATAAACTAATCCAATCGGCATTCACATACAGTTGTTTCCTTATTGATGGCCATTCAGAATCATCAAAAGCCATTATGAATCGCTGATCAAACTACATACTTTATAGGAAAATTTAAAATAATATCCACAATCACATTTGAATATGTTTATAGGATCAATTTTGATGATAGCATTATTTTAAAGATGATCCTTTATTTTGCACTAAAAACTTTTGAAAAGAGAAAATATGCATTGACAGGGTTGCCAGTTGATTTTGGAACTAACACGGGGGTATGTTAACACTTCTGTCAAGCAGACACAGTTATCGCCCAAAAATACGCACAATGTATTGACTCCAATTGAAAGCAGCGGCTCCAAGAAATTTTGGATGGCAGTTTTTACTCTAGCTTTTTCTTATGGCAGTCCGAACACTCCAGAAATCATCAACTCGGCACCTACCAATTTTACAAAAAGTGCAATGTATTACAGCTACAGTAGGCTATACACACTTGAAGACAGAAATATTCCAAAGATTGTATTATTTTGTAGAATGATTTTTAGTGCTTGCTAATATTTGTTTTTATCCATTGCAACTGTCAAGTACTTCATCTCAGAAGATAATTTACCTAATAAGTATATCCGGCTGCACTCAAATCAAAAGTGCTTTTCACACTGCGATTAAAGGTAGGGTTGGTAATTTCAGAGAGACTTGCTTTCAAAGCCACGCCTCCTTCAAAATATGTGGCGGGCATTGAATTACGTGCGTTCTGACCGAAATGAAATGATTGGATGAACATTATTATGGATGGGACATTATTTGCGGGGGTAGCACTGCTTTATACCATGTGGTGTTATATTACAATATTATGGCTAGATGCTAAGTAACCAATAGCCAATCACATGGCTCACATTCACTTGCTTTAGACAGTCATGGAAACAGTGTGTGTAGAATTTGAGCCATCATTTCTGCGTTTAAGGGGGGGAAATGTCAAAAGATGATGGAAAATGCACCAACTGGAGTAAAGAAGAGACTTAATTTAAGTTTAATTCTTAACTTTATAAAAGCCAATTCAGGATAAACTTGATAGTACAATCGGCAATATAAAACATGAGGACGTGCAATGATAGAAGCTTTATTTAAACAGGTCGTGCGTGAAGAAAGAAAGAAAGAAAGAAAGAAAGAAAGAAAGAAAGAAAGAAAGAAAGAAAGAAAGAAAGAAAGAAAGAAAGAAAGAAAGAAAGAAAGAAAGAAAGAAAGAAAGAAAGAAAGAAAGAGAGAAAGAAAGAAAGAAAGAAAGAAAGAAAGATTTTTTTTCCCTTTTTTTGGACAGCTGCTCTATTTCCTTTAATGTTACACCTCATTTCCCATTGAATACATGCCATTCAATTGCCTGAGGCTACGGTCTGTTCTGCTCGTTCCAACTCTGTGATGTAGCGATATTTAAGGTATCGTAAAATGTTCAATTATAAACTTTGGATATCAGTGTGCTGCAGGGGCCTACGCTATTACATTACACGTGTGAGCTATGGCTGGAAGCAATAAATGTGAGCAATGGGAAAGAAAGTGGGTGAATTAAAGTGTCAATATCACTCTTAAGCAAATTGTTACTATTCAAAAATGAGCCGAGAATCAATAGAGACTAGGGCCTTAATTCTTAGCTTCTGGATCAGTAATTCTCACAAGTGATTTTCTACTGAATACAGACAAACTATCACCTACAAACCAATCGAAGAGATTTCATACCTGGCTCATGCATTTTTGAGTACATGCAATTGTTTCATTTTGTGAAATCATAGGCCTTTTATTTATAAGGCTGTTGATTTTTGCGATCCCTCATTGACATTGTCATGATAACAGGGCAGAAAATGTGACGAATAGCAAGACATTTAAGTGCAGACCCTGCAATTTTCCAACTACAAAGTGATACCTGCTGTCGTCAGTTTGCTGAAGGGATTCCCACCCCACCCCCATTCTTTAGTGAATCTTTTTTTTTTTTTTTTTTTTGTATGTAGCTGAAGAAGTACAGAGTATAAACCATGAGTTTGAGAGAGTTAAAGTCTTAAAAGGCTAAATAAGTAAGATATCTGTATTGGTTTTGTGTAAATAGCTAAAAAAAAAAGGTATAGATAGTGAAAAAATGTAAAGAGTAAAATACTCATTCTTATTGCAAATACAGTCATGTGAAAAATAAAGTACTACTTTTTTAATTACATGTTTTTATGTATCAGGGCACAATAAAATACAATAAATACATATTGCGCCGTGTCATTATTTATTTAACAAAAATAAAGCAAAAATGGAGACGATTGATGATTTAATAACTCGTAGAACCACCAAATTTGAAGTAATCATTTTATTTATGACTTTATCAGTCTCTCACATCACTGTGGAGGAATTTTGGCCCACTATTTTTTTCAATGTTGACTCATTTCATTTTGGTTATGCAACGCTTTCTTAAGGTCCTGCCACAGCATTTCAGTCGTGTTGAGGTCTGGACTTTGACTGGGCCAGTGCAACACCTTGATTCTTTTCTTTTTCAGCCATTCTGTTGTAGATTTGCTGGTGAGCTTGGGATCATTGTCATGTTGCATGAACTAAATTTCATCCAAGCTACAGTATAGCTGTCAAACAGATGGCCTCACATTTGACTCTAAAATACTTTGTTATGTAGAGTAGTTCATGGTTGACTCAATGACTACAGATGCCCAGGTCCTGTGGCTGCAAAACAAGCCATCCACTACTGTGTTTGACAGTTGGTATGGGATGTTTGTGCTGATATGATTTCCACTTTGGTCTTGTATATTCAAAGGACATTGTTCCAGAAGTCTTGTGGTTTGTTCAGATGCAACTTTGCAAACATAACTCGTGCTGCCATGTCTTTTTTAGTCCTCGTTTACACTGTCAGTGAAATGTGACCCAATTCAGATTTTTTTACTCATTACACAAATCGTATGTGTTCTAGGACAGTGTAAACAGTGAAAAAACGCATGCATTCGGATATTTCGAGATTGCCAATGCGACTCATGTAAACTGGCAGATCGGATTTTCTGAGGCATTAGGCTGTGTCTACGCAGTTTAATGACGAGAGAAACACTGACGCGCATCTGCAAAGGGACGGATGGCCCGACGAAACATTGTGTCGTCGTATGAGAGGGACGTTGACACAACATATCAAAGGTTGGCTTGCTCATCCTAAAATTTCAGACCGACTGCTCCTCGTTTAAGCTTGCCACGATCTCATGAACAGCGCAGTCTCATCCCAAGACGTCTTGGGACTTCTTTTGACCATACGTCAACATCCGCCTTTTTAGGGTACCCTTTAACGTCGGTTAGATGACGTTATCGGATCCTAACCCTACCCCAGACCTAAACCTACCCCGTCACCTAACCGACGTTAAAGGTAAAGCGTCAGTTGGATGACGACCCGGGATCGTCATCTAACCGACGTTTAAGGGGGCCCTAAAAAGGCGGATGTTGACGTATGGTCAAAAGACGTCCCAAGACGTCAGTTATATGACTTCTTGGGATGAGACTGTGTTATCATGAAAGAGTGTTTATTGCACAATTTTTTTTTCCGCGTGCCATTTACGCCAAACATTTTTGCGTGCACGATATGCACTTTATGGCATTTAATAAGCATGTTTAAAGTGTGTATCATATGCGAGCAAAAACTATTTTTTTGGCAAATAAATGGCACAAGAAATACAATTCATATTTCGTACAAATTCAATAGACACTCACTTTCATGTTTCTGTATGTTCCCACCAGTCCTGAGATCTCGTTGCACGTTCATCCATCTGGGCAAGAAGACCCCTTGAAACATGCGCAATGTTTCAAGTTTAAACATATGACTTGAACGTGTAAACGGACGGTCAAAAAAATCGGATATTGGCAACAAATCAGAATTTTGGGCGTCAAGACCTGCAGTGTAAACAGTGTAAAGACTCCTGGTAACCCATACTTGCCATACTTGTTCAGTCTTTGATTGTACTGTCATGAACTTTAACTTCTAACATGCTAACTGAGGCCTGGGGAGTCTGAGATGTAGCTCTTAAGGTTTTTTGGTTGTTGTTTTTTTTTTTTGCAATTTTAATTAGTAGTGCACTGTCTGACCTTGGGGTGAATTGCTGGGATGTCCACTCCTGGGAAGATTGGCAACTGTCTTGAATATTTTCCACTTGTGAATAATCTTCCTCACTGTAGAATAATGGACTTCAAAATGGCCTTGTAACCCTTCCTAGATTGATGGCCAGCAACAATAGCTTCTCTAAGATCTAAGGATCTTTCCTCCTTGGCATTCTGTTAACACACACCTCAATGCCCCAGACCACAAACTGCCAAAACTTCGGCTTTTATGGAGGTGATCACACTTGCTGAAGATCAATTATTCAAAGGCATTAGGCAGTGCCTGACTGCTACTTACCCTCTTGATTCCTATGGAAGTACTTAGTTTTTCACACATGGCTTCTCCATTTTTGCCTAGTTTTTGTTAAATAAACCATGACGCGTGTAATATGCCATGTGTTGTTTTTCATCTCAAGGTTGTATTGAAATAGTTTTAAGACTTGGCAAAGGACCAGATGAATTTTTATGTCCTGATGTATTAAACCCCAGAATTCAAAAGGGTGCACTTTATATTTCACATGACTGTACCTCTGTGTATTTTAGTATATAAAACAATACTCAATAATAACAACATTTTCAGTGTATGTGATTAAAATCATAAATAGATGTTGCTTTATTGGGACATTGCTTGTACTTAGCATTTACCTCCCCTACACCTACACCAATCCCTACCCTTTAAACAATTTACTCCTACTATTAAATACCCAGTAGGCATTTTATTTCCACTTTTCGAATAATGCCTTCATTTTTATATAATATAATCGGTACTCTGAGCTGATTTGCAATGGGAAAAGGGAGAAAAAAGAGTTCTGTAAAAGGCGGATTCGAACTTGGGTTGGTCGCATCAAAAGCTGAGGCCACTCAACCAGACATTGGTGTGCGGAGATTGTATTTGCATGTTCAAGTTTAATGATGTCGCAATAATTCATTTAGTTTCAATCTATTGGGATGTAATGTAATATAATATAATTGTGTAAAACGAGGCCTGGTTTAGAGGCTGCTGCAGATGGAGAACATGTGCGGGTAGAGCTGATGGTAAAGATGAGAAGGTTACAGGGTCAGGTTAGTGATGTCTTGGGGCTCGCCCTCTGTGGAGCAAGTTATTTCAGGGCCTCCTGCCGTATTCTCAGGGCGGGAAATGGCCGCCGTCCTTTCCCGAACATGGTAGCGTGGACAGGTCAAGAAAGTGGGGGAACAGAGAGAAAGAGGAGCTTAAAGACCCCCCATACACCACCAAATGGTCCAACACCAGGAGGTTGGCTGTCTCCAGGGATACTAGAACCATTCGTCCGTTCTTTCAGAAGCTTCATGGAGAACAGTTCCAGCACCACCACATCCGCGTCACGATCCTCCCGCATTAACCATTGTCGAAAGGCTTCCCAGAGCTGCTGGGCAAAGGCAAACGGGTGGCCACACTCCTTGAGGGTCAGCAATCGAAAGTATGGGCTGCGGCTCACCAGCTGCAAGATGGCCTTCTTGAGGACTTTGTCAACACATTCTAATCCCAAGACATCATCCAACTGACGCTTTTTGACCATACTGTACGTCAACATCCGACGTTTTAGGGTACCCTTTAACGTCAGTTAGATGACGATCCTAGGGCGTCATCTAACTGATGCTTTACCTTTAGAGTCAGTTAGTTAGGTGAGGGGTAGGGTTAGGATTGAATAGCGTCATCTAACTGATGTTAAAGGGTACCCTAAAACGTCGGATGTTGACGTATGGTCAAAAGTGTAAGTTAGATGACATCTTGGGATGAAAGCGGGCTAACTTTGTTGGAGAGGAGGCTTTGCACTGGCAGCTTTCGAGCAGCAAGTTGAGCCTCTCCGGATCAACTGTCCCACCCAGTGATACTCTTACCAACGGTGCGCTTCTGTGGTGTGCTCAAATAGCTCGATGAATGCCTCTGGGTTATCCTGAGCACCCATCTTCTGCAGCGGAACATGCTGTTCATGCGGAATATGTTTGTCGGAGAGGTGCCGGCAGTCCCCTGGGTCAGTACAGGAAGCTCCAGGAGAGGCTGATGTTGCACAAGGTGAAGGTTGGTGAGGGATTTGACCAACTCACCCAGTGGGCCGGACACCATGACAGTGTTCAGCCTGAAATGGCCTGGGTTTCGGCATCACTCTGACAAACTTTTGTCTTCTCGGTCTGGAAATGAGGGAGGCAGGGTATGAGTGCAGCTGTGCAAAAGATCTTGTCTCTTTATTAACACACATCTTTATAAACATAAACAAAAATGATGCATGAGGGCTTTTCAACAAAGACTCGAAACCAGCCTCAAATCAACCGTTTCTTCGGGGCACAGCATGAGACAGCACAGCACGCTCTCCAGGCAACTTTCTTCACTCCCTCAAAGCTCTGCTTGTTTTTATCCTGTCTCTTGACTCACTGCAAAATGAGAACACCTGTTAGGTTTCACTAACCAGAGGCCTTGTCCTTAGCCATCAGCTCTCTCGCACTTGCTCTCCATCCACAGCAGCCTTTAAACCACACCCCACTTTCCACAATAATGCAATGGATTTATATAAAAAAATATAATAATAATAAACTTATAAATAATAAAAAAATGATAAATTGTAAATAATGAAATACAATAAAAATGAATAAATAATGTGCAGTACTGTTCAAAAGTTTGGGGCTGGTATGTTTTAGATTTTTTTATTTTGTTTTTTTGTTGTTGTTTTTTGTTGTTGTTTTTTTTCATATTTTTGAAAGAAGTCTCTTATGCTCACCAAAGCTTTTCACCAACACTGCAGATATAAATTAGCAAAACATGTCGAAACAAGACATTCAAATCCAAATGCTCCTTTGGTAGGGACAATCCAGACACGTAATCCAATAACAAACAAAGAAATCAGGCAGACATCCAGACATTAGAAAAATATCAGTCTACACATGCTTTTTATACTTAATATGAGCAAAATAAAAATAACACTTAGTCTGCAAATTTTTTTTAGCAATTCTATGAATTACACTGCGCAAAAGTAATTTTAGTAGTTTTCTTGTTCGCATTTATGAAAAAACAAAACAAAACAATATTAGGGAAGCGACTTTCACAGAGATTTTTTTTCACGTTTTTTTTTTATTTATTGTATCTTAATTTCAATCAATGTTTCATCAACCAATTGCTTGGTTTTAATAAATAAGAAGTAAATAGTAGAAAATAGATCATTACGACGGAGGACACAGGTTAATGCAATCAGTGATGATGAGTCCGGGCAGTGAGTTCTGGGAAATGTAGTTTTTTGAGAATGACAATAGTCCAGGGTGAAGGGCCCTCTGGAGGCTATTAAGGGCACTCCAGCTGGTAACTGTTACAGAAACAATTTACAATAATTATATTTTTCAATTTTAATATATTTTAAAATGTAATTTATTCCTTTGAATCTGAATTTTTTGTCATTCTAATATGCTGATTTGATGATAAAATATTAGTTTTCTCATGAGTAGCAATTTTAAAACTATTGGGTTATATTTTTTTATAAAAAACTGTGATACTTGTTTTTAGTGTAACTACTTTAATTTATTACTTAGCTTTCCTAACACTGCATAAGATAATTAATAAATAAGAGGTGATGAATAACATACATCAGGAAATGCATAGATAATCACATGCTATTCTGGGAATTGTGTCTTAATGCAGGGTCAAATAATCAGACATCAGCTGATGACCTCATCACTACGTGCATTACAGGCTAACTTGTGAATGCCGTGTCATCAGTGCGCGTCGTATTTTCATGCATGTGTCTGAACTAGCTGAAATATGAAAGGTCATCTCCATTAACAACTGGATTTTCTTAATGTCAGTGCTTTTAAGAGCCCCGTGCGAAAGCACGCAGCATCATTTTATTGCCACGGACAGATAGACAGACTGAAAGTTATAGTGTGGAAGCTCGTCAGCCCCCCGTAAGAAAAGGGACATTAATGACATTAATGACCTTTTACTTTAAGTGAAGGGAAGACATGAATGTTCAGGTCAAGTTTCGCCTTTTCTTGTAATAACACTCTATGACTCTTAAAGAAACAGGCTTCCAAACCCATATAAATAACATGACAGTGAGTAAATCCCATATAAAGTGATGTATTATATATTTATGTATATATGCATATAAAGTAGGCAGATAAAAGCACAATAACAATATGACAACAAATTACACTTATTTCATATATAAGTGTGAGAAACATCGATATTTAAGTCGAAATCTTGAAATCCACCCTAGCTGGGCTTGGGACATTAATAAGAATTTGTGGGGAGCGATGTCTGATTCATAAGCAAATGCATTCTTTTGAGTTGGATCTTTTCAATAAAACATTTGACTCGTCTGAATGATTCCCCTCATTTTCCTTTTATGTAAAATAATAGCTGGGGCCTATATGCCATACCTTATGTTTCTGTCTTCACTCATGCAACCACACTGTAAACACACTCAATGGTGTGTGGTTTAACAGCTATATTCAGATACTCCAAAGCTTTTAATGATAAGAATAAAAAAAAAGACAAACTGATCCTTCAACAAGAACCAACATTTCACTTCATAATTGAAACAATTATGTACATTAAGGTTTTATGTTACATATTATGTTGTTAAATGGCTGCTTGTGGTGAACTTTATGATTTTGAACATTTGATTTATGGTGTGTCTTTCTCTCTAACCCCATTGTTTTCAGGGTGGTTGTCAAAATGTTAAAGGTACAAAACAGATTTTAAAGAGCTGTTGGATTTTCCAGTTTACTTGTTTATCTATTTAAATAAAATACAGTTTTAAAGGATTTACAGGTTGTATTTTTTACAAATTTGTATTTTTAATACATTTTAATCGTATTTTTATAGACGTATTCTGGCAACCTATTTTTTCTTTTTTTTTAACAGTATAGAAGCTGACCACTGACATCGTGAATTATATCAATTTAGATGAATGTACAAGATTCTGATTTTGAAGTAAGACCTAATTGTTTCCAGATGCGATCCTGCCTGCTCCCATCAGATCCACAGGTATGGTTGGTTGCGGAAATGATCTATGGCTCCTCCGTTGTGATATTCATCATGAAACATTCCTGGTTGGGTTTATTAAGCACGTCTGACTGACAGCTCACAGCAGCAGGTTGCCATGTCAAATACATATGCCAGTCTCAGCCTCCGACAGCACGCCCACAGTCCGTTCACTAACTGTCTGACTCGAAACTGAAGAGTACTGTCACAATCTGGCAATCTCGCCTGGAAACCAACTCTTGTTTACAAGCTACCAGGTGGATAAAATGAGCACTTTTGAGGAATAACTAATCACTGGGTTTATGTTTGCCAGGTCAATGGCTTTGAGGCACTTATTAGCATGCTAACTAGTTATACTGTAGCTGTAAAAGGGTTTTGAACCTTTGATTAAAATGTTTAATTAATTATATAGAATTCTGAAAAAGTCTATATATATATATATATATATATATATATATATTAAGCCGATAAATCGCGTCCAAAATAAAAGTTTGTGTTTACATAATATATGTGGGTGCACTGTGTATAATTATTTTGTACATAAATAAATACACACACATGCATGTATATTTAAGAAAAAATATATTATTTATATATAAAATATTTTTATTTTTATATAATATAAATTATATATAAATCTATTTATAATATATACATGAAATATTTCTTAAATATACACAAAAATGTGTGTGTATTTATATATAAAATAATTACACAGTGCACCCACATATTATGTAATGTGATTGATTATCCGTGTACGATGTGATTAATCGGGATTAAGCTTTTGACAGGCCTAATATATATATACTGTGTATATATATATATATATATATATATATATATATATATATATATATATACATATTCAGTTTGTTTTCAACAAAGCTATATATATATATATATATATATATAGTGAATATCAACACCAAATGGAGTTGCAATGATGATGAGTGATGATGATGATTTCGAAACCTATCCTTTTGAAACAAATTCAGCCATCCTGCATTCAGCATAAAAACGTATATATGCATTAATTACCTAGAAAAATATGTGTGTGTGTGGGGGGGTTAACGCTGAGAGACAAAGCATGAATTGACTGATTTTAGGGAGTCTATGGTTTCTGTCACAGGTGCAGCGTTGCTCTGGCTATTGTGTGAATGTTAATTAAATGTGTGTTGTATTCAGGAGCTTTAGCTGGTAATCCCTGTTTAATTGTGTGTGTGTGTGTGTGTGTATGTGTGGTTCAAACCTCACAATGGCGATTATAAGGGCATAGCATGTAATGCCGATACGTGATGGAGATGGAATATGATCATATATGTGTCTGTGTGCGCACACATGTGCATCTCTGCCCACTCTTGTTTGCTTGTGTGCCAACATAGCCCACAAAGGAATGTTTCCAGGGTTGCCAAAACCTGAACAGAAAACAGCTGCTGTCAAGTGTGTACTTGTGTGTTTGTGTGCGCTAGCCGGTGTGTGTATGCATGCTCAGAGAACTACCCACTGCAAGAATACACAGCCTCTCACAGACCGCTGGTTTTCTGCATGGGAGCGCAGCGTCTGAAATGGCTGTCACTGCGGGATAATGAGGCCTGTTGTTAAACAGGTCTCTCCGCGCATGTGTGCGTGTTTGTGTGCGTATGCTCATACGGATCCCTGTGTGTAGGAGGACAGCCTTTATACATCCGTCTCTCTTGAAATCAGTTTGACTGTGATAGTGAAAATGATTGGATTAAAGACAGAGAGGTGTGCGCTTGTGATTGTGTGTGAGGCCAGTGAAGGATGTTACGCAACAATGAAAAGATGATAAAACGGCTATAAAAAAAAGAGTGAGCCAAACCATATCTAGAGGCTAGAATATCATAGAGACTTGGTTGAGCAATATTTTGATTGGGGGGTTGGCCAGCAAGCAGCCAACCACTCATAACACCATAGAAACCACAATAAAGCAGTAAAAAAAATAAACTTAGCAACAACCCAATAACACTCACAACCTTGTAGCATCATAGCGGATAGTTTTGGGTGAGGAATCACCATTTATATTTTCTAAAATTATGCTACAAGTAGCTAGCCATGGTAATATCCTTAAAGGGTGTATTTCATGAAAACTACCAGTCTCCAGACAGTTCGCAACTACATTATTTTGATTGGTCGATAAATCGTGCGAAAATGTAAAACCTCGCAAATTCATACGTTTCTGTACAATCTTCTTTCACCACTAAAGAGGCATTTTAGATGTTGGGTTAGGGATGAAGCTTCATATGATTTTTTCATACAATTTCTACACTTTTATACGAATCACATTGCACAAATATACAAAACTAAACGCTTATTAAACCTCTACATTCTCTCGTGAGATTGGATTGGATTAAAACATTTGATTAATGGCATACGCCAGGGGTTCTCAAACATTTTGGTGCCAGGGACCCCTTTCAGGGGAAAAAAAATTCCAAGGACCCCCCTCATATTTATAACAGTTATTGAGCACAAAGTTAATGTGTGAGCGGCAAATGAAATATTTTTGCACAAAATGAATGGTCTCCACCCAGGGTACTATGCAGGAATTTCTAAATAGCCTACTGAGGTAACGAAAGTGATCTTGCTAGGAATCACTTAGGATCCCTCACTTAGGAATTTTTGATGTTCTTGATCTACACATGTGCATTTTAAGGTGTTTTAAGGCCCCACAATTGGATGACTATAGATTTAGTAGAAGCATGTCAGTCAGTGGCATACATTTTTTTTTTTTTTTTGTCAAGATGTCACGAAACACAATCACATATTCCAATCAGGAATGGCCTTAAAAGAGAAATGTTTCAATAATTAGGCCTATTCTGCACACAAATAAAGCCCATAAGCCTATAAATAGAATGATAATGGCATTATGTTTAATAGGTGCGTGCGTTGTTAATTTGAGCTACTGTAATTAGCTAAAAAAAACATACAGTAGCCTATATGTTAAATATATGAATCCATAATGTTAATCTCATGGGCACAGTATGTTTCTATTGACCTGCTTTTTCCTTTGTTAAAGTTGAGCTTGATTAATACTTTGCAAACTGATTGTTTCAGTCGTTTTTTAAAACTTTTATCTAAAACAGCTGTTTAGTTTATGTTAATTTAGGCCTACATCTTATCTCGCACTTTATGACCGTTGACTGAAACGTCGTGCGGGGAACTTTGAGTTCACTCCGACTCAAACATTTTGACATTGACGAGCTATCGTTGTTAGTCTGCTGAAGCACCTCAGACGAGAAGGTCAGTATCATCGCGATGTGTATCCTTGCAACCTCAGTTGTGGGTACGGCCCTGTCACTATGCACTTTTATTTTGATAATGATCAGACTTCTAATGTCAAATCTACAGTAGCAGTGCTAGAACTGACTATTGTGCGCGCACGCGAGACGCCGGCGCGCAATTACATGGGAATTTTTCCTCAGCAGTGGAAACAGGAATACTCTTATTTATGGTCATAGATAAGACAAGAGTGCATCATCCGAAACGGTAAAGTGTCCATTTTTTTATTTGTGTAAAACCCCAAAAACCCCCAAATCCGCGGACCCCACTTTGAGAACCACTGGCATACGCCATAGTCACACCAAGGATAACATTTTATTTATTTATTTATTTATTTATGTCATTTTTTTATATGCCTGTTAACTTACCAGCAGATATAATCTGATTAAAGATGCAGCCACAATAACCAAAGATCCACTGTGTTTTTTGTTTTTTTTTGTTTTTTGTTTTTTTATAATATAAAAAAAAAAAAACGACAGTGGATCTTTGGTTATATATATGTATATGGTTTTATATATATATATATATATATATTTTATTTTGACAAGCTTTTAAAGGGATGGAATGGACTTTTTAATAATATCAATGCAGATTTTTTAGACAATATACCTGTTAGATTGTGATGGTAAGTGTCGTACATTATTGCTTAAATAACATATACAGCATCATATTTAGTCTTCTTTCTCTTTATTTTCTTTTTCCTTTTCTTTTTAGAAAATTATGATTGGGATCATAATTATTTTGGATATGAATTCTCTCTCTCTTTTTCTCTCTCTCCCGGTCTCCTGGTAAATGTGTGCTTTGTCAGTCTTTCACAAGTCCATCACTATTCCTCCCCTCTGCCGATCTGAGTTGAAATCTTGCCCTTTGTTCCTCCATCTATCAGTCCATCATCCTTTTTTTCTTTTCTTCCTCCTATCATTCTCCCAGTCTGTTGTTGCTGACTTCAGGGATATGTTAAATTTATGCACATCGACTTGACTCATGGGAATAAAGATCTACGCACACACACACACACGCCCACTCGGTCTTGTGAGACATCAACTGCACACATTTGAATGCATCTGACCCCCAAAACAGTTGGATGAAAGGAAACACTTCATCCTCTATCCATCCATTCATACGCTCGCTCAGCTTTGACCCCAGTGGTGATACGCCGAAGTGAGTCTGCGCTGACGTTAGCGTGGCTAGTGTTGGTTGATGTGTTGACAATGGAGGCTTTTGATTGGTGGGTTGGTCGAGCTCTTGAAAGCTTTCTTGGGTTTGTCTGACCGATCACATGACGCAAGATTCCATGCAGCAGTCCGTTTCACATTCTTTCACCTCGCGCTGCTTGTTAAACTCTAGTTTTGGGTGGAAGGGGGGTTTATCTTTCAGTTGGCCTCTTTTTTTTTCCATTTCCCCTTTTCCTCCTGACTTTTCCCTCCCTTTGTATGTCCTCCAGCTGGGCTTGGCCCAGACCTTAACATACTCTCCCTCTCTGTAAGTCCCGTCCCCCATCCCATGGTTTTGCACGACTGACTCATCCGCTCTGGCAGGGCACCCCTGTGTTGTCAGATGTTGGCGTTGTCCACTGCCCTACATG
The DNA here is from genome assembly GCF_016745375.1 of Pimephales promelas. The sequence continues at coordinate 18,690,021 of NW_024121144.1, forward strand.
ACTTGGCTCAGAAGGGACCAGGCTGTGTGTTGACGGGTGGACAGAGCGGATGTTACTGTGAACTGACCCCGGTAATAAAACCATTTTTGCCATTTAAATCCACTTGGAATTGAAGCTCAGGACATGGACTTATTTTAAGGACTTAAAGTAAAAGTCTACCCAAAAAATGGAAATTATGTTTTTTTTTTACTCACCCTCATGTCATTACAAACCTGTATGACTTGCTGCAGAACACAAAAGAACATATTTTAAGAACAATTGTTGTCTATGCCGTGATGGTCAATGGGTTTGACAAAGTTTCACTTTATTTTGATTGTCCTGTAAATATTTGTTGATTGTAAATAACGTTGCACCTACTGTACATCAACTAACTTAGAGTATTAGTAGACTGTTAGGGTTTTGAATAGTAGAATAAGTTGATATGTTCTTGCAAAGTTACTTATAGTAGTTAGTTGAATGTCTGTTGGGGAGCATAAAAACAGTGTTAGCAGATATTAAACAGACAGTCTACTAATACACTAATCAAAAGATCATCAAATGAAAGTGTTACCAAATAGAAAGAAATTTTATATCAAGTGTAAGTTTTAAGATTTAAGTTATTCAGTTACAATGCTCTTTTTGTGTAAATACATTTTTTTTACATTGACCTTTCTTTTACCCCTTAACCTAACCATATCATGAAACCTGTCCCTAAACTTAACCGTATTAAATTAACAGCAATTGCAGCACGTTTTTTGCAATACAACACGAACACAATATGTGTTGTGTACAGTGTTGTGCAAGTTACTTCCAAACTGTAATACATTAGGTATTACTTGTTACTGTTATTTAAAAGTAATTCATTACCTTACAATATTACTGTCCCAGAATTGTAATGCGTTACATTACTCATGTATTACTTTTGAGTTACTCACGATTCGCCACATCCACGAACCTACAGAATCGCGACACACCTCTTCTAACTCCAGCGTTATTCTCCTTACCGTCCATATCCTATGCTGCCTTATCTTTAAATTAGGCTATTAGTATTATTTGAAGTTAACATTATAAAATACGTGGACCTACACCACAAAACTAGTTGAGGATAAATTATTTAAAATTGGGGAAGTCCAGTATTATGGACATGATGACATTTGCAGTCAAAACTTGAAATAAAATTGAAAATAGGCTACTTCCTTAAAGGACTCCAGACATTAGACAAATATCAGTCTATGTTTTATTTTTAATATTAGGGAAAAGACACACATTCATGCGTGACAAAAAAATAGGAGGCAAAATATATTTTTTGTAATTCTGTTAATTACACTGCGCAAATCGGATGAGGAAAGGTTGGCTCTCCAGTCTCCATAGAACTTAAAATATTCATTTTATTTTAGTTTTCGTTTTCGCATTTATGAGGAAAAAACAATGTTAGAGACGCGACCGCTCTGAACTGGCACTAAAAGACTGCTTTAAAACTTTCACATAGTCTGTTGCCTTTAAGAAGTAAAAGCAGACAATACACTGTAATACAACTGTAATACAAGCCTCACTGAACATGTAACGAGTAAAATATTACTGAAAATTGATTAGTAATACCTTACACTACTGCGTTACAGCAAAAAGTAATATGTTACTGTAATGTATTACTTTTGTAATGCGTTACTCCCAACACTGGTTGTGTACCAAACAATGTTTTTTTTTTTTTTTTTTGGATCGCTTTTTATGTAAGTAGGCTACATATTAAAAACACCTGATATAAAGTGGCCCAAAACAAAGACTAGCTAATCTGAACTAGCTAAGGAGCTGAAAAATCTCTTCGATATGGGCTCTTCATAATTCCTGAGGAACCTTTTCATAATTCCCATTCATAAGTATTCCCATTCTCTTCATAAGTGCCCATTTTTTGACATGTGCCAGGAACTACACTCTTAGAAGGAAAGGTTCTGTATAGAACCTTAAAAGGTTCTATCAGCGCTATGTACCTGGAACCCCTAAAAGGGTTCTATACACTCTTAAAAAAGGGTACTTGGCCAATAGAACCTTTTACCAAAAAAATGGTTCTATATAGAACCATTTTGGAGTTCCATATATGAAGCGGGGGATGGAACCATTTCTGGTTCTAAATAGAACCATTTCTTCTTAGAGTGTAGGAATGATTTTACTTCCAGGAACTCCTTTTGGAGTACTTCAGAGTCAGGTCTAAACCAGCACTATAGGAACTACCAGTGACGTTAGTGTATGCTGACTGGCCGAAAACACGTGAAAAATCAGTGAAACAACAAACTAACTCTACGAACATGCAAAACAGTGATAAATGGGCCTCTTTAACTTTACTCTAAAGAGAAAATCCAACGCAACTTTAAGGGGACCAAGAAAATAATTATTATGTTTTTTCTGCTCAGCTAACAATGCTGGACATCAACCACACACCATACGCTAATCTACATTTTCATATACGGTATACTGTACGGTAAACTGTTTAACAGTTATATCTAATATTGTATTAGACAGGACTGTTTGATAGATCATAAACTAATGAACATGAAGAATGTGAGCACTGCCCATAGTACACGTCATCAACTTCTCTTAAGGAGACGGGCAAGCAGGCCCAATAGCATGGTAAGGAGACACAAGCCCCTTTCACACAAAGATTCCGGAAAATACACGGATAATGCGGTGACCCGGAATTTTTCATGCACACTGCCCGTGATTCGCCGGGATCTGTGAGTGCGTTCACACACAACCCGGAAAGATCCCGGAAAGACACCTGACGTCAGAATGAGACGTGTAACGTACGTGACGAAAACATGTACACACGCATACCATTCTACAAAGCGGGTGATGAGCTCCTGGTCTCTGCTTCGTCCCAGTTTGCAGACATTTGTTCGTCCTTCTTTGTTGATGACGAACACAAACTTTCTTCCAAGAGCAAGAGAGTCGTGTGATGGCACGAGCGTCATCACTATGACACACCCTTTACGGCATTGGTCCTGGTTTTTGTTCACACAGCGCACATTCCGGGACTGATTCCGGCAATGTTACTAGGTCCCCAACTCGGCACCGATGCCGGTATCAATCTCGGGTCGTGTTTGCGTTCACACAGAAGGCGTTCTGGCATTTTCCCTGCAATTTCCCCGGATCAACGCGCTGTGTGAAAGGGGCTACAGTGTCTAGATCCACTTCTCAGGGAACCATAGTTACTGTAACCTGAGAAACGTTGCTTTCTAATGGGAAATCTACATTTCTTCTTGGATGGATGCTATACCCATTCCGTCATCCCTGGATGCCTGCCTCACCAGGTGAAAATATGGACAATCATAGCTGGGCATAGCATACATTGACTCAATGGATTACTTAGTGGATGCGGATTAATGGATTACACTGGAGTCAGTGCGTCCATCTAGGGCAAGGACCATCTAGTGGTATTGCTCCTAAGCCATTATCTTCCACAAAAATAGAAGATCCCTTAGCTGCTATGCCTCTATAGTAGGGAAAGTCCAGGCCTCAATGGAACCTTCCTCAGTCATCCGGTCTCGATGGTTTCAAAAACCTAGAACACAGATTTGTTAATGATCCTGCCTTCACTAAAGCAGCTCCTGAAGACAAAAACACTTTTGATATGTTCTATAGAGAGCCTAAGTCCCGCCCCTCCGCTTCCGGCTCATGGGACCATATTTCGGAAAAAAAAATATGTGTGGTAGTCAATGGTGAGAGACAACTTATCTTTTTATTCCGTCTGAACTGTGCCCTGAATTACACATATGATGTTTGTCAATTTAAAAGATAATCCTGAAAGTCAAAAACGTTGCAGTTTGTCATAAAACAGAAGAGTAACTTTTAGTTTTATGTAAAAATCGCTCAATGAACTACATCACCCGGGAAGCGAATCAACGAGCAAGATCCGCTGCTCGTTTGTGAGCAGTCTAGGACAACACACTCAGGCATGACGGCGTAACGTTACGATTATAACGTAAGACTATAGAAACAATGACAGACGTTAGCCTCAGTAAAGTTAGCTTCATTCATTGATAGAAAATGTGCGCCTTTGGGGTTTGTAGTCTTTGTAATTACGTATTTTCACAGTCTTATACCTCAACGGTTTCACATCAAACAGCGACTTTCTTTACTTTAAAATGTATCTTTTAAATTGACAAACATCATATGTGTAATTCACGGCACAATTCAAACCAGGTCAAAATATTTGTTGTCTCTCGCCATTGACTACCATACAATATTTTTCCGAAATAAGGTCCCATGGTGGTCGACCGGAAGGGGAGGGACTTAGGCTCTCTATAGGTGTCCTCTTATACTTCCGGGTGCTCCACTAATGACGTCATGGACTGTCGCAAACAAATCAGATTGGATTGTTTTCACATATGCTTCAGAAACCGGATACATTGGTGGCGTCCCCAAGACGCAGTGTAGAGCTCCCATTCGAAAGAGAATTTGATTTGTGCTCTAAAAACCCAAGTATCTAGAATGTTGCTACACAAGGTCTACTACGGTTGTCTATTTAATCGGGCATTTTAACTCACACACTTGTGGGAGTTGTAGTTTATTTGTAGAAACTAGTTAGGAACAGCTTCGGAATTCACATTTGATGTGCAACAGGATGCTATTTATGTTGTAGAACGAAACTAAGTCTTCAAGGATTGTTAACTTTATTTTACTTGCAAACTGGTAACCTAGCCATGGCAAATTAGCCGGCTTGGTCTACAAATCAGGACAATTTGTGACTGAACAGTCAACTAGTCTAGTTGACAAAAGAAAAATAAAAATAATGACGGTTTAGTGAACACCTGTAATGAAAGGAATATTACAATAGGGTGTGATGGCTTGGAAGACTACAAGGGTCTTTCTCTATCATTCTCGCTCATTCTCTCAGAAGAATACTCCTCATTATCCTGGTATCTAAAAATATCGCTATGTCTTTCTACCTCTTTTTTCTGCTTTCTGGGTCACCCTCTTCTTGCCTGCTTTGCTCCTGTCAGCATCTAACCAGCTGAGCCTCACACACGCAGCCTACAGCAACACACACACACACACACAGAAACATTAATGCTTCCATGCCTCATCGTCTTCATAAGTCGAATCCTCACACCTAAGTGTGTTGCTTTCGTACAGAAATGTGTGTGTGTGTGTGTGTGTGTGTGTGAGCATTATAGAGTGACTGCTGTCATTTTATCAGCAGGATATTCTCAGAGGAAGGAGCGTGAACTTTATTTGTAGTAGACAAAGTATTACGTTCATCCATCCTCAAATATCAGATTAGGATATCAGAAAAGGTTACCTCTCTCCTCTCTTGAAGCGAACAGCAGGCTTCTTTACTTAAAGGTTACTCGCATCAGAAAAAAATGACACGTGATCTGTTTTTTCTGCACAAATATACTTTTTTTAATTGCTGCTATTGCAGTTTTATTGCAGTCCGTGCTCTTTAAAGGTGAAGTGTGTAATTTTTTGGATGTAAAAATCTTTCTTTTAAGTCTTAGTGCAGCATGCATAGCATAAGTAAACCGTTTGTAAGTTGATCACCTCAACAACTGTTGCTCTGTGGCTCTTTCAAAGCTCTTTTAGATTTTTGCAATTTTTCTGACCTGCCTGACACAGCAACAGTCATTCAGCCAAAAATGTGCGTTTGGGGCAGGCCTACGTATGAGTACTTTTGCCAACCAATGGCAGACGGAGGGCATTGTTGGGAAAACCTTCTTAAATATATATATATTTTTTTTCAATTCTGTTTGGTGACACTAGTTGAACTTTACACTTCAGCTTTAACTATACTACTATACTTAATGATAATGTGAATTCCTCTGGCAGCTAGGGGGCATTATACATGGTTTATTGCTTAGTGGGAAGAAGTTATGCTGATTATATACATTGAAGCACACTCAAAAAATGAACTAGGAAGGTTGTGCACTTTAGATTATATATTTATATATAGTTTACTTATAGTAATTGTGTTTTTTTTTTTTACTTTAAATTTTTTTTTTCTATTAAGGTCTATGTAATTATGTCTCAACTTAACAGTACAAAATTCTAATGTGTTGTCTAAACACAAACCATTTATGTTAAGTAAAAAATGTGTACATCCAGAGGGTGGCAGTATAGTGCGAGACAACTGCCATTTTGCCCGAACTTAATTTTATTGTGTTCAATCTGCTTAAATCTACGAACAACTTAAGTTTGCTTAATTCGTTTGTGTTGGATTACATGATTGATTTGTGTTGCATTAACTGAAACTGAGCAGCGCTTTTAGTTCCCAGCTTGCTTTGCATGGTTTAATTAAGAGAGAATAAATGTTAAAATGAAGTGTTATTTTATGTTTTTTTTTGAGAAATTTAGAAAAGGGGAAGACTTGATAGTGTGTAATAGTGTTTAATGTTAAATTACATTGGAATTATTAAACCTTTTAAATTACAGTGGGTTACCATTGTGGAGAAGAGTGGAGCATTTTGTTTGACTGTCGACTGATTTCATTATTTTCTATTGCTTTAAATGAAGGAGCATGTAAATCTTAGCATTCAAGATGCTAATATGTGCTTCTACTAACAAATAGCTAGCTAAAGTCTATCAATTTAATTAAATGTCACTGAATCAAATGAAATATAAATGGATGAATGAATGTAATAAAATGCCGTTGAATTATGTTAGGAAGCCTTTAAAAATTTACGTTGAGACTACTTAAATTGGGTAATTTAAAATTACTTAATTGCATTATGTTGAAGTTAAACTGCCAAACTGCAAAGTGAAAGAAAATTAAACGTACAGTTAAATGAGTTTTAAAAAATTAAATGTTTGGGTAAATCTGACAAAAACTGACACACAAAAAAAAGTTTTTGTTATTTATTTTTTTTCACCTGAAAATGAGAAAAGTAACATTTTATGAAAAATAAATAATACAAACAATAAGTTTTATTAATTATCTTATTTATTTAATTATTTTGAGTTTTGTTTTTTTTTCCTTTTTAAGGAGAATTATGCTTTCCTAATTGATGTTATTATGATAAATCCTCATCTGTTTACATGTACATGTTTGTACTTTTTAAAATTAAAATGATTAAAATTACAAAATGAAATGATTTTGGGAGAAAAAATCTCAAAATGTCTTAAATTAGATTTTATTGTTCGTTCTATAAACTTTTCATACATTTTAAAGTGACATATGATCTGGAAGTTTAGTGATTCAACTGGTGTTTGGAAACGAACTCAAGAATACACACTCAGGTGGACATTTCATAATGTTACACACTAATAAATGGCTTAGTTAGGATCTCTCTGCACATTAAATGATTGATTAAACCTTGAATACATGCATACCTACATCAGCTTTGACAAAGTCACACGTACATTGTACAGAATTCTAGTTTTCAGACTGAGCCTCTGAGGTGAGACAGCTTGAAAACATAGAAGTGAGAGAGACAATAAGAGCAGTTATGTGCTAGTTCTTTGTGAGAGGTGAAATACATTGTATATGCCTGTGTGTTAACAAGCTGAAAGCGTGTGTGACTCACAGCCCTTACTTTGTGCAGTTTAAAGCATGTCTGAAGTGTAGTGCGCAGAAGTGTGCTCACCTGGCCAACAGCACACTCAAAGCTATGAGAGAGACAGAGCGAGGTTAGTTGAAAAATCCGAGCTTTTATAAAGTCCATTAGCCAAGAAGAGAATATGAAGCTGATTTCCACATGTGGACTGCAGTGCCAGAACCCTTTCTTTTATCTCTAAAAAAATGTACAATTAAGCTCTCAGCACCCTTACAAGTCTGTGATATGACGTCCCTAATGTTGTCTGAAAAAGCTGATTAAGAAATCAAATATTATGCAAAACTACTTTCAAAGATTTAAACCAAATACGACTGTTTTCTTCTTAATATATATATATATAATAAATATCCTTTCATTGAAGTAAAATAATTGAAATTGGGAGGAAAATCACATTATGAAATTAAAAGCATGTTAATGACTGAAGAGGTTCTTCAGATGTCTTCACACTAGTCATACCCATATATGTTATTCAAAATGGAAAGTAGATTCTTCCAGGATGCTTTCATATCATATAGGACATGCATTTGCTATAGGAACACATAACTAGCATTGCAATGTTTGGTAGCAAATGCCTTCACTCCAGATGCTGATGTGCTGATTTGGCCCTGTACAATTTTGTCGAGATTGATTTGGGGTTTGCCTCGTGTTGTTTCTTTCTATCGTGATGTTTCATGCCTTCTTTTGGTTAGCAGGATATTTCTCCAGGGAGCTGGCGTGAGGTTTCCTCCAGCTAAGTTTTAGATCAAAGTCTTATGAGGGGGAAGTGACTGGTCGAGTGTGTGTGTGTGTGTTAGATCAGTGATTGTTGGAGTCTGCCATTAGAATGTGAAGATATGTATCATAGCACATTCCACTAACACCAGCTCCACAGGTAAACATATCCTTAATAGGATTCCTGTGAGACAGCCGTGTGTTGTGTGTGTGTGTGTATGTGAGAGGTATGAAAGAGAGAGATGGGGTTAGGGTGAAGTTTACCTTAACCTCAATCTCACTCCTAATCCTTCCTAAAGGGAACATGACGGCACATGATTCCAATTCCAAAACCCAACTCTAAACAAAACCACACAGAGCACAGACCCCTCTCTCTTTCTCTTCCCCTTATCTCCTGAAATAGGACGCCATGTTAAGTTGTTATAATACCTGAAGTGACAGCTGGACTCTGAGTAACATTTATAGAACATTTTGTGTTTTATCCTTCTTGAATCTAGACATGTTCGGTTTATGACATGCTAGACGTGTTTGAATTAACATTAAAACTGTTGATTCAACTGCATTCTTTAGAAATGTTGGCCCATATTGATAGGATAGCATCTTGCAGTTGATGGAGATTTTTGATGCACATCCAGGGGATGAAGTTCCCGTTCCACCACATCCCAAAGATGCTCTTTTGGGTTGAGATCTGGTGACTGTGGGGGCCATTTTAGTGCAGTGAACTCATTGTCATGTTCAAGAAATCAATTTAATATGATTCAAGCTTTGACATGGTCAGAAACAATGCTCAGGTAGGCCGTGGCGTTTAAACAATGCCCAATTGGCTCTAAGGGGCCTAAAGTGTGCCAATAAAACATCCCCCACACCATCACACCACCACCACCATGTTCTCATTCGGTTTACACCAAAATCTGACTCTACCATCTGAATGTCTCAACAGAAATCGAGATCAGACCAGGGAACATTTTTCCAGTCTGCAACTGTCCAATTTTGTTGAGCTCTTGCAAATTGTAGCCTCTTTTTCCTATTTGTAGTGGAGATGAGTGGTACCCGGTGGGGTCTTCTGCTGTTGTAGCCCAACCGCCTCAAGCTTGTGTGTGTTGTAGTTTCACAAAAGCTTTGCTGCATATCTCGGTTGTAACGAGTGGTTATTTCAGTCAAAGTTGCTCTTCTATCAGCTTGAATCAGTCGGCTCATTCTCCTCTGACCTCTAGCATCAACAAGGCATTTTCGCCCACAGGACTGCCGCGTACTGGATGTTTTTCCCTTTTAACACCATTCTTTGTAAACCCTAGAAATGGTTGTGCGTGAAAATCCCAGTAACTGAGCAGATTGTGAAATACTACAACCATGCCACGCTCAAAATTGCTTAAATCACATTTCTTTCCCGTTTAGACATTCAGGAGTTCAGGAGATTGTCTTGACCAGGACCACACCCCTAAATGCATTGAAGCAACTGTCATGTGATTGGTTGATTACATAATTGCATTAATGAGAAATTGAACTGGTGTTCCTAATAATGCTTTAGGTGAGTGTATAACTGCACCAACAGCAATATTAATAATTAAAGACACATGCCTAAACAGTTAACTAATAAATATTCTTAACAATTAATAGTTTGCAGGTTTAATCAACAATAAGTGAAATAAATATGTAACTAAATTAATATTAAATTTAGATATTAAATTGTTTTTGGTTTTTAGAACATTATTTAATATTGAGTATTAAACAGCATATATTTAATATACGATGTTGCTGGTTGTGCATTTCACAGATGCGTCAAACTTTGCAGAATTTAGACTCGTAAATATCAGTTGTATGTCCTAACCAGCCATTTATTATCACAACACAATTATTATTACATATTATTAATGCACAAGGGGCAACATGGAGACCGACATTAGAGCCCCTTACCCGTATGTATTTTCAATGGCTTATTATACACTCACGAGAATACTTTATTACTTGAACGAAGTTAGTATACATTAATGAGCACATATATTTTTGAACGAAGTGTTTTTAGCTAAGAATAAACTTAAAGAGTTACACAGTGTACTTTTAAAAATTAACTATTCATACACATTAAATTAATCAAATGTGACAAACATACATGCATTGTTACACACCAAAAAACAAAGTTCTTTGCAGCTGTATTTCCAGCATTGATAATAATAATAATAATAATAAAATATTTCTGAAGGATCATATGCTGAAGACTTGAATTTGAATTAGGATTCGTCTGAAGTACATTATATTTAGCTTTAAATAAAAAACAATACAAGTCTATGGAACGCAATCATTTAGATTGCGAGGTAAACAGGCGGGTGGGTGGGTGGATAGGAGTGTGTGTGGGAGTAAGTCAAACTTGCTCACATGCCGAGGGCTGTTTAAACTCAAATGTTTGCATTTGAACCTTGAACTCTTGCTGTGCACAGAACATCTTCTCTGCCGTCAGTCTGCTCTAGTGTTATAAAATGAGACATACCGAGAGAGAGTGACTAACACACATGGTTTAAACAAAACACTCTCACAGAGAAATTCTACAGAAGTACTTAAATCAAGTCAAAGTGACTTAAAACACACCACCAAATACTTCAAAACATGCTCGCTCTCTCTCTCTCTCTCTGTGTGTGTGTGTCTCAAACATGAACTGTTCCAAATGCTCAGAAAAGACTATGGGAAGGATTCCACGCTGTAATGAGAAACAGATGACCACTTACATCAGTGTGTGTGTGTGTTTTGGCTTAGTTTTCACACATCATTATTATGGTAATTTTATTGAACTGAAAAATGTGTAACTGATTGAACTGAGTTATTCTACCCCTCTCGGTCCCCCCTCGATTTTTCTTGTCCCAACCCCTCCCACCTTCCGTCTCTTGTCTGGCCTCAGGTTGAACTTACATTAGCTTAAAGAGTGTTTTGTTTTCTTTTCTCACCCTACCCAATCGGTTTAGTCATCCTTAGTCCTGAAACATATATGCAAATGTTTCGAGCTTTTGTCCACTTTGAGTCATTGTTTTTGTCATCCATAAAGATAGCATGTTACCGTGCGCAAATAATCACGTTTAATGGCATTCATTGTTTTTATCATTTTCTCGATGGAATGCAACATGTTTTATAAGCTAAAATTGATTTACACTCAATGTCAATTTTCACCACCTTGACTACAAGTACACTCTCAGAAAAAAAGGTACAAAAGCTGTCACTGGGGCTGTACCTTTTCAAAAGGTACACTTTTGTTCCCAAAGGCTGCATATTGGTACCAATAGTGGTACATATTAGCACCTAAAATGTATATATTAGTACCTAAATGTACATATTAGCACCTAAAATGTACATATTAAGACCTAAAATTGACATATTAGCACCTAAAATGTACAAATGTACCTAAAATGTACATACTAGTACCTAAGTGTACACATTAACACCTAAAAAGTTCATATTAGCACCTAAAATATACAAATGTACCTAAAATGTACATACATACTAGTACCTAAGTGTAGACATTAACACCTAAAAAGTTCATATTAGCACCTAAAATATACATATTAGCCTCTGAAATTGACATATTATCACCTAAAATGTACTTAGCACCTAAAATGTACATATTAGTACCTAAATGTACATATTAGTACCTGAAATGTACATATTAGGACCTAAAATGGACATATTAGCTCCTAAAATTGACATATTAGCACCTAAAATGTACATATCAGCACCTAAAATGTGCATATTAACACTTAAAATGTACATATTAGCACCTAAAATGTACATATTAGCTTATGAAATGGACAAAAGTTTACCTTTTGAAAAAGTACAGCCCCAGTGACAGCTTTTGTACCTTTTTTTCTGAGAGTGTACATGTACCACAGTGTTTGCATCCTTGCATAAATTATGTTTCATGCCTAATACATGTATGTCCTTCTCATTTACTCCCTCTATTATTTTTTTTTCTCTGTCTCTCTATCTCTCTGAGGGAATTAGACACTGAAATGGCAGTACTGTATAAACACCAGTGAAAGGAGAGCTTTGTTGACATGACCTAAGGGGGAAAAAACACAGACATCACACATCATATCAAATATAGCCATTCCACTTTTCCATTACAGCTAAAACATCCCATTTCTCCCATTAAAGCAGATAGAGGTTTACCTCCAAACCTTAACCTCTGACCCCCGCAAATATGTGTGTGTATTCTTTGTGTGTATGTGTTGGATCATTTTGAAAGATATGAGATTGTCATTATTGTTTGTGATGCCCTGGAGTGATAGGGCAGATGATATTTGTCGCACACTCACAGTGTTGGCATGTCTTACTGTTTGCGTGTGAGCAAACGTTTGGGTTGTGTATATGTGCAACACCTGGGGCATAAAGGTCTTGTATTGTGACTCAAGTGTTTCCTGTTTGGGGCATTTTCACGGCGTCTTAACTGGTTTAATAATGACACATTGAACAATCCCCCCCAGTGAGATCTTCTGTCCCTCAAGCAATGTAGATGCCCTAGACTATCCATCCTAGAAAGTGTGGAAATCTCAAAAAACTGTAAGTATAAGAACATTTCGAACTCTAAAATCAATGAAAAAGTTAGTGTGTGTGTGTCCCGATATATATAAAATACAGTATATGTGTGAACTTTCTAATAACCAGCAGGCAGCTCCATTCCCATGTCCCAAATTGCACCAAATGTTAGTTTTTATGTCGTGAGAGTATTTTAGAGTTTTATTTAAGCAGTATGTTTCATTAGACTGCAAACTTCCATAATCCATTTCATAGAGAGGAATAACATGAGTTCAGGGGGCTGAAACGACATGATATGAAACTTCCCTGCTGAGGGTGAGATGAGCTAAGACAGACAAATTGTTTCTCTCCAAAACAGGAAGTGAGAAAAGAAATTCACTTCCTGCTCAGGAGACAGTTGGGTGCATAAAGCCCAGAGAGACAATAGTGTGTCAAATTCCTATTTTTTAACATCGGTTTTACAGTTGTTGTTGTTTTTTCCATTATGATAGTTTAAAAAATGTTGTTACACCATCAGACTTTCACCATCCTTCACTTGTTAGTGGTGTTTGCCACTGTCTTCAGCAAATGCCTTCCATCTCTCGATGGTTTCTTTTGTTCATTTCGTCACCATTTTAGATTTAATTGTTAAGCGCATAGTGGCTTATATTGATATTCACAATACAACAATCTGAGACAGCAGTAATCAACTTTTAATATTAGTTCATCCACTGCCAATCAAAAATGCCATTCATATATTTGGGCAATTAACCATTAAACCGTATTCTGGACAAATGTGGGCAAAATAGTTTTGATTTATTTAAAAAAAAAAATACTTCCCTTGATCTGAGCGGTACAAGACTTTGCTACTTTTCCTACGTTTGCCTCCTGAACACACACTTTTTTTTTTGACTCAATTCTATAATGTTAAGTGGGTGGGAAAAAAAACTCCTTAATCTTGCATTTGGGTCAAAAATGGGCACCCATAGAAATGAATGGGAAAAACAGTAATTTAGAGCATTCTAAAATAAGCCAAAATAAGACACCAGGTGACCGAAAAGTCACTTCATCTTTAGGTTTTAGAACGTATTGGAATGATATTTTAATGTAGTTAAAAAAAATAAAAATAAAACTACATAGTAATTTACATTTACTTTTTGAAGTAAATAAATTCAAAAATTCCCCCCAAATAAATAAAAAACACCATAAATGGATAGACAAAACTTTATCGAAGACAGTGATATAATATTTATAATAAATAAAAATTAGGATCCCACCTGAGTCCTCTGTGCCCACATTTGTCCACAATTACAGGATTAAGGGCTATAAAGGTTTGCAACAAGGAAATGACACACACTATGCACTAAATTATATTTTTCATTTATTTATGTATTCCGTTAATAAATTTGCTTTGAGGTAAGGGTGGAAAATATTTTTTTTATTGTGTGGGCACAAGATGTGTATCATAAATATTGTTTTATTATTTCATAATAACTTAATTTATTTTTCTATGATGTCAGTACATTTGAATTTAATTGAAGTCTATGTGATCCTTTAAATCAGCTATTTACAAATTAATCGTGGGTCTGTTTTAGTCACTCGATGCTATCAACTTTTAAAAGGAAGAATACGCAATTTTCTCATATATGTTTTGTTGTGATACATTGAATTAATCTTTCATAGGCTATTTAAAAATGCAAAATAATGTCAATATTTTCCAGTGTGATAACTGGATCCTGAAGCTAAACTAGTTGAGAATTACAAGAGTAAAGAATGCTCTAAATAAGATGGAATCCTACCCATGTTGCTTATTTGTTTGCTCATATTATAGTCTGATGCAGTTTATGTACTTCATTAGTTTGTAATAATGGCAATAAAAATCCTTCTCCTTCTCTCTGGCCATCTCAGTTATTGATTATTTTCTCCATATGTTCCATAACCTCTAATTTCCCAACAAATGGCTTAACAAAAGAACATCAAGTCTAATTCAACCTCCAAACGATCAATAACTGTGAATGTACACCGAGAAAGAGATGGAAGACAATTTTTGGGGGGCAAAGGAATGACTGGTGAAGTGTTAAGCTTGCACATGCCCAAGAGGCATTTTTCTCATGTTTTTTGATTTATATGTGTTTTTTTGTTTTTGTTTTTGGAAATCAAGACATATAGCTCAGACATTATGACATAAAGACAATACAACTTCCAATATGAATTACAGATCACACAGCTCACAAAAGTTTAGCTGGAGACATAGATATTGACTATTCTCTGAAATGCAAAGCCAGACTTAACAAGCTCAGTATTACAGCAGTCGAGTTGCATCTGCCTTTGTTTGATGTGTCTGAGCAGCAGATTTGATGTAAAGGTCAAAAAATAAAGTTTCAACATTATTACTTTAGATTGCAAGTGTATAAACCTGATAACAAGCGTATTATATCTTGTAAAAAAAAATGTTGTTGTTTTTTTCTTCCTTTTTATACATAAAATAAACAATATAAATAAAAATAAAATAAATAAATAAAAAATAAAATAAAATCGTTGTTGCATTAGCTTTAGCTTTTTTAAGCATTTATTTTAAAATGTAAAATAAGATAAATAAGATAAATGAATAGTTTTTTATAAGAAAGTCTATTTTTAATAGTCTATTTATAAGATAAATAAATATGCAGTTACAAAAAAAAATACTAAAATAATAATAAGTAGAAAGCATTTAAAAATATCAACATAATGCTCTACCAAAACAGAGAAGGATTCCAGATTCCAATAGCACTGCATGTCTATCTACCAAAACACAGGTGTAAACAGGGCCTATAGTGTCTCAAATCAGCCACTTATAAGGTTCTATGTCAGTTAATTGTGTAGCTGACAAGGGTTTGAGCTGTTTTCTAGGGAAGTTCCTACTTCAGTTGTACTGTTGGCCAACAATTACAATGTGATGTGTGTTGAAGTGATTTTGCTTGTGCAGTTTCATATTTTCATTTCCCAACGTGAAATGAAAAGTAGAGGTTGTGCATTAGCTACTCAGTGTATTTTATCAGTTATGTTCTGCCACGGAGAAAATTGAGAAATGTTGATATATCACACAAGACTATCACTTCATGAATGGACTGAGTAGAAACTCCAGAAGCTTTATTGTTACTATTATTCACTGATACATAAAACGACACCAAAAGGTTTGCGCAACAAAACGTATCTATTAGCATTTCCAATTAGCCGCCACCATGCTTTAATTGACATGCCCCCCCACTCTGAAAGTCTGGGCTCAAAGAAAATCCTGAGCTTCCCACTGGCAATTACAACATTGTGGCATTCCTGTGTGCTTATCATGTAATTATGATCACGACTTGAAGGCAACATTAGACAACTGTCGTTGATAGCAGCGAACGGGGTGCTTAAAAGAGAAAAAAACAACAAAAGTGCAATATACCCTCTAAAGCCACTTTTTCAAATGTAAACTAATCTTACAGACAGTTTGTTTACTCCGTCACCTTTTGTCTCGTTGTTTTCGGCGTCCTGTTTTGTGCTTTACAGACACAGTAACAGACCTGTTAGCTTAGCGTGATGAATGTAGTCAATAACGGCACACGCTGCTCCTCTACCATTCTAATGTTACATTTACATATGCTTACCCGCAAGGCCAAAACACTCTCTCTCTCTTCTTCTCTGTGTTTCTCATTATCTTGAATCATATCTAACATAAATCTCAAGCGCAATGTGGCGTTAATTATTATTAGCCTAATTACAACAAACTAGCAGCTGACACAGCTATACTCTGTGAAGGGAAGAAGGGGTGAATAGATTTCTCCACTTTTGAGTTTCACTTTTGACTTCTTTATTCACTGACCACCCGCAATAGTACACTCTACACTGTTATTTTTTTCTACCCAAATACTGGGTTGAGCCTTTTGGGTAATTTCTTAGTGCTTGGGTAGTTTTTATGTTACCCAGCTCCTGGGTCAGATGTGTTTGGGTAGTGTTTGTGTTACTTGAACACTGTAAAAAATAATCACAATTTTAAGGGTAAAAGACTGTAAAAATGCTACAGTGCAAAACTGTTAATTGGTTAACAGAAAGTTTCCAGACTATATACAGTAAATAACTGTGATATCATTTTACTGTAAAATACCGTTAAATTTACCGTTTTTGAAAGTGAAAAAGAACAACTTGTATAATTTACAGTGAAAAATCGTAAATTGACATTCCCACAATTCCCTGCGTCACACTTCACATTTGATGTATTTTTGTTGAAATAACTAGGTTTCCTCATAACTTTCTTGTTTGTTTTTTTCTAATCAGTTATGTACATTTGGGTTTTATGTTACATTTAATGTTGTTCAATTAATGTTTATTGCATTTTTTTAATTTCAACGACAACTTCTGTTGAGCTTTGATTGCTCATGTAACTCTTATCACTTGATGATTGATGGTTGTCAGTGTATTACAATGGTATAAAACAGAAATCAATTTTTCAAAAGGTTGGTATATCAACTGATTTCAGAAAATGAAGTACGGTTTATTACTGTCTGTAAAACCATTTACGTTCTTACCGTATTTTTAACGGTAAAGTTCTGGCAACCACAGTTGCTGAATTTTTACCGTAAAAATAACGGTTTTATTTTTTCCAGTGATGTTTCATTTTTACTCTTACTATTAGGCTAGTTAAATGAGCTTAAATATATTCAATATGTATTCAAAACTATTTCAAATATGTTTTACTGCAAAATATGATCAAATACAAAGAGTTGTGTGGATTATTATATATGTATATTTTTTTAAGTTTTGAGTATTTAAGTTAATATGTGAACATTAATTAATGTATGAAGTAAAAAAAAAGAATAGAAAAGGAGGAAAGCTGGTACTGTAGAAAAAAATGAAAAATTCCAGCATGCTGGCTTAAATCAACCCATAATGCTGGGTTAAATAAACATTGTGTCCTATATTTCCCCCGCCCTTGGGTTAAAAACAACCCAAATTTGGTTGCTTTTTTTTTTAGAGTGTAGCAAACTAGTTTGCAGACATGTGCAGACAAATAGTAAGCATAATTGCCATTCTTTCCTTGTGCTTTAGGCTTTTTATAGATTGCACTAATCTCAGTTTGTATCATTATTTCCACACTTTTTCAGCTACTCATGAAAGTAAACGGTCACAGTCTAAAAAATGCCTGGTTGTTTTAACCCAAATTTGGGTCAAATATGGACAAACCCAAATGTTGGGTTAAAAATGTAATTAAAAAAATCACAGTTGAAAGTGAAAGTTGAAGTTGGGTTACATTTTTAAATGACATTTTTAACCCAACATTTGGGTTTGTCCATTTTTGACCCAAATTTGGGTTAAAACAACCCAGCATTTTTTAGAGTGCATCGATGTCTCATGCATTTGAGCAAACTTTCAGTGTTCAGCTGTAAATGTATACCGTACAGTCTCAGTAAAGTATGCCAGATTGCTGTAGTCTGATGGATCCTCCACACAACATTGGAAAATGTGCCATTTAAAGGGTTTCAACCCATTTTGTGGGTGTTGGTGCCATTAACTGAATTCTTAAAGTGAATTCTCCAAGTCAATTGTCTGCTTTGTCACCTTTTCGTTCCATCATCTGACATATTTCCATCAGATATTGACTGGATTATGAAAAAGTGGGCATTAGAACCAGAACCATGCAGGCATTTGGAGGGAAGGATGTTAAACATTATAAATTGATACAACATGCACAGCGTGCACAAAATGCCTGAAATAAGTTGCGTAATTACCTAACAGGTCATTCTTTTCTGTTTTTCTAGATGATACATATAATGACTACAGACAAGGTCACCTGTCCACACCTCATCCACCAGGTATGTTTAACACCGTTTACATTGATCTTATGAAAGGACACATACATTTCATAATTACATTCAAAAGCTCTCCAATCTCTGTATTGCTCCTGTCCTTCCTGGACAGGCAGGCTTTATGAAGCTTTGACTGTGAACAGAGGCAGCACTTTATTTCCGCCTGGTTAGACAGAAAAGATCCTCATCAAATCGCTCTTTTTAAGACAATGTGCACGTGGGCGTATGGCTTTGGGCTTATTTGACAGCATCAAATGGATTTGAGAAGAAAGGAAATATCGTCGTTTATGAAATAATCCCCTCATAGTTATTTCATCCTTGCGCTGGTGTGCGTGCCGTCGTTTTGAGCCTGTCCTCGTTTTCGTATGTCCTTTTTTTCTTTTTATTTATGCTGAATAGATGCCGACAGGGAGGAATAGACTTTTTAAAGGATGATGTTATAGCCTACTTTATTTAGATTAGACGTGTTGATGATATGGCCTGTGAATTATGGCTGACGTCTCGGGTCAGTGTCTCTATGAGAAGACAATACGAAAGCACCCGTTTGTCGTTCTCCATCTACGTCTGTCCCTTATACATCTCCTCACCTTGAAAAGGAGCCCAAGAGGTGCGTATGTGTGTGTGAATGTATATAAATATGGTCGCTAACACGATTACAGGCCATGAGTGAATGGGTGATGTGGAAAAAGAACATGTTGCACATGTTTTAAAGAAGCTATGTTTAAGAATAACACTCTCAAACCCACACAAACCTTCTGCTTTCCAGAAACCAGGATTCTGCTGTCTTGTGGGTTTGTTAAACAGAGATCTCTGCTCGTTATGGTTGGTGTGGTTGTAATGTTTACAGCGTCAGCCAAAGTGGCCTGGCTGTTTATAGGGATGTCGTAGATAGACTTGCTTTGTGAAGACGTGACCGTGACACTAATGTTCAACGGCATATTGTGTAAAGGCTAGTAGTGTTGGTGTACATTTTAAACTAGCCACTTAAATTAACCTTTTTTTTTCACGTTCCTGATTTTACAATGAATTAGTGCACATTAACTCTTTCCCGTCAGGATTTTCTTTTCTTTTTTTAAGTTGCCAATTTTCACAAAAATGTCATGGCCCCCAGATTGTTTTGTTTTATGGATGATCTACATTTGAATGAGTAAGTTTCATTTAAAAAAGAAAAGGAAATTCAGAAAATGGCAGAGAAAGAGTTAAGTTGCAATGAAGTAATTCAGCAGTCAAGCTGTTTTTTAGGCAAAATCCAGTCATTTCAATAGGTATACACACGATCAAGAATTACGTAATAGAGCGAAAGTTTTCCCCCGCACAGATTTTGCAAGTGTTTTTACCTTGAATTTTTGCAGAAATTCGGACGATTTAGCTTTAACATCCGAATAATGACCTTTATTCCAATGAAAAAAAATGGTTTCATACTATACGCTTTGCTTTTCCGCTAACCTGCAATGTGGCTAATTCGTAATGTTAACCAGTAGCTTTGTTTACGCAAACTAACATTCAGGTCGTACTTAACCCTCAATCGGGTCATGGCGTCTATACGACCCCAATCAACTTTTAATTAATAAAAAAAGGTTCCCTTCATCTCAGTGGAATAAGATTTTGTGACTTTTCATACATTATCTATCTAAACACACACAAAAAACTGGGCTTGATTTGGTTGTCCTGAAGGTATGTAAAAAAAATTTTTTTTTTGCTCTTCGGGGTCGATATGACCCCACATTGAAATGAATGGGAAATGTGAAAAAAACTAAATATATTTTCTTCATGTGTCAAAAAAAAATAAATCTGGCATAAATCTTAATTTTTACACAGAAATGAAGGCCTTGTAGTAAAGCATAAATGCAATGTATCAAAAAAAAATAATATTTCATATGCAAGCTAATGGTGTAGTTGAGGAATTGTGTAGGATATGGATACAAAAGTATGGAAGCTTGTTTCCGCCATTGAATAAAAAATATAATAAAGAATTGTGACTTTTTATCTTACAATTCTGACTTTTTTTCTCACAATTCTGACTTTTTTCTCACAATTGCGAGTTTATATCTCACAATTCTGACTTTATTTCTCAGAATTGCGTGATATAAAGTCGCAATTGCGAGTTATAAAGTCAGAATTGTGTGTTATAAAGTCAGAATTGCGAGATATAAAGTCAGAATTGCGTGATATAAAGTCAGAATTGTGAGATATAAAGTCGCAATTCTGAGAAAAAAAGACAGAAGTGTGACTTTTTTTCTCACAATTGCGAGTTTACATCTCACAATTCTGACTTTATAACACATAATTGCGAGTTTATATGTCGAAATTCTGACATCTTTTCTCAGAATTGTGAGATATAAACTCGCAATTGCGACTTATTAGGAAGAGATTAAATCTCACAATTCTGACTTTATATCATGCAATTCTGACTTTAAAACTCGCAATTGCGACTTTATATCACGCAATTCTGACTTTATAACTCGCATTGCGACTTTATATCACGCAATTCTGACTTTATGTCTCGCAATTCTGACTTTATAACTCGCAATTGCGACTTTATATCACGCAATTCTGACTTTTTATCTCGCAATTCTGACTTTATAACTCGCAATTGCGACTTTATATCTCGCAATTCTGACTTTTTATCTCGCAATTGCGACTTTATATCTCGCAATTCTGACTTTATATCTCGCAATTCTGACTTTATAACTCGCAATTGCGACTTTATATCACGCAATTCGGACTTTTTATCTCGCAATTGTGAGAAAAAAAGTCAGAATTGTGAGATAAAAAGTCGCAATTATTTATTTTATTTTTTTATTCAGTGGCGGAAACAAGCTTCCATACAAAAGTACTTTATATCTCCAAAAATACAGCATTAATGAATAGATGAGAAGTAAACAAAAAAAATATAGATATTATTATTATAAAAATTTATATTTTTTGTACAATTACTCAATCAATTGTTGGGGTCATATAGAAACCAAAGCCCAGAAGTGTAAATAGGAAACAAAGACCATTTGAAGGTTAAATGTGGTGTATGTGATGTCCTCTTTTCATGAAAACAATAAAAGTCTCCACAATTTGTTACAAAATGTTACGTTTTTGTCAAAGTCTTCAAAGTTATACTGATATCTATTGGTGTGAATGTACAGTAACATGTTTAGTTACAAATTCCATTGTGCCTTCGGTATGTTGTGTGTTGCAACTAATGCAACTAATTTTTACATTGTAAAACAAAATGCGAAAACAGTATGACAACAATAGACAATAATATAACTTTATTTTAGTAAAGTTATAGACAATAAATTATGCTTTATTTTACAATGAAGCATATTTGATATAGTTTTGAATACATATTGCATACATTTAAGCTCATTTAACTAATAGTATGAGTAAAAATGAAACATTTAAAAGTAATTCAAGTCTCCGTCTTTACTTTCAGCAATGCAGAACTATGATTATCTCTGTACCGGTGCATACTATATATATATATATATATATATATATATATATATATATTTCTTTTTTTTTTGCATATAACTTTTTTAACAGTGGGAAAATTAGTGTTATATTTGTGACATTTTCCACAGTACTCCATTAAAACGTTATGGGATAAAGTTTTCTGATCCATCACTTTCCACTACTTCATGGAAAAGTTATGCGCAAACCAGGAGGGGCGGATAGAAGTCGTTTACGTGCAAGTAATCACCAAACATTTAACCGCATATAAATCAAAATTGAGAAAAATATTGACGTCCACAAAGGATTTTGCATGTTTTGAAAGTAAGTAACGGTTCTGTTCTTTCTTAATATGTTTACATATTCATACAACACTATATTCTGGGGCCCATGAAGGATCTGGCTGCAAACTTAAAAAAGAATATTCTGGCAGGGAAAGTGTTAATTGTGTTCTTCTCACTGTCATATAGTTGGAACTCAACAGTCATTACAGTTGCAGATATAACGCAATGGAGACATAAGTAGTCTCAGTTCCAGTGTTTTAATGCATCCATGCACTTAATTTCAAGAGAACTGAACCATCCTCAAACATAGTGGCTTTCTTTGGGTATAGGCCAGAGGTCTAAATATTATATTAATGAGAATAGAATTATTATGTTTTTTAAAGAGGATAGACTGACGTTTCTTGTTCCTTTCTTCCCATTGCTATGGTAAAAACAAGCCAGTACAGGAGAACTCTGACCTGATGATATTGAGCAAGAGATACACAGGAAACTCTTTATTTCACACTCTTTCATTCACATACACACAATAAGAACTTTCTTATAAGCAGGGTTCACGTTAAAACAAACACTTCAGTAGTTTTAACTTTATTAATCTGAATTACCATAGTGTGTGTGTGTGTTAGTTTATCTGCAGTTAGAGCGTAGACAAGGTGGCTGCCCTAAAACAGGATGTGGTGATGTGTCAAACAGGAAGTAAGCCTTGTTAGATACAATAATGTCACGTGGAATGGGTGTCTGTCTTCTTATTTGACTCACAGACCCAACTGCTTTTTTTTTCTTATGACAAAACAACATTTTAATTTTAAAATGGCCATTTAAACTTGTTATGCAAATAACTGTTCTTGGCCATTGTTACAGTTTGTAACAAAAACATTTCACTATGTACTGTGTTAAAACAAAGTATGCTCAAATGGGCTTTTTAAATGACTGAGACCTTGGCCTTTACAGTAGTTGAACATCGTGAGCATCAACAATATTGTCAGGACCTTAAAAGAAGGGTACACTTATTACAAACATTTTTATTTTGAATAAATATTTAGTTGGAAAATAGCATTTCGGTTTGTTTGGTAAAAATGTGCCATTTAGTTCAATTTTTGAAGCATCTACATCTATGTAGCCTAATGAACAATACTAATGAATGTATAACAATGTAAATAATATGTGATTCTTTTTTGAGCAAACTTTGTTATGCCTTTTAGCACTATTGTTCAATTCAATTCAATTTCAAATGTATTTGTAATGCGCTTTTCACAATACATATTGTTTCAAAGCAGCTTTATAGAAAGTGCATTTCAAAAAAAATAAAATAAATACAGTTTGTTAATCATGTATTAATTTAGGGCATAACATATCGCCGGCGTTGAGTCATCTCTTTACAGGTGCCGAGTCGTCTTAATATTGTAATTATTATTAATTTATTAAGTGAATACACATTGTTGTGTGTGTAACATGGGCACTGAAATATAAAGGATCCTCTTTTTATATGTTTAGTATGTACTTTACATCTTCATATACACTTTATTTTATTTACATTTTATTTTATTTATGTATACAGTATCGGATAATAGTTTGGGAACATTACTCTTTTTAATGTTTTTGACAGAAGTCACTTATGCTCATCAAGTCTGCATTTATTTGATCAAAAATACCAAAAAAGATTACACATTTTAATAACGGTTTTCTATTTTATTATACTTTAAAATATTATTTATTCCTATGATGCAAAACTGATCCTTCATAAATCTTTCTAATATAATGATTTATTATCAATGTTGGAAACTCCTCTGCTAATTGCATTTTTTATAACCTGTGAACCTGTTTCTTTTAAAGAACAGCATTTATTTAAAATATAAATATTTTGCAACAATATACAGCCTTTAAAAGTTTAGGGTCTGTATTTTTTAGACACGATTTATATTTTTAATAAATGCTGTTTATTTTAACTTTTTATTCATCAATAAATCCTGACAAAATTATCAGGTTCCAAAATCATATTAAGCAGCACAACTGTTTCCTTCATTGCCATAACTGAGCATCAAATCAGCATAAAATGATTTCTTACAGATCATGTGACACTGAAGACTGGAGTAATGGCTGATAAAAATGCAGCTTTGCATCACAGAAATAAATTGTATGTTAAAGTATATAAAAATAGAAAACCATTATTTTAAATTGTAACAATATTTATTGATCAATTGTAATCATTTTGATCACATAAATCCAGTCTTGGTGAGAATAATAACTTCTTTCAAAAAACGTTAACAGTAAACGTAAAAAATATATATAAAAATCCTCTGTAAAAAATGTACAAGGGACATCAATGTCCATGTAGTGATGTAGCTACGTTGTTTCTAATGTTACACAGAGGTTCATAAAGTGATGAGGCAGAGAGAGAGAGAGAGAGAGAGAGAGAGAGAGAGAGAGAGAGAGGAGTGATTGTGAGGGGCGGAGGAAAGAGAGTCTGTTCTCCGCGCTTATCACAGTACAGAGAGACAGTCGGAGTAACAGCGCTCACTCACTCACTTTATCAACCGCATTCTGTCCGAGCAAAGCCCGAGCTGCCCGAGCCTCAAGCATGGTCTCTATAATCTCAGACCTGGACCCCCTCAAGAGCTGGAACGTGTTAAGGTAAGACCCGAGCCGACCCGAACATGCATGCGGAGAGCGAGCGAGTGTCTCCATCTGCCCGCGCTGAGGACGCGCTCTCCCGCTCGACTCCAACACAAATGTTGTGAGAATTACGCACGGTTGCGTGTGCCATTTCGACTCGAAAAAGTGTGTCTGGGACTTTTTTTCCCCCCCTTGAGTTCGCACATATACTGTCATGTGTCTGACGCATGGAGTGTCTTATTAACCCTTTGAGAGACCAAGCCCTCCCCCGAACTCACCGGGAATGAGGTGATTTATCAGACCGGGCGCGTCTCGTCTCATCTCATCTGTGATGCGGGATGATGGTGCTGATGCTGAGAAGACGCGGTGCGCATCGCTTTTCAACTAGATGAATAGTTCATTTATGCACTTTAAGTTAATCGACTTTTTTTTTTAACCCTCCGGATCTTGATATGATTTAGTATTGCGCATCTTAAGCTATTGCGCAAACAAATGCTCGTCTTTAAAGTCGGTTCGTTCGTGTGTCTTTAGTTAAACACTCGTGGATATTTATCAAGTGTTTCTCAAACTGAGCTACCACGCTGAACCTAACCCTAAACATTATCTATGGACATTTATTGGCATTTTTTTGGACATCATTTCTGCTTTCAGACTACCCAAAATGTTGACAAGGGTGTCAGATATAAACTCTCAGAGTTTTTGGGGAAGTATAAAAGGGTAACTGAAACCACAGAAAGCATGTCATGATGTCAAATTGTTCCGCTTTAGTTCTCGGAAGCCTGCACGCTTTTAGAGGACAACACGACCCAAAAATAAGATTCAAAATTATTATTCGATTAGATTTTTGGTTCTTATGAAAGTTTTAAAAAGTCATTCACTATTTTTTGTGCAAATTCCATAAAAGAAATATTTTAGTCATATGCTGACTTTATGTTTTGGACAAATAAACAAGAGGTTCAGTCAGACATTTTCTAATGTCACTTTAAAAAGCATTCATGATCATATTTGTAATGAGGGTATGAAGTGCGAACTATAAATACTCTGGATCTTCATATATAGTTCAGGATTCTGGGTTGTTGTAAATTGGGGCGCCACTGTATTCCACACTGAATTATGAAAATAGATCAAGGGTATAAAGATGACACGCTGTGCTCTCTCAGAAGAAGTGTCATATTTGGTCAATTATTTATTCGCATAAGCAGGTCACAATGCACATACGTCCTGTTGGATTTTTGATATGTGCAAATCCTGTATTGATACACAGTCACAGTTCTGTTTTAATAGCTTTACTGTGTAGGTGAAAGACTTCTGCTGCATTTAAGTAGACATTTCCTGATCGATGTAGCACTATTAGTCAGTACGTTCTTTTTCTTTCTCACTGAATGACACTCACAATCACGGTTCCACCCGAGAGCCGTTCAGGGCATAATCTTCTGTTCGGGCTGATGAGGGGGATGTGTGATGGATCGCTATTTGTCTTTTTCTTCTTTATTAGTGTAGAGACTCTAGATTAGCCAGAGGAGCAGCTGCTGGACCGCCTTAATAAAGACCAGCTTAAGTTTTTCTTTTGCTCCCCTTTACGTTTCTCTCTTCCTTATGTGACTCTAGGCTACACTACACTGTGGCATTCTCTACAGCCTAATGAAGCCACCAGACGACCCAGAACACTGTTGTCTAATGAGCACACACTCGTGTGCGTGTGTGTTTATGTTGCGCCCTATTAACGTTCTCATTATCTCTCCTTTAGAGAAAATACAGAGCAGATGAAATGGATCCATAAATAACTTTTGCCATCTATTAAGTTGATTTTTTTTTTTTTGTTGACGTGTTTGCGCAAAACAAAAAGTTTCTACCGAATCAACATCTCTGAACATCTTTCTGCCTGGGTCAAATACATCATCTTGGATGTGACGCATCGTAACGATATCGCATTTTTCTTAGGATCAGTGCAGTGGAAATTTCCGACGTGCTTCATTTCTTTTTAGGGCTCAGCTCTCTGCAGGATCACTCTGTCATGATCCCACTTTTCCTTCATGAGGGCTTGATGCGTTTTTAACACTGATGTCGTTTGAACAATAGACTTGCAGCATTAAATGTGTTTTATCATTAACGAAAGAACTTGATGGACTGATTTTGTTACATGCAAATGCCAAATAACACATTGAGATAATAGTGTTCTATCTATCTATCTTTTGCAAATCTAAGAGAATATGAGAATATTGTGTTCACCTCCGCAACTTTTGCGCGAAAAACGAAGCGAAGAGATGCAACTCCGTTCTGTCACTGCAAGCAACCAGAACAAAAATACCATGGAACTCATGTCCGCCCACACAGACACACACAATGAGTCACAAGCACATGCATAATGTCCTAACACACACATACAGGCACACAACAGCCTCT
This sequence comes from Pimephales promelas, assembly GCF_016745375.1. The sequence continues at coordinate 18,717,318 of NW_024121144.1, forward strand.
CTGTCACGCTGACACACACACACACACACACACGCACTGTGCTCTGCGCGCTTCGGAAGGCAGGTTGAGTCGGTAATGAGAGGCAGCATGCTTATTAATACCACTTGATTACATTGAAAATTACTTTAAATAACAATGACAAGTTGTTGCCTTTATTGAATTAGCGGAGAGGCAGGCGGGGGAGATGATTTGATTAGAGGCATATTTAAACACGACACTTGGTGTTCTTGCGCCTGATAGCAGGTAAACTCGCATTATTGTTGTCTTTTTACATCCTTCCGTCTTTCCCCCCGTTTTAGTGAAGCGAGGAATCAAAATGTTTTTAGGCCAGAGAAGGAGAGAGAGGGAGAAAGCGCTGGTAGAGAGGCAATGGAGTGGCAAGCATCCGTCCTTAGCAGTGGGTGACCTTTGACCTTTGCAGTGTTGGTTTTAATGAACGCTGTTAGCGGCAACGGCTCCGAGTGTGTGTTTAAGCCTCTGTCCAGGACGCATCCGTAATTATCTGGCTGAGTGGCTTTTCTGTGGGTGCGTGTGTGTGTGTGTGTGTGTGGGCGGCTCATGCCGTTAGCCTGTCCCTTATCCTCGGCATTAGCAGCTGGCTGCAGACAGTGGCGCACAGACGGGCGCCGCAGATGATCGGCATTGCATGCTGATCTCTGCACCTGTACCAGCCTCAGACACACACGGCCGTGCACGTCACTCCTACCCATCAGGTCTGGGCACTGTGCCGCAACGAAGAGAATGAGCTCCTTAACTGAGCAAACACATCTAGAATGAATAACCTACAATATCTGTCTATTCGTCTATATGTCTGTCTAGGTTGGTAGTTACAAATACAGAGAGACAGAGGAAGAGTCTGTTTGATCAGATAGAAAGATAGATAGAGAGCTAGACAGCCAGATACACATATAAATGTGACAGATGTATAGATAGACAGACAGATATACATATAAACGTGTTAGAGAGATAGATAGACAGACAGACAGGCAGATAGATAGATAGATAGATAGATAGATAGATAGATAGATAGATAGATAGATAGATAGATAGATAGATAGATAGATAGATAGATAGATAGATAGATAGATAGATAGATAGATAGATAGATAGATAGATAGAGATAGATAGATAGATAGATAGATAGATAGATAGATAGATAGATAGATAGATAGATAGATAGATAGATAGATAGATAGATAGATAGATAGATAGATAGATAGATAGATAGATAGATAGATAGATAGATAGATAGATAGACAAGCAGATAGATAGATAGATAGATAGATAGATAGATAGATAGATAGATAGATAGATAGATAGATAGATAGATAGATAGATAGATAGATAGATAGATAGATAGATAGATAGATAGATAGATAGAAACTTTGTTATTATTACTGTCTTCACTATACTATGTGTTACAAGCTTTGGCAATATTGTAATATGTAGGCCTACAGTTATGCCAATAAAGCATTTTGAATTGAATTGAATTGATTGATAGACAGACAGATATATGGATAGATAGACAGACAGATAGATAGATAGATAGATAGATTGATAGACAGACAGATAGATAGATAGATAGATAGATAGATAGATAGATAGATAGATAGATAGATAGATAGATAGACAGACAGACAGACAGACAGACAGACAGACAGACAGACAGACAGACAGACAGACAGATAGATAGATAGATAGATAGATAGATAGATAGATAGATAGATAGATAGATAGATAGATAGATAGATAGATAGATAGATAGATAGATAGATAGATAGATAGATAGATAGATAGATAGATAGATAGATAGATAGATAGATCGATCGATCGATCGATCGATAGATAGATGGATATAGATCTAAACACTCTCAATAATTAAGCCGTTTGGATTTTCTGAGCAATATGATGCCATATTGCTTACGCTCCGCCCACTGACGGTCCCGTATTAGCATATTTACTCCCTCGGACATTTGTCTGTCAAGGCAGCACTTTATATGCCTTGTGTCGACACCCCTGAATGAAAGAGAGGGGTGGGGTTAGCAGTTGCTTATTATCATTTAAAGAGACATGCACCGAAACGGGTCGCTGTGAACAGAGCTGTTTTTGAGGAGGTAAAAAGGGTGTGTTTTTTTTTTGCACAACCATTGAGGACTTTTAACCAAAGTATGTTACAAACTTTACATGAAGACCCTAAAGAATCTTACCAACGTCTGGAAAATGGGCAGCCAATGACCCCTTTAAGGTAAAATCAAGTAGAAATGTGTCCCTGTGAGTGTATATTGTTTTCAGTTAGTCAGTTGTGTACTCTTGTACTTTGAAAGCTCCGAGTAATGAGGACGCGGTAGAGGAAGAGATGTGGCAGTGCAGGCAGGAGGTGAAGACGACATTTGATAAGTGTGTGCGTTGGACCCGCTGCTCTCCAATAGAGTTCTGTATTATTGGCTCAAGTCAGTGTGGCGATGCACTGCCCTCCGCCGTCTAGGCAGTGTTACCCATTATACTGTCTGTGTATGTGTGTCTGTGCGTGTCACCAATATTGTTCCACAGTCTGACATTTTAGGAGGCTACGTGAGCCACCCAGATGGGTCTGCTGCACCCCTTGAAGTTAACACACATACGCACACACACACTCTACCTAGAGAACGTAATTACAATTATCAGCTCACCCATCGCAATTACAGCTGAAGGAGAGAGAGAGAGGGAAATGAATGCAGTCAGAACAATAGATGCTCGAAAGAATGAGACAGCGAGAGATAAAAGTCGAGAGGAGATGGATGGAGACTGAGAGAAATCGTATCACTTTTTTTTTATAGACCTGCTGTGTTGTACTTCCTGTGGCCCGAATAACACTATCCTTGACAAACAGAATCTCCTTACATTTCCTCTGCAAAAGAAAAATGATCTTGAGGAGGAAAAAAAAACCTCGAAGGAACATATTTTGGATTTCCAAAGAATCACCAGATACAATACAAGTCTTGAGATCTCAAAAGGAATCTCGATTGTTTCTCAGCAAAGTTTTTTTTTTTTTTTTTTTGAAGATCGGAGCTATGATATTTAGTTTAATTTTATATCTCGATTCGTCATTTGTTTCTTTTTTTCATTTTCATAAATGTGACTTTTAGGAGACACAGCTGAGCACTTAACCCCCTGAGCAACATTTGAGACGTTAAAATGCACTGATATGGTGCTTTTGTATTTCTAGCGTATGTTTGTGTGAGAGACAGAAACCGACCCACCCCCCTTTTGGCTTGTTGAGGCAATTGGGAAATGGTCACAGGATTTTAATGAGAATCTGTGTGTGTGTGCGGTGCATTGTTTAAGCCGTAGGAGAGTGCAGGGCTCAGGACAGAGACTCTTTTCAGGCCGCGCTGAATGTCCATGATTAAAACCGGCCTGAACGTCTGACTGTCTGAGAGAGAGACAGAGCCTATTGTCATCTCTCTCCCTCTCTCTCTCTCCCTCTCTCTCTCTCTCTCTCTCTCTCTCTCGTTCTGTGTGTAGGCAGTTTTCTATGATAAGGTTGAAATCCAGAGAGGCATATCAGTGCTGGTTTCCTCCTACGCTAGCTCTCAGAGAGGAGAATGTGCTGCAGCTATGTTTGAGGAGAGCACTTCAGGAACCATTCACAGAGCTTTCACACACACACACACACGCACACACTTCTATCCATGTATCTAGCAAACGGATGTTTCACCTTGCTGTCGAAAGTAGCACCATTTCTCACAAACGTACATGCACACAACATGAACCTAACTGCTAAACTTTTTTTTTTTTTTCGCTTATTATTATTTGATCTGTTTTATTGTATTTATGAACTGAGGATATTCCTTAAGTATATTGTAAGATATGGGAACAACATTTAGTAAGGTATCTGCTGTCATTTATTGTGTGTGTGTGTGTTTAAAAAGGTGTTTTGTGGTTGTGTTTATGCTAATGCTAAAGTCTTATGAGATTCACATTTGGTATTCATACTCTTTATTTAGATTTCCGCATCAATCTCCCTGCTAAATTTGACAGTAAATGTTAATTTCAGGTTTGGGGGCAAAAATAAGCAAGATTATCACTTTTGTGTAAAATCATATGGGTGTTTTGTGGTAATGTCTAGATGATAAATGCAAAAGTCTCATGACACTCATTTGTGGCATTCATACTCTTAAAGGGTTAGTTCACCCAAAAATGAAAAATAAGTCATTAATAACTCACCCTCATGCTGTTCCAACCCCGTAAGACCTTCGTTCATCTTCGGAACACAAATAAAGATATTTTTGATTGAATCTGAGGCTGGATCACTCTTCCGTAGGCTTCCTAAGGGACTGGCTCTTGACGGCCCATAAAGTCATTAAAGAAAAGGTTTAAATATTCCATGTGCCTACAGCGGCTCAATTATAAGTTTATCAAGCGACGAGACTACTTTTTGTGCGAAAAAAACATAAATAACGACTTCCACTATTCCATTACTTCCTTATGGGCGCATGCGCGAGAACTGAGACGAGGACGTTCTCATTCGTCTACTTCTTGTTACCGGCTGCTCACCGCTTAGGAGTTTTACCGCCCCCTACCGTATAAAATGATGATCCATATATAAGGCGCTCCGGATTATAAGGAACACTGTTGTTTTTTGAGAAGTTTAAAGGCTTTTAAGTGCACCTTATAGTGCGGAAAATACGCAAATTGAAAAGCGTATGTACAGCGCGCATCTTCCTCTGCTTGTAAAAGTTTTGCGCTTCCAGCTATATCAGCACATCATCTTATACGGTAGGGGGCGGTAAAACTCCTAAGCGGTGAGCAGCCGGTAACAAGAAGTAGACGAATGAGAACGTCCTCGTCTCAGTTCTCGTGCATGAGCCCATAATGAAGTAATGGAATAGTGGTATAATGTCGTTATTTATGTTTTTTTCGCACAAAAAGTATTCTCGTCGCTTGATAAACTTATAATTGAGCCGCTGTAGGCACATGGAATATTTAAACCTTTTCTTTAATGACTTTATGGGCCGTCAAGAGCCAGTCCCTTAGGCAGTCTATGGAGGACTGATCCAGCTCTCAGATTCAATCAAAAATATCTTCATTTGTGTTCCGAAGATGAACGAAGGTCTTACGGGGTTGGTACAGCATGGGGGTGAGTAATTAATGACTTAATTTTCATTTTTGGGTGAACTAACCCTTTAACCTGAGTTAAGCATAAGCTGCATATAACCAAATGCAGACTCGTTCTTAATACTCTGAACACTATTGAACTCAAAATTTACAGTAGTCTTAGTTTAGCATGTAGCATCTGGGAGCTCTGAATATTACATTATAAATGCACTGGGGGAAATATGTTTTGGCACTCTTGGCTGCGTATGAACTGGATGTCGTTTATATGTGAGTGTGTGTTGCTTTATGAAATTCTCAGTCAACAGTAGAGCAGGATTATTGTTGAAGTGCCTGGATTCTGCAGCCTCATGCATATTTACAGAGAAACACTCCTCATGTTCACTGCACTCCTTTATTAAAAAGAACGAGGGTTTGGGAGAGAGAGATGGCACACACACACACACACACACACACAAGAGGGAAACAATATCTCTCTTTGGCCACACGCTGATATCATTTGTTAGGATTTTACGGCGCAGTTTAAAAAGGTTTGTGGGATGAGGCACTTTTGTGGGAATAGGTTGACCTCCATTTTATTGTGACACATGCATATCTACATGTTAAAAACCTTGTGAATGAGATTGTAATTAATTGACAGAACAAATGCAATTCCATTACAGACCACTGGGGTACAGAAAACAAATTTATACTATTTTTTTTTTTTTATATACAGGAAATGACAATTAGGTTAGGTCTTAAATCTTTTAAGACCTTGTGAAACAATCAGACAGATTCTGAAGTTTGTGTGTTGTCGTTTGGATATGGTCGCATTTTACCTCAAGCGTTTTATTCGTCTTTAGGCTGACACTGTGATAGCTGAGCTAAGCTAAACGTGCTAGCATCTAGTATTTTTTTTCCTCTCTTTTCTCTTTTTCTTTCCTTTTATCCTTCGTTGTTCTGCCTCGCTGGCTGTCTGCAAACTCCTCTATCCCTTAACCCCAGCTGAGAACACACTTTTTGTGTGTTTGCGTGTGTGTGTGTGTGTGCAGTTACATTAGATAGCGCTCACACAGGAAGTTCTTGACTCCAGCTGTGTTGTGTGTGTGTTTAATCTTAATTGTAGCTGTCTGTTCTGTGTTTTATGTTTCACTCCACTGCTGAGAGAAAGATGGGCCTTACACTTGTTAAAGAGAACACACACACACACACACACACACACACACAAACCTTTTCCTGGCATGGCCCAGTGGCTTTCCGTCCCTGGAGATTAAAATCCAGCATGTGGTCCCATGCCAGAGAACTAGCTTTTTGTGTGTGTGTGTGTGTGTGTGTGTGTGTGTGTGTGTGTGTGTGTGTGTGTGTGTGTGTGTGTGTACTTGCATGTGTACGTGTGTGTGTTCTTAGGTAATGTTGGCTTATCATATGTGAGAGTACAGGGCTGTTACGATCATGAGTAATTTTTATTAATTTTTGGTCATGCCTTTTGCAGTGAAATGCATTTAAAAAGTCACTTATTCACATTGAACCTGGAATCAAACAATAAATGTATGATTTCCTTTTAGGATTGGTAAACATATTGCACAGAGGTAGAAAGATATAAATAATCATATTAAAAGCATTTTAAAAGCAAATTACGTTTAATATCAAAAATTTGTATATTGCTTAAAATAAAATTGAATTACATTTTAATATAATCATATATATACACAGTATATATGTGTGTGTGTTTGTTTATGTGTGTGTATATATACTTCATTTATTAAAGCTGCAGTCCGTAGCTTTTTTGGGTTAAGAATTATCCAAAATACATATTTTAGAAAATACATAACCAGCCAGTGTTCAAAACAATCTGCTTGCCGTGGTTCGATTCAAAGCGGTAAGCTTGTAATAATGTTTTTAATTCCAGTGGATTGTCTGAGAGCTGTCTATCTTCTTATTAAATGGTCTGTACACTTAAAAGTTCTCAATGCTTCGTTTTGCATGTATGGACCCTCATTATGTTACTGCATTAGTGTGGGGCTATTCTGAGCCTTGTTAGTGATATAAACTAGCGATTTCTTTTTACTTAGTCAATGCCCCCATTACTAGCATTATACGCTAAACAGTTTTTATGAAGATATTTTTGATTAAATTTGAGAGCTGTCTCACTACCACATTGGCTGCCTAAGGGACTGGCTCTTGACGGCCCAGAAAGTCAATGAAGAAAATGTTTAAATATCCCAAGTGACTACCGTGGCTCAACTATAAGTTTATCAAGCGACGAGAATACTTTGTGCGAAAAAACAAAAAAAAATAACGACTTTATTCGACTATTAACTGTGGGGTATTTCGTGCTGAAACTTCACAAATACATTCTGGGGACACCCGAGACCAATATTACATGTAAAAAGGGGCATAATAGGTGCTCTTAAAGCCTGGGGTATGCTTTGTTTATCTGCCTCCGTAACATCTTTCTGAGAATACTCCATTGGCTATGAACATGAAAGGACACGTTTGACACATGCATTGTTTGACCTGCTTGACTGATACTTTCCCTGGCCTGCAAACTGAAAGTATAGAGTTGATATCTGCCCTTCATTATTTATTATAACCATTTTAAAATGTCATTTTTGGGGCCTGTTTTAAAAAGAGCTGTTTTGGTGTATACCACCTTAAATGCAAATGAGCTGCATATCCCCACCCTGCCTTTGGATGAGGGGGCGTAAATTGATACATATGGCAGTTAATTGCGATCTCCTTCAACTACTTCAGTTCAGTTCTCGCGCATGCGTCGTGGAAATCTAAGGAAGTCTCGTTTCAGGCCAACAAGGAAGAAAAGGAGAATAAAGTCGTTATTTTTGTTTGTTTTTTCACACAAAAAGTATTCTCGTCGCTTGATAAACTTATAGTTGAGCCACGGTAGTCACTTGGGATATTTAAACATTTTCTTCATTGACTTTCTGGGCCGTCAAGAGCCAGTCCCTTAAGGCCAATTTATACTTCTGCGTAGGGTGCGCGCAGTAGGTACGGCGTAGCATACGCACAGACGCGTCCCATACCGCGTACCCTTCCGCGTTGCCTGACGCGCACCTCTTCAAAAATGTAACTACACGTCGCGACGACGCGGACCGCAAGATCGGTGATTGGTCGGCTTGGTAGCGTCGTATTTCCTCCTACGCATTTCCGCAGTACCTTCTCACGCATTTCCACACGTACCATCTCCTCCGACGTCTTCTGTCATTTCTGCCTTTCAGTTTTAGTAATTTCACTAAAATGAACTGTTTTTCCACCCCAATAAGCTCCAACTCCAACATGATCCACTCTCTTTCAGTCGCTATTGCTTGTAGTAACCTAGCCGCGAGGAATCTAAACACAGTGGAACATTAAAACCCTCCGCCGCCAACTAGCGTTTCGGAGCAATACTGCAGAGCAACCAATACCTGAACGCAGAAGTATAAATGCTCACGACGGCGTCGCCTACGTGCGAAGCCAACGCCGTACACTACGGCGTACCCTCGACGCAGAAGTATAAATTGGCCTTTAGGCAGCCAATGTGGTAGTGAGACAGCTCTCAAATTTAATGTGTTCCGAAAACGAACGAAGGTCTTATGGGGTTGGTACAGCATGGGGGTGAGTAATTAATGACTTAATTTTCATTTTTTAAGGCCATGAAAATGCACATTTCGGTGCATATTTATATTCACAATAAATATAACACCCTCATTAAGGTGGTAATACATGCTTGTGGTTGAGAAGATTGAGTATGATCAGTACTGGAACTATTTTTACTTGTCTTTCTGGTTAAAACTGATACTTAAGTGAAAGTCGGAAGTGTGTGTCTGTGTGCCGGTGAGCAATATGCGGCAGTGTTTTGCCAGCTGTGCTGGGCTCAGGTTGTATGCTGGTTAAGTGGAGTCTTAGGTCTGATTAAAGGCAGGTGACTGAGCTTGGGCTGTGTGTGTGTGTGGTGATATTTTAGTAGAGCGTACAGTTAAACTTTCCCTTTTTTTGTTTCCACAGGAAGACAAGTATGTCTGTTTCCTGTCGTCTCTAAGCACTAATGAGCAGGCTGATACGCGCACACTCACACACGTGCACAGCTGGAGTCTAGGCAACACCCTGCCATATTTTTACTGTTTTAATTTCTGCTTCTCTGCTCTTCTTCTGTTTTTCTCTCTTTGATATAATCCCCATGTGTGTTTCCGTGGTTACGCTGGCTTAATGTCATACTGATATGACTGTATCAGCCACGCATGGCCGACCTCATCAACAAACTTTAGCAAAATAATTTATCTCCTTCCTGTCTTCTCTTTACTTCTTCCGCCTTCTCCTCCATAATTCTGCAACAGCCTGGGGATCTCTCGCTGTCTTCATCCCCAGGGGTCTGAAGATCATCATCATCATCATTAGCATCAGCATCATCATAATAATTGTTATTGCTGAGCATTTGTAATGATTGAAACACATTTGTATGTGTGAGAGTGTGAGATGTGTGTGACACAAAAGTTTGAAACCATAGTGGACATTGAGTGCACACACCTCAATAGTGTGCATACAGTGCATACTCAACAGCTAGTCTGAAGAGCAGGGGTCTTCTTCAGGGGTCTTCTCATTCTTTAAAACATCTGTCTGTGAATTTAAGCAATCCCGAAGACCTTGATTAGCTGGTTCAGGTGTGTTTGGTTAGGGTCGTAGTTCACCTCTATAGGACAGTGGGTTTCCAGGAGAAATTTGGATGCACTGTGAGGATTGCATCAAGTGTTCCCGCTTATCGCTAATGGTGTCCACAGCCCTTCGGACACACTCCAAATTCACTCCCTCAAGTGGACTATATTAGTTGAGTAATGTTAGTGAATAGAAGTGTCTTTCCAGATGATTAGATGACTTCACACATTTACTAGGAGTTGGGTTCGGGGGAAGCAGTACAAATTCCAAGTTAGTAAAAGGGGCAATTTTAATTGCTGCCCTTCATTAGCTCGTTCGCCCTTGTATGATCAGGGCTGGAGCTAAACTTTGCAGGAACGTAGACCTTCGGGAGGCAGAGTTGAGAAACCCAGAACTAATCAAAGATAAAGTCGGAAAATGCCAATGATGCCAACATTAGAAGATGTAGGCTGAAACCAGATCAGAAGATACAGAAGAAGGAGGTCAGTAGATAGACATGTTTGTACATATTGAGTTCGAAAGAGATATCAACTCTGTACTTTCAGTTTGCAGGTCAGGGAAAGTATCAGTCAAGCAGGTCAAACAATGCATGTGTCAAACGTGTCCTTTCATGTTCATAGCCAATGGAGTATTCTCAGAAAGATGTTACGGAGGCAGATAAACAAAGCATACCCCAGGCTTAAAGGGCACCTATTATGCTCCTTTTTACATGTAATATTGGTCTCGATGTCCCCAGAATGTATTTGTGAAGTTTCAGCACGAAATACCCCACAGTTAATTTATTATAACCATTTTAAAATTTCATTTTTGGGGCCTGTTTTAAAAAGAGCTGTTTTGGTGTATACCACCTTAAATGCAAATGAGCTGCATATCCCCGCCCTGCCTTTGGATGAGGGCGTAAATTGATACCTATGGCAGTCACTCTAAGCAGACGGGCTGAGAGAGTGAGAGAGACCGCTGTTTTGAATGCCATTCAGCGTACGTTTGAATCGGAATATATAAATAGTCTCTGATCAGACCCAAATGATGAAGAGACTCCGGCAGAATAAACACAAATGAGAATGGACCAGGACGTCTCGGTATGGTTATTTGATACATTTATGTTTATAGAGTTGTAGTTGCGTCCCCTTTGCAATTATGGATGAGCAACACACACACACATACAAACACCTAACGTTGGAGCAACTTTTGAAACTACATACACATACTGTGATAACGTTTGCTACGTACAAGCAAAATTACATTTATGTGAGGGACCTGTGGCAAATGGCTACAGAACAAGAACACATATGCAGTTTTTAATACAATATCTTTAAAAATATATATTTATAAACGTGTGGTTACGCACTATACAAACAAGGTTTAAATTACATATGCACAGACATCCTACGACGACAACAACTTTAGACACATTTGTTGTTGAATTGGGTGACATTGACTGAAATGACTATTTGCTCAAAAATCACAAAATACACTTACTGGAGGTCACATTGGATCGCAAACAGTAAACGACGATCCACACTTGAAGATTAACTTTGAAGACCTGCTTTGAATTGACCCTCATTCACAAAACAGTCAGAAAATTATTCGCTCAAACATAAACTTACTTACGAAGGAAGGGCGCCACTTAAACTTCCAAAATACAATATATCCACTGTGTTTTCAGTGGCTCTGATGTCGGAAGTCAGTGAAAACTACTATATATGTCATTATTACATCCCATCCCACAACAGAACACTTATGTTTCTAGGAGACATTGCCGGCTGTCGTTGGAACAACAGAGGATGGTGTACAGATCCCCAAGGGCGGGGTCTATGCCACAACCACACTGTCAATCAAACCCCTTGCTCAATTCTACGTCACAAAGTAGAACAGCTCGTTCTGAGACAATGCATATGATTTATTGAGATTGTTTAAAAAACACACTGATCCATGTAAAAATGACTTTTGCATAATAGGTGCCCATTCTTGTCACGAACAAGCTGCAATATGGACCAGACTTAGCAAAATAGTTGAAAGTGTGGCTCAGCAATTCTTCCTTGGTGGAAACTGAACTTTCGTTTTCAGTTGTCTTCAGTCAATCGTTTCTACCTTTGATTGCCACAGGCGCATGATCAAAAACTCTCTGCAGCATATGCACGAGACCGTGCCAATGTTCTGCCAGCAGCCTTGCCAAAACTCAGATAACACCACTGATTCAATCTTCTCTGCGGTTGCCAGTGGCCTTCTCCGTGCTTTCAAGATCTGGTTAAGTGTGAACACACCTGCGTTCGCACAACCTTGAACCTCCTATCACAGCGCCGTTATGCACAGCAAGCGCCCATCTTTCCTGTTAATGGCTTCCCAAACATCCCCATAAAAAATTATGAGCAGAAACACATTACTGGCAGCACGCCCCATGTCTGCGTTTATTAGCCTATCAGGCTGGGTTTATATCTGATCACGCCTTTGTTCTAATGAGATCTCTTTATAGCCAATCACAAGTGCATCTCTTATGTGGCAATGGCCTGATCAAATTTATGGCCAATAACCAGCCTTTTAATGATGATGAGATGTGGAATGTGGGAGAAATCGTTTTACTCATCCGTTGTTTGCTCTTGGATACACACGGAAATCAGTGTGTGTAGCGGCCAGGTGCTCGGATGACTCGCCCTGGCTGAATGTGTTTCCGGCCCTCTCCGAGGGCTACACGCTGACCTGCGTGCCCAGAGCGAGGGCTCTTATCTGAGACAGAGCGAGTGAGACGGCCCCAAGAGGCTGGACATTACCAGGCCTTCTCGGATCCTAATTATGGGGGAAGGTGTGGAATGAAAGTGGAGGGCCGCCGAGGCAGCCAAAACCAGACCCCTTGAGTCCCATTACAATTACTGCTACGAGACACACATAGACACTTTCCCACACACACAAGAAGCATACACAACCCTTTCGCCCTGACGTGCTCATGCACACACCGAATCACAGCAAGATTCTACACTCTCATTCTCTCTCATAATTGCAATAGTGTTGGCGCCTGCTCCCCCGCGGCCTAAGCGGTGCACTACCTTCTTTTCCGTTGCGTAGTCACCGTCGCACATATACAATCTCTCTTGATTTCAGTTTTTTCCTGCTTTAAAAAAAAGACTTTACAATTCATTTGTTTGGTGTGCTTTGCCTACCTAGGTACCACACACACATAATCTTACGTTCCAGAAGGGGTTCAGTAAGAGGGAAAACAGATGGAGAACTAACCTTGAATGACATCACAGCATTTGCTATGCAACATGTCCAAACCTGCTTGCCAGACACATACATCCATAGAGCAGGTGACAATTCTTTCCCGGTCGTTGCTCGTAATGACCTGATCCCCAGCGTGACATGCTGACCTAAAGAAAGGGCGTGTGAGAATGAGAGACAGAAAGATGGATGCTACAAGGTGATGGATGGGTTTATATGACAACTATCATATATGTCCTGTGTTGTGCTTCTTTCAGGGACAAGAACTCGAGAGCTCTACAGTGTATGTGAAAGAGTGTGTGTGTTTCATGGCCATAACCATCCCTTTCCATTTACAATATCAGTCGCACTCTCCACAGCACACACACACTCAACCTTAATTCGTCTGCTGCTCTGCACATGTACAATTTTACTTTGACTACTATCAAAATAATAACAACCCCAATGTCCCATTAAAGGGATGGTTAACCCAAAAATGAACCCCTTTGACTTCCATAGTATTGAATAAAATATATATACTTATGGAAATCATTGGGGTCCATCAACTGTTTGATTACCAAATTATCTTCTTCTATCTAATATCTAATTCATACAGGTTTGTAACAGCTTGAGGGTGAATGAATAATGACAGAATTGTCATGTTGGAGTGAACTATCTCTTTAAGGAAGTTGGGGTGAGGCGTAAGTTGTGTTACGGCCAGCTCGTTTCGAATGTACATAAAGTATACAAGTACGCTGAAGTAATGACTTTATTAGTCTTCAAAAATACAAATAACTTAAATAATAATTAATAATCCAGATGTGGAGGAGAAAAGGGTTGAGATGTACTGTAAACAAATAAAGGTTCGCAAAACAAGTGATTTCTCCAGAGGCTGTCAATCCCCTGGACGAAGTGAAGAGGAAAGGTTGAGTTCATTGTTTTATCCTCTCTGTAATTAAATGGTGAACAGGTAACAGGGGTGTGCGATCTCCCACGCTCTCCTGGAAGAACACCACCCCCAGCAGGCGTGCAAGTAGAACACAGGGTTGTAACAGTTGGGTTTCCTTTGTAATCACAAATAGCGTGTATTTTAAAGCAACACTATGCAATTTTTACCTTAACTGAGCTTCGGAGTTATTGCAATGGTTATATGACTATTTTCGGGTTGAATGTTGGGTGTCCCCCACATTCAGGAAGTGTCGCGTGATATCAGGTCTCGCGATGTAACGAATTGCTTTACGTCAAGATACGTAGATCTGATAAAATAAACATCAAAAAGAAATAACCCGGCGTATACTTGTGGTGTTCGAGGTGCATACAATACAGACTGCCGACAGTTCAACAGGGCGCAGCTCTTAAAGGGGCCACACCTTATTTCCACTCGTTACAGCTTCCAACCGGTATACAGGGGGAAGGGATCAGGCCGTGAGTGCAGAGACATATCTGCATGAGTGCTATTTACGACAATACAAGTACCCCACAGTGACTCTAGGGGTCACAGTTTAACAAAATCAGAAATCCTGCAAAGTGCTGCTTTAAGTACACACTTAAGGCGGGCATACACTGTACGATTTTCGTCCGATTTTGAGCCGAATTCTGACTCGTGCGACTCTTTTTCGTGTCGGACCGATTTTCAGCTTTGTCGTGCGTCGTTTGTCATGCCGTGTTCGTGCAGTGTACAGGGATAAACGAGATGTGATTAACCTCTCACGATCGAGAATCGGATGGTCGGATGAATTTCTGGCATGTCAGAAATTTTGGTCGCTCCTCGTGACTATATCGCACAGTTGAAGCAAAGCTACGAACCGATTGCCCTAAACTCAAACTTTCGAAAACAGAAGTTTAATCATTTCATCTGCAGCAAAAATAAGATTAAAATAAAAACGAAAAGAGGGAGATCTTTAAGTTCTGTAGTTCAAACTAGCTACAAATTACTGTTGCTTACCTCCAGTTCGTGTTGCAAAATGGATAATATTACATATGTAACGCCTCTTTTATTAATTTGTTAAACAATGTTTTTGACATAAACCTGTTTTTAATTTTCACTGATGATTAATTATTGCAATGTTCGGACATTATAGACTGTTAATAGTTATTTTATATGCCTATAATTCATTGTAATTGATCTAAATGTTTTAGACAATTTTTAATGAGGAGTACGATTACGTAATATTTTATTATCCTCACAGCACGTTGGTTATGCGCTGTGAAAATATTGCGTGGCAAATTAATTATAATAGCGGATCAATTTAAGAATAAAATTAGCTTATAGGCCTCCCCTAATAATGATAATACTAATAATGCATAAATTGGAAACGATGTTGATAGCAGATGCTTGTTTTGACAATATCTCTGGAAACACATCATCTATAGGCGCAATCCAGGGGGTTATCGCAGATATTACACGTATAGTGTGAGCAGTGAAGTCGCAGCTCGATGATCGGACCGTATAGTGTGAGAACATAAATCCTGAACTTGGGCTTTGCATCGCATGCGATTTACTCGTTGAGTGTGAGTAGGTACCTTGCTGAAATCGCACAGACATCGCACATTGTATGCCCGCCTTTAAACGTTTGCAGCATAAGTGAAAGCAATGAAGACACTTTAAAAAATACGTAAATTTTAGCCGCTTTGTTCGCAAACAATTGATTCTTGAGGTACAAAATAACGTACAAGCATCAGCACAATCAACGGCCTTGTTGCATGGGCAATAAGAATCTAGAATTAATGATGCTATTAGCTTAACTACATTTTCCAGCTTCATGACAGTAGCTCAACTAGCCTCATTTTCTCAGTAAGTTATAGTGTTGATATGTACATTTTCACACAAGTAATCTGCTGTAAATTCTGAGTCGTGTGTAGTTTGATCTCCCAACACTTCTAACGATAATCTGAGCTGAGGAACCAAGATTTGCTTGTCCCGAAGCCGTGTGATATTTATACTTAAAGGAAAGGGGTTGTCGTCAATCTAGAGAGCATTTTATTACACTGGTGCGCGAAAGGTTTTAACAGTACGCTGGCATACGGATTAGCCTCAAAGCTAATAGACCAGACTAAAAACAACAAAATTGTTGATTTTATGGGATCTTTAAAGACGGTTTCATAAATAATTAAACGATTATGTTAAGAGTGAGATGTTCCACTTCCAAACACATACTATTTCATCTTATAAACAACCGTATTTCCCAGAAATACCAACATCACAGTGTATTTGATTCCTTTACCCTTGAGTGTGCTAACGTGTGTTAATGAGTGTGCGCGTTCATGTGTGTGTGTGTGTCGCTGGGCCTCAGGGCACTGGCACACTGCTCTCTTCCCTGCCACCCTCCTTTCTTCTCTCTGTTTGCAGGAAGAGAGAGAGGCCAAGCATCCATGTGGCGTTTGGGATGTGTATGTGTTCTCGCATTAAACACATTCTCATGTTAGGCCCAAAAGCACACTCATTAATTCCTACGATGCCGTCTGATTGGCCGGGCATTACTAAGTCGCATTAAGAAATGTATTTCCTCGCTTTTACTTAATGATGCTTTTCCAGCCACTGCAATTAACCAGGGCTCTGTGTGTGCGCACTTTCATATATCGGTTCGTGTGGGCCTATTTGTGTGTTTAGGTGCTTTTAAGTGCAACAGAAAACTAGTTAGACTACAAAGTGTCTAACCGTTGACAGAAAATTGCCCTCTAATAAGTGCGAACCCTTTTAATAGGTCTGAAACTAATGGAATATGTTTCTGCAACATTGGCGGAGTATTTTCGGCACGATAAACTCATTTGCCATTTCTGTCGTAAGTCATTTAGTTATTTGATGGACATTTAATGATATGGTTTGATTTAATTTCACTCTTTATCTACATGTGTCTGCCAGTATTTACTCCACAAATGTCAAAATGACTGCTGTACCCCCCCAGTTTATGAGACAAGTTGGTTGCGGAAATATTGGCTAGACAAGGACATGTACCCACCGTCGTTTGATGCATATTGCACACAAACATGGTAAGTCATTTCTAAATCTAGTTAGCTAGATCTGACTGGCTTCGGCTTGAGTTGAAAAGGTACAAAGTTGTTGGTTTTTTTTGGCATTTCAGGTAAAAATGGCACGTAAAATCAAAACAAGATGCGGTTGTTCGGTTACATGTCAGTCAGATAGTCGGTATGTCGTGGCCAGAAAACGTTGCAAAAAGTAGACCACACCTTTTGCCAACATTCAAAAGCCAGATGGTCTCTATGAGATTACGTTCTCAATTGTACAAATAGCTCATTACACAGATGCTGGAGAATGTCTCACATAAACACACACAACTACCATAGACATTCTTCGCCTATAGTGAGACACATTCCTGCATGCTAATGTAGACATTTTATACGTGCGTACAGATGTTCTCCAACAAACACAGACATGCATACACACTTGTTGCAACACATGCTGACACAAATCATGTTCTGTCCATGTGAATATGTGTCCATGTGCGAGTTACTCAGAGAAGCTGTAACATTTGGTTTCAGTCTGGTCTCATGTGACCTTTAAAAATGTAGATGCCATCCTATCATTTCACTTTATGAATGAGTTCAGTGTCTAATGCATCTTTAGAGACTTGCACGTGCATAGTCTTGATAATTAAGTGTCTTAAAGCTACTATGATACATTGGTGCTTTGATATTATGGGATTACAGGGTTACCATTTTCATATTTCGTGGTATTTTTATGGTACTCAATCTATAACACAAACACAATATGACAATATATGGTATGCTATGTGAGCATAGAATGGACAAATTGAGAGGAACTTGCAGCTAGAAGCATTTTTACAACGATGTCCTCTGTGTGCCTTATAAAACTTACTAAAGGAAGAGAGTGTGCGTGTGTGTAAGTGTGTGTTATTACTGTGGGGACAACTGTGCGCTTTTAAGAGTAGGGCTTACTTTTATGTTATACAATATTGTTGCAGAAATTTATAAATAATATATTTTTTGTCAGAACTCTTGGCGGCTGATATAACAGTATTTATCGCTGTGTAGGGGAATTGTGGGTGGGTGTGGGTGGGTGAATGCGGGTTTAAACAAGTCTGGGGAAATTTATTAGTGTGTCATGAGTTTAGGGCTTTCAAACTCTATCAGAGAGGAAAGCAGATAGCCACAACGCAGCTGGAGTTTAACACCGTGGTAAATTTTCTCTGACAGAATTCATCCCTCCAATCTTCCTGTAGAGACTGAGGCGGCAGTCACCTGATCTTGAAAGAGGCATGTGGCCACTAAAGCAGTACTGTAGATGTATTCAAGATGTGTGTGTGTGTGTGTGTGTGTGTGTGTGTGTGTGAAAGAGGGAATGTTTGTGTCTTTATGTCTGTAACAGGAGGGGGGGGGGGCCTCTTTTTTCACAGATGTCCTCATTTTGTAGTCATAGTAATAACAAAAACACTGGGCCGCTCATGCCCAGTGCTAAGTGTCGTCACTCCGGTCGACTTAATAGTGCCATTACTAAGATCATTACAGCATTATAGCCTTTGGTGTGTGTGTATATTAGAGTCTGAAAGAAAAATGTTCACTTAAAATGGTACACTGAACATGTGTAACTCAAGTTGCCACTACTTTGAATGTACTATAGTGGTAAAATAATGGTATCAGATGAGGCCATGCAACTGTTTGAACGCCTTTGTGTGTGTGTGTGTGTCCAGATACTATGGTATTAACTTTAAAAACAGAAAATAGTATTCTTTTAAATGATGTAACATGTTATTGTATGAATATGTTATCTCTGAAGTACTTCAAGGGGAGATGAACTGAGAAATCAAATTTTCCTTGAGCTTTTGACATCTAAGAGGTCATCATACGTATAAGAATATCCTGTAAGTTTCAGAACTAAAAAACGTCCTTGTTAGTCCAATAAAAGCGAACATGTGTCGAACATGTATGGGCGAATCATTCGGGTTGCCATTTTACAACATTGGACGTTTTCAAAACAATTTCCCCCAAGTGTACCGACGGGTGAGTTGAAGCTCATTATAATATGCAAAACTGTTATCCACTCACAGCAGTGGGCGTTTACTTCCAAGTCTTCAGTGCGAGACGCCAATTCAGTGCAGATTGGCTCAAATCTAGGGTACAAAATAGCCTATTACTTATTTACTTTGATGTTTTTGAATGCAAAAAACAAGCGAACGTCATAAGTTGACCTCAGACAACAATATAATAAAATTTTTAATATAATAAAAAGCCAGTTCATGACTCCTTTAACATAACATGCAGTTGTAGTAATAAAACACTAAAATAAGAAACAAAATAATACAAATAATAAAAAAAAATCATACAAGTCATTGTATTTCACAATCATGTATTTCATTAATGTTTTCACTTAAATTAAAAATTATATATTAGAACGTCCATATTGCATGTCAGATTATGCAAGATACACACATGCATCTACACACTCGAAAACACATATTTTCCTCTTAACTGAGAACAAAGCTCTGGGAGAATAATCAGATCTTTATTCCCTTGGCTCTCAACACTGACGTTACCATGAAAACACTAGTTATACTACCAGGGGTAATGCCGCCATTTCTGGTCACCATCCAGGGAACTTTAGCCTGCTTGAATCCCAAATGATCAAGTCAAATCCACAAACTGACAAAAAACAGTTGGTACATTCTGTTGACAACACTGACTTTGTTTTCTGAGGAGTTCAGTTAACTATTATAAGATTTATTTTAATTTGAATGAAAACTGCTGTGCTTTGGACATAGCTTGTCTTTTTGCTGATTCATGAGAGTTTGTAAACGCAGCTTTCCCAACTGGAAAATTCAGCTTATAGCCAGCTAAAACCTAGTGTGAATCATAGTTTGCAAGCTATTTAAAAGCAACATGGCTTTAAAAAAAAGCCAAATTAATGATTTAAGTGTAACGTTGAGACAGGAGTGAAGTGGAGAAAATCCAAGTGCAAGCATTCATTTAATGAACAAACAGGTAATCCAGGGCGAAACAACTGAACATGACCTCAGGACAGGAACAAGAAACAGCTACAAACAACCGACAAACCACAACTGAAACACAGAGGTATAAATACACAAGCAGACAAGCTAAACAAGATTACAAGGGGGCGTGGTAAACCTGGGGTGACTAATAACCAACACCTGTGGACACCGAGGAAACAATTAACAAATGACAGGATCACATGACAAACAGGGAATCACGTGACAGACAAGAACAAGGAACAAGAAATAAGACCTACACCGTGACAGTAAGAAAAATAATCTTAATTCAAACAGAAACAAAATTATTTTCTAACCCCATTGATATATTTTTGCTTGTTTTAGGCAAAAACTGACTTAATTTGGATTTATATTCCCAGAAAACAATACATAATACGTAAAGACCTCCTTATCTAAGAGTTTTTAGATATTTTGGACTGGAAACAAGACAAAAAACTAAGCATTTTTTGCAGTGGTTATTGGTTTACATCCAATAGCCTACATCACGTAAGCATCATCAGCGGAAAAGAACAGTTGTTATTAAATTATGATTGAACCAATAATTCAGTAAATTTGTTCTTGGTTGATAATTTTATTTGGTTTGTAACTGATCTGAGCTTGACATGTATGGTCATTAGCAGGTCCAAGCTGGTTTAAGTGGGTTACCTACTGGAGAACCATCTAGATATATCTACCATATTAGACTGGAAAGGGAGCAAGAAATTATAAAAAAAATGAAAGAAAATGGATGAAAAAAATGGAAAAGCCTAACCCAAGAAAACATAAGCGAAACCACACAACATATAACAATGAAACCTGATGAATATTTAAGTGTTTCTACATCCTTGGGTCTTCAAACTCAGCCTGACAAGAGAAAAGAGCAATCAACGCTTTACACTAACATGATTTGGTCCTTCTGGGCCCCCAAGGGCCAGCAAAGGAATCCCCGGGTGAAGGCATTAAAGTCATTACAGGGCATTGTGTTTCTGTCTCCTTCATTAACTTCCCAGAGCCATGCAGATCGGCCTGAACGCAAGCACCCCGACCCCATCTGTCTGAAATGTGATCTGGCTTATGAAATCTGCAGCCTACGGCAGCTGTGCAATCACATTACATCCGCGAGATTAAAAATATATTGAATTTTTTTTTCACTCCCTCCTCGCGCTCTTGCCCTGATTTTGTTCAGCCCGACGTGCCGCCTGGGTTTCGTTAGCTTGTCTCTGATGTGCTGCATTTTTCTGGATATCCACTTCTCTTTCCTCTAGTGGCTAACTGCCTCAAAGGAATGCTTCTGAAAATTCTTCTCGCCATGGAACCCAAAAGGAGATGTTCGGCAGAATGTCCAAGCTGCTTGTAGAAAGTAGATTGCGATCAAGCACTATGAAATAATATCCATAATATCCCTGGGGTTCGAAGGTTCAGGGGGTGGTGATGGCGCAGTGGATAAGACACATCTCTTTGGTGTGAGAGACCCCGGTTTGAAATCACTATGAGACACCAATGTGTCCCTGAGCAAGACACTTAACCCCTAGTTGCTCTAGAGGTGTCCAACCTCTGACATATATATAGCATGTAATAGAGTATAGTTCCTAGTCATATCAGCCGAGAAAATCGCAACTTTACATTTTCCGTCTGTCTTAGTGCACGATGTAACTATAGAAGAGTCAAGTTTTAAATAGAAAAAATATAGAAACTCTTTGGTAATTTTTTGGGAGAAATGCTAATGGTCTGGTGCTCTTCAATGATGTATGCTAAGCTATGCTAAAAGTGGTACCGCCAGAACCGGAGATCGGCTGAATGGATTCAGAAAAGGTAAAACTCAACAGTTTAACTCTGGGGGAGTTGTAAAATGAGCCTATTTCTAAAAAAAAAAAAAAAAAAAGTGGAGTATCCCTTTAAATAGACCTGATCCAGCTAGTGAAGGTCTTCAGGATTACAAGAAACAGACCTGGTGTTTTGGGGCAGGTGTGAGTTAAACTCTTGTGGACATTGGCCCTCTAGGAGTAGGATTTGACACCCCTTGGCTTGGGGCAGGAGTTTTGACTTGAACTGGTCGGTTGTAAGGGTTTAACAGGGTTAGGACTCATCATAATATCCATTCTCAAAACATGTTAGAACTTCTTGTTTGTATAGAGCTGGAAATGCATTTGATGTCACAGCTTTGGATGGTAACTAGTGAAGTACTGTGGACCAATCAGCATTGCCAGGATGACATTTTCCTGTAGCTCCGGAGTGATTCATGTTAGAGGTAGAGGCATGTTAATCTCAGGGGTTTTTTTCTTTCCACCCAATCATCTTTCATTCTGTCATTGGCCTGTCATCTTCAATCTCCATCTGTTATTCAGACGATGATGATGTTTACCATGTGAAATGTTGTATGTCAGTTGAGGTACCAATATTGTAGTGACACATGTCGTCACTTGGATTTTGTGACTTGGTTTGGAGCTCTGGCCCAAACAGGATGTTGGCAAGTGTGTGTAGCAATGCTGATAGGAAATTTCGTGTGTGTGTGTGTGTGTGTGTGTGTGTGTGTGTGTGTGTGTGTGTGTGTGTGGAGCTCGATATGGATGGCCAATTACTGCCCAGTGCAGGAGAGGACAGCCATCACCTTTCTCTCCTGACGCTGTCACCACAACGACCAGACAGAAATCTTCTCCCACTGGGAGTTATTACAGCGCTCTACCACACACACACACACACACACACACACACGCACGCATCAAATCCACAACAGTACACACACATAGACACACAAACACCTCCTGAAGACCTCCCAGCTGCTTAGCAAAACCATAGCGAAAAACCTCGCTCGCATTGTTCGGTCAATTTGCTGAAGTATGTTGACATTTTTCCAAGCTATTAAAAACTCTTCAATTTAAACGTTAAGTTATGGCATTATGGGTCCACTTTAGTCAGACTAAATAGGCATGTAGTGAAAACTGAACTTTAAGAGCTATAGATTTGCTCTTCTAACGGCTTAAATGAAATGTCACTTGCTTTATTTTTCACTTTGGTTCATTGTAACCCAAAGCCACTTGACCAAAGTCTACGGTCCAATGCACCATCCCACTCAAAATGAAAACAAGCGGTTCTAAAACCGAGTACACGAATAAACCACAACTGCACATTCTAATGTCTTTGTGTTTTTAAGATCAATTTGCTTAATTAAAAAGTGTGCAGAAAGGCATGACGGCAGCACCTGTTCCTGTCATTTACTACGATTGGGTGCTTGCTAGGTAGAACAGCAATCTCTGCTCTGTTTTACACGAGGCTTAATATTTAAATCAAGGTTTATAGGAGTATAGGAACAATCTCAACGGTTATAATGATTGTGACGGGCCTTATTTCTTTAATAATATATTTGTTTCATTGTGTGTGTATATTTTATGGAGATACTGTAATATTACAAAAGATTGCAGTGGTGAAATACTTAAATAGCAATAATATTTACAGTTCATACCAATTTAGACACTTTTCACTTTATTACAGAATGTGCAGTCACATGCAATTTTATAAGAATTGGACATGGTTTCAATTAGATATTTATACTTTGCTACATGTCTAGAAGCACTGTTATATTGCGATTTGATTGCTTAATTGTTATAGAAATGATGAAGTTAAAAGGCCATAATATGGTGGTTCAATTATATTTTACATTTCAATTGAAATACTTGCAACAATTAAGTATACACATGTTCAGGTTTAATTCTAAGTTGGTTTGTCTAGTGAAGTAGGACAGTTTACACTTACAAACATAGTGCATCTGTAACTGAGCTTCTTCTTTGCCGGCGGAGTGAACTCTGGTGCTTGGATCAGTTTTCTCATGAATACTTGACAATATAGACCTCTGCTGATGTCGAAAATCTGACCCCAGATCAGCGTGAGTGTTAAAGAAGTGTCAGCAGTGGTAAAGGGAAGTGAGTGTTGTCTGTAGACCTGAGATAAGCTGTGATAAGAAGCGGCTACACACATTGTCAGTGATGCCGAGCTGTTGTGCCAAAATCCTTTGAACCGTGATGTAAACTTTCCCATGGGTGAGCATTCCTGTCCGTGTGTGTGTGTGTGTTTATCTAAAGTCATCTCCACCTGGAGAGGGCGAATATCTTCAGTTCTACCTGCCTTAACTCTGTTCAGATCATGTGCACATGCAGCAATGGGCCCTAATCTAAGCACATGGTCTAAAGTGCATGGTGCAAGAGCACTTAAGGCATGTCCGAATACACTTGTGCTAGTTTAACATCGGGGAAAAATGGTTGGGGCATGGTCTAAAAGACCATTTGAAATACTTGGCATGTATGTGTGCTGCTGTGCGTCCCTGTGTGTTTGATAAATAGAGGGTGTTCGCGTTGTGGACCCGCCTATAGGCGCACATTAGTAATGCACTTTTAAATAACAATAAAAAAGCCTATTTCAGTTGCCTCAAAATAGCAACACTCCAACTATGCACCCAAATACACCTCGTTTTCAGACCAACCAGACCATGTGCGCACAAATAGGCGCAAATGCATTAGCTATTTAAACAACATGGCGCAAGATGTGAAAATGATAACTGCATCGGGCTGAAACTAGCAAAAAACACTTGCGTAAGTGTAAGATAGGGCCCAAAGTGTATTTTTGTGTGAGTGAGGTGTGTGTATATATATATATATATATATATATATATATATATATTAGTCATTTTATTTATTGTTTAAATTAACAGTTAAAGTGGTGGACGTTTCGCACTAGCATATCCAAATTATGAGTTCGAATCCCTCAGATGTTAATGAAAAGTATATCTTGATTTGCCCTTTAAGTTACTTCGGTGTTTCCAAATTTGCAAATATATTCATGTAAATATATTGCAGATGTGACCTGGTGGATAGTGCATCTGCTCCAGCATGGTTTCTGTGTGGGTGACCCAGTTTAAATCTATATTGAAGGGTAAATCTCATGAAAACAGGGCACATTTTGGTCTAAAATCTAAAAATAAACAAATATTATTGTTTTTAGAGGTCATGTAGCACGATGAGACATTTTGTATGTTTTTATTTTATTTTATTTTTTATTTCTATATATCAATTGGGTCATGGGTTCTAATCCCATACCTAAATATACTGATAATTAAGTAGGTCACATTAGTTTTCCAAATGCATTTGAATGTGTATATGTATATATGAAGAGTTCAGATGCAAAAGCCTCTAAATGCCATTTGAAATTTTCTTCTTTAATGATGATTTTTATCAAACTTGTATATTTAAGTTCAGTAATTTCACTTAAACGGCAATGATAATTACTGAACTTAAATATACAAGTTTGATAAAAATCATCATTAAAGAAGATGGCATTTAGAGGCTTTTGCATCTGAACTCTTCATATATATATACAGTATATATATATGGGTTATAATTTCCCCCCTCAAACTCTAGAGAAAAAAATAAGAAATTATATTTTGAGAGAACTCTTTGCTACCTTTTTTTTCACACAGCAGTAAGAGAGAGGAAAGAAGTATCTGGAAGTCATTATGTTATATGCCGGTTGACGATAATGCAATGACATCATTGTGTGAACCAAACGCCCACCTATCGTAACAACTCACTGGCGTGATGCCGAAAACATGCGTCTGGTTCTCATAAAGAGTGTGTGGAAGGGCTGGGTAATGTTTCGGATGGAGCCAGTTTTATGCTTGCCGATTTTTCCTTGTTCTCCGTACTCTTCGTATCCCTCTTATTTCCCTCATCTTCCTCTTCTAGTTTGTCATTCAGCCTGCATAGTATGTAGATGAGGAGATATCACCCAGCAGAACTGATGGATGTCTAAGACCGTGTGTGTCGGCTGCATAACTTTATTTTATTACAGACTTACATCAAAATCATCATTAATGATGTATATGCTCAGCCCTCCTGCAGGGAGTGTGTGTTGTGTGTGTGTGTGTGTGTGACATGAAAGTTTTTTTTTTTCTTTTGCACTGCATGGTGTCCCATTTCGGGCCGCTCTACGTAGACTATTTATCACAATCCTGAATGTTTACTTGGGATATTACGCTGGAGTGTGAATGTGTGTGAATGTTTTCTCGGTTGCTATGAGCCTCAGTTTGTGGATTCTCGGCAGACTTCATTTGTTAAAACAAAAGCAGGATGATCATTTTGTCTGCTCCTCCACCTTAATTGATATTGATTTGTTCGCGCCTCTCACGGGATTAAAAGTGTGTTTTGTCCCATCGCCAGCGGTTTTTTTCCTGCTTCTCACCAGGGAAGTCAGTCAGTGACTGTTTCCATGGCTTTTCTCTTGTTAAAACGCAATCCACTGTCAATCCCATCCTCATTAAAACACCATTAAAATTCTGCAGGTAGTTTATAGATGCCCGTGGCTTCTGCCAAACATAACCACACACATACAGTATCTGCCAAGACACCAAGGCTCTTAGCTTTTAATTGGCAAGACAAGTAGATCGGTTGGTAATAAATAGCAAATATTTGCAAAAATAGCTAAATGTTTTATTTTTTTAACTGGAATGAAAGTTGGCATGGTGCACTGCAGATTCAAGCAAGAATCACTAGCTAGTGCCTATTTGCTGTCTACGTAGGTATTACCTTAGTCAGCATGCTAATCTACACTATTTGTACAGTGCTTATAAGGTAGCTAAATTGTGCTGTTTGTATACTTAAGACATTTGAATAAGGTTTAAAAAAAATTCTTCCATTTATAGCAACGAGAATTCTCATTAAACTTAATTTGCATACTGAATTGTTAAAACAGAAGCTAGAAAGCAATTTTACAGCCCTGTGGCAAGCTTTTGCATCTACAGTGCGCCTATCTAGGTAGAAAGCTCTCTATGTTTTGGAATAGAGCTACGGTGTGTGCGCTTAAATCAGTGTGTGATGAGTGTGTGTGATAAAGCAGTCCTTCAGCGCATGCTGATAATACACTAGCCCGTCTGTGGCGTTAGCCGGCTTTTCATCATCATGATTGATGGCGTGCCGACCCGGATCTCAAACGGTTATGATCATATCAATTTGCCGCCAACCTCATTGACATCTCTTTACAAGCCCGTTATCTTCCATTCTTGCCATAATGACGCCTCGCAGAACGAGCGCACGGCTCATCGCACCAGTCCCTGGCGGAGTGCGCCGGGATTACGCCGTCAATATGAGGGCCAGATTAAGTGGTAATGTGAGATTAACGTGTGCCACGAGTTTATTAAATGGGATTAACGCTGACATTTCACCCCAGTGGGACACCTCTGACATTCAAGATCACGCTCTTTTATGCACACATATGGGGAGAGATGACAAAACCGTTACCACGGCAGCCGTGTGTCGCCCCATGAACCTTTTGAAGACTGCATTGACTCAGGGATTTGTGTGTGTGTGTGTGTGTGTGTGCTTTTTACTTTAATTTTTGAGAAATACACAAGTCAAGATGATGAGAGCAAAGGAAAAGTGTGTATGGGTAGTGGACTGAATGTACCCTGATCCCAACATTTCCGTCCACGTTCTACAGTGTTTTGGGGTAATAGGGGGAAAAGAGGTTAGAAATGAGTGTTAATTTTAGGAAATGAGCGGAAGGTAGATTGAATTACTAAAGGAGGTGATGTGTGTAGAAAGGGCAGTAGTGCAGGGGATTGACTATGGTGAAGTGGGAGCCAAATAACCTTGATTGTTGCTAATTATAACCACAAGTCATTTTCTTCAATTACGTGACACATCAGTCAAACTGGTTTGAGTGTGTTTGCATCTGTGTTAGTGCATGATTATGGATGTGTGTTGGGGACGGCAATACTTGTTTTTCTTATCTGCGCTTTATCTAATCAAAAAAAAAATCAGGGCAACAAATAACAAACAATATTATTAATTCAATTTCACTAATTAGAATTGAGTAATAATTATTCAAATTAATCCCTCAAAAGTTAACCATTTAAAATGAGTAAAACTCATTTTACAAAAAAAAACGTACATTTAAGTCGCCATTATGGTGATCGGTGTTTGTTTTAGGCTTCTCCTTTTATTGATTCAGCTTGTTAACATCAGGTGTCTTCAATGTTGGCAATATAAAATAAAGAGTTCTTAATCTTTGACGTCTGTCTGTTATTCAGATATTTTTGTTAAATGTTTTGGTGTAAATTTGACTCATTTTAAATGGTTAAACTTTAAGGAATAATTTGATTAATTATTACTCAATTCTAATTTGTTCAATTTAATTAATAATATTTTTTGTAATCTGTTGCCACAATATTATTGATTAGATAAAGCATGTTCATTTTTACAGTAATCAAATTATTCCTTAAAGTTTAACCATTTAAAATGAGTCAAATTTACTAATTTTTTCTAAACAAAAATATCGGAATAACAGACTGACGTCAAAGATGAATTAAGACCTCTTTTTTTTTATTGCCATCATTGAAGACACCTGATGTTAGCAAGCAGAATCACTGAAGGTGAAAACCGTAATTTTTAAGTCACCATTATGGGGATCAGTGTGTTTTAGTTGGACTCTTGACCCTTAAATCATTAACTAATCGCCAGATGAACAAATAGAAAAGGTGATTTGATTAGTTACGATTGTTGGTTACATTTTAACATAATCATTAATTCACAATTATTTGACCTGAATCACTGAACTCTAAAATTAAAAAAAAATATATAATAATAATAAAAAAGAAAAAACATTTTAAATTGTATTTATTTATTTTATTTTTAAATGTTGCTAGCCATTGCCAGCATTTTGATCATTTTGATAAAAGTTTCATGGCCCTCAGAATATTTTGTTGTATGAATATCTGAACATCTAATATATCAACAGAAATAACAGAGCCTTTGCTTAAAAAAAGTTTTATTCTAGCTTCATGCATTCAATTGTATCAATACTTTAAGCAATACATCAGAATACTTGATTGTTTTGGTGACAACATGTTAGGTATAATATATTATTGTTTGATAATGATTATTAGATAAAAACAAGTCAGAAGTCAGACCACTAAATACACAATT
Source organism: Pimephales promelas (assembly GCF_016745375.1). Next base: position 18,746,161 of record NW_024121144.1, read on the forward strand.
TATAAAGTCTAAGCCTCTAAATGCATCCTATCACCCTTGTGTCATGTTAATAAGGTGTGAGAGCAGTTTGTTGAACTTGTTGCATTTAGAGGTGAAGACTGAAGCAGGGCTTTACAATGCTAGCATGCCTAAATACAGACCACTGAGGCAGTTAATGAAATTTTGGCATGTCTTCGGACCTCCTCTCCTTTCGTTCCACAGCTCTCCTGTTACACCACACAGCTGTTCCATTTCAACACACCCTTATTGCTCAAGTGCTTTATGGATGAATCTTTCCTTACATATCTCTCATGCTAGGAAAAAAAAATACAAATTAGATTTCTTTAATATCTCATTTGTTTCTCCTAGACAGCAATGAGAACAAATGGAGACCTTGGCTTCTAATATATTTTAGTGGGAGAAAATACAACAGTAATCTCATGTGTCTTATCCTCTAAAACAAGGTTTCCACACCGGGCCTATACGGAGCCACATTCAACCAATGACAAGATATTAAATCCTTGATTCTGGCCCATAAATGTACTTGTTCATGCCTTGTAGATTTCTTAAACGATTGGTTGACCATGGCCTAATATACATAAATACAAACAGAAAAGTTCATTAGGTGACAACAACACTAAATAAACTTGCATGGTGGCATCCACCCAAAAAGTTGAGGTATATGCGAATAAAATGTGCAAATTGTATATTTGTTATAAATGTAGGCTACTACTGAGTGTTCAATGTTTTGAATTGGCTTAATTTCAATTAACGAAAACAAATTTGAATAGTTTTAGTTCAATATAACATGCACTGCTCCTAAAGAATTGTATGAGATACCAAGTTTATACTTCATTTTAAACATAACTGAGGATTCATGAAATCTCCTGATCTATGAAAGAGCGAGCTCCAAGCCATACAATTTAGCGAGTGGCTATTGAATGTTAGCGTTGATCTGTCGAAGGCTTTTACATACATTAGAGAAGAACTAGGACAGTTAATGCAGTGCTAAAACTGTGTGATGCTAACAGCAGCTCCCCAAAGGCTTAGCTTCTTTATAACTACTCTCACACTTCATCTAGGGCAGATGCTCGAGGCTGCTCTACTCAGTCATTGATAGGCAGAACAAAGAGGTCAAAACAAAATGTATCGCATATGGTGGCTACGTACATATGCTTTGCTTGTTTTTCCACAGCAGCATAAGAATTGGTATGTTATTCTGCCGGGTCATTATTTGGCAGCGACACTTTTTGGCAGGATCAGTGTTTGGCTGCGTACCAGCCTTCTGCCATCAGGTGATGCATTGCCGTGTGTGTGTGTGTGTGTGTGTGTGAGACGAGAGCATCTAGAACAGCTGCTGGGGCACATCTGTCTACCAAGCAACACACACAGACACACACAGGTCTGCACTCAATGGCAAACCTGTTTCATAGCATCCAATGCACTCTTAGGGGCCTTTTTGTGTTCGGGATGAGTTCTTGTGGTCCATCTGTACTATATTTTAATTGTTAATCTGGGTAAACATGCGCTAGACGGACATCTTAGTAAGTTGTGGCGTGCCACGCTGAGTTTTCAGTCTATTATGCCATGTATTTAAGGTGCCCTGATAACTTCCATCTCAAGACTCTGGCATTCTTCTCTATTGCACTGTGTTGTGTCTTGCTGTTTTGAATGCAAGAACATGTCATGGGTATATACTGCCCCTCGCTCTGCTTGAATAAAATCTTAACCTGTAATTCACACTTGAACCAGCTGAATAAGTTACTCAAGTTACTCAGGAACACTTGATGATTACAGACAGGTGTGTTGGAACAGGGTTAAAACTGATCCCTGCAGGAAAGTACACTGTAGATATCCGGGAGCAGGGGAGTAGATCTCCAGGAGCAGGAAAGTAGATCTCCAGGAGCAGGAAAGTAGATCTCCAGGAGCAGGAAAGTAGATCTCCAGGAGCAGGAAAGTAGATCTCCAGGAGCAGGAAAGTAGATCTCGAGGAGCAGGAAAGTAGACCTCCAGAAGCAGGAAAGTAGATCTCCAGGAGCAGGAAAGTAGATCTCAAGGAGCAGGAAAGTAGATCTCGAGGACCAGGAAAGTAGATCTCCAGGAGCAGGAAAGTAGATCTCGAGGAGCAGGAAAGTAGATCTCGAGGACCAGGAAAGTAGATCTCCAGGAGCAGGAAAGTAGATCTCGAGGAGCAGGAAAGTAGACCTCCAGAAGCAGGAAAATAGGTCTCCAGGAGCAGGAAAGTAGATCTCCAGGAGCAGGAAAGTAGATTTCCAGGAGCAGGAAAGTCAAACTCCAGGAGCAGTAAACTAGATCTCAAGGAGCAGGAAAGTAGATCTCCAGGAGCAGGAAAGTAGAACTCCAGGAGTAGGAAAGTAGATCTCCAGGATCAGGAAAGTAGATCTCCAGGAGCAGGAAAGTAGATCTCCAGGAACAGAACAGTAGAACTCCAGGAGCAGGAAAGTAGATCTCCAGGAGCAGGAAAGTAGATCTCCAGGAGCAGGAAAGTAGATCTCGAGGAGCAGGAAAGTAGACCTCCAGGAGCAGGAAAGTAGATCTCGAGGAGCAGGAAAGTAGACCTCCAGGAGCAGGAAAGTAGACCTCCAGGAGCAGGAAAATAGATCTCCAGAAGCAGGAAAATAGGTCTCCAGGAGCCGGAAAGTAGATCTCCAGGAGCAGGAAAGTAGATTTCCAGGAGCAGGAAAGTCAAACTCCAGGAGCAGTAAACTAGATCTCAAGGAGCAGGAAAGTAGATCTCCAGGAGCAGGAAAGTAGATCTCCAGAAACAGAAAAGTAGAACTCCAGGAGAGGGAATGTAGATCTCCAGGAGAAGGAAAGTAGATCTTCAGGAGCAGGAAAGTAGAACTCCAGGAGTAGGAAAGTAGATCTCCAGGAACAGGAAAGTAGATCTCCAGGAGCAGGAAAGTAGATCTCCAGGAGCAGGAAAGTAGAACTCCAGAAACGGGAAAGTAGATCTCCAGGAGCAGGAAAGTAGAACTCCAGGAGCGGAAAGTCAAACTCCAGGAGCAGGAAAGTAGATCTCCAGGAGCAGGAAAGTAGATCTCCAGGAGCAGGAAAGTAGACCTCGAGGAGCAGGAAAGTAGAACTCCAGGAGCAGGAAAGTAGACCTCCAGGAGCAGGAAAGTAGATCTCCAGGAGCAGGAAAGTAGATCTCCAGGAGCAGGAAAGTAGACCTCGAGGAGCAGGAAAGTAGAACTCCAGGAGCAGGAAAGTAGATCTCCAGGAGCAGGAAAGTAGACCTCCAGGAGCAGGAAAGTAGATCTCCAGGAGCAGGAAAGTAGATCTCCAGAAACAGAAAAGTAGATCTCCAGGAGCAGGAAAGTAGATCTCGAGGAGCAGGAAAGTAGAACTCCAGGAGCAGGAAAGTAGATCTCTAGGAGCAGGAAAGTAGACCTCCAGGAGCAGGAAAGTAGATCTCCAGGAGCAGGAAAGTAGAACTCCAGGAGCAGGAAAGTAGATCTCCAGAAACAGAAAAGTAGAACTCCAGGAGCAGGAAAGTAGATCTCCAGAAACAGAAAAGTAGAACTCCAGGAGCAGGGGGCTCCCCTGACTTAGAATCACTCAAGAAACTCTTCTATTTCCGACAAACTCAATGTGGTTGTGCTACCCCCTCCAATGGGACAGATTTAATTTGGAATGCTCATTTTGACATGAGTAGACACAACTCCAGCAACCACTCTACCAGCTGCATAGTAATGCACAAAAAAAGTTTTTTAGCAAGTACCCAGAGTGTCCAATCAACCACCTTAAAACAAGCTTGCAGCCGCCTACAATACAAGCACTTTAATTTAAATGTCATAATCATAATTAGGTTGGTGTGTGGGTATGTTCTCTGTCTGTCTCTCTCTCTGGAGGAATGAATTGATATTGTAGCCAGTTTCTCATTAGCCATGTGTCCTGCTGGGACAGTATGACTTTATGTATGCCAGTCTGATAAACCAACTAAAACGACTGTTATGTAGCCACACTCTGCCTATGTGTGTGTGTGTGTGTTCTTTCTCTTACAGTTCTTTATAAGGTGCATGTCTTCATTTATAAGTGGTACACATACTCCGCTTATGTTTATGGATTTTTTTAGCAACAGACTTTAATAGCTCATAATGCCTCATAAACTGAAATCTGTGAGGGCTTGTGGGTAATGGAGCTTATGAGAAAGGGAGGGTGCGGTTGATTGATGAATGGTGTTGTCTAATCTGTTGCTTAAGGTTATGTAACCCGCTGTATAACTCCGATGTGTGTTAGATTGATAGGGTCTGAGCTAAGAACAGTAAATTCACCCTTTGAGCAATTCTTGTCAAATGAAGCCTGGCGTTGAACTTCCTAGACAAGTTTGTTGTCTGTCCCCCTTTCTCTCTGTTTCTTGCACTCTCTCAGACAAACTAATAAAATGAGGCAGAGGAAAGGGAAAGGGGTTTAGTCACTTGGCAGTGATCGAAGGTGCTGCCTGAAATGTCTAAATTGGAACAACGAAACAGTCGACATATTACACCAAAACCTTCATAGCGGCTGATGGTACTGTAGCTTTCTTTTGTCTGTTTCACGGTTATTATCGGAAATATGCGTAATTCCCATTTTTTACCACCCAAACTGGATCTGTTCCATTCATTTTCAGCCAAGACAAGCTATTCTGTGCTGGGAAAAAAAAGCCTTTCAGTCTTGAAGATTTCAGATTTCATTCTTGTTTGAATAGTTGAATGCAACATCTCCTTGTGTTTTGAGTATGAAATACTGGGAGAACTTTGACAAGAGTTTAAATCTTGACAGATGAGATGAGGGTGTCATCATGGGTCAGTGGTTTCCTTCCTCACAAGAGGTTAAACGGGTCTCTCAGGAGTGCCAGTCACCCAGAAATAGTATCAGCTTCGGTCTACCTTACTCAAATCAAACAGGCATTGCAACCTGAGGCTTAACTGACCACAAAACACACACTGCAGAAAAGTCTTACGCAGTCTTCATGTTGTTCAAGTTCGTTCAGTTTGTTATAATACAAGATGCCTCATTCGTTCATTTAGTTCATGAAAGAGATGTCCCAGTTCGTTCAGTTTGTCCACTAAACCTTGGTCATTCAAAGATGTCCATAGTTTGTCCAGTTCATTCAACACACTATAATAAAACATTATTTAACATTCGTTAAATAGGTCAATGAAATACTCCTTCGCAGGCTTTGGTCAATGAAGTAGAGTCCGTCCACGAGAGTTGTTCACGTTACAGATTCGTTCAAAAATGCTGATTCGTTCTCAAATGAAACACCACTGCAAGCGATCTGCAAAGTGTCCTATCATGGCTGTTAAAAAAGTTAAAAGAAAAGAAATCTGATTTACCATACATTAAAATACTGTAATACTGTTTGGCAACGTTTACTAATTTTGCTTATTTTTCTGTGTCCTAAACAGTACTAACACTATACAGCAATAAGCAATGCAAATGATCTCTTTTTCTTGTACTGTGTTGCCCCGCCCAATGGCAAATCTCCCAATGGTTCATATTCTGATTATGTGCTGTCACGCAGTGATAAAGTAACGAGTGGTATGTATAAAATATGTATACATGCATACATTTAAATAAACAAATCATTTAAAATCCCTCCTATTCCGGCAAGGACTGAGTTTAGTAACTGCTGTCAGCTCTAGTCTAGAGTACTTTAAAACACTCCACCTGTCTAAGCTAGTACATTATCACTCAAAAACATGATGAATTTCTCAAGCAAGCAAAGCACATACTGCAAAATACACTCTGTTGCACAAGGGCTTTGATAAGAGAGAGGATGTGAGTGTGTTTGTGCGAGAGACAGATAGATAGACGGAGAAGTAAAGCGCGGAATGAGTAAAAGAGACGCAGGCACACAGATGGTGGGCTGTTGGAGAAAAAGAGATAATGATTACAGATGAGAGGAGATGGAAACAGGCACAGTTAGAAAGAAAGAATGATAGATAGAGACAGGGAAGGAGGGGATACGTTTCATTTCCATCTACCACCCTCCATTTTTTTTTAATAAGGTAATTTTCTGTTGGAATCTAGCAGCATATTAAAGGAGCAAAGTGTTTTCAGACTTGTATTTCAGAATTTAGCTACCGAATTGTAAGGTTTATGTATTTATTTATTTGAAGTAGACGTTCTGCTCGGACCTGCAGTTGAACTGTTTTAGCATTTTAAGGCATCATAGGCAAATTTTCGACACGAACGTTGTTTTGTTCCAAAAGCTATCCACATTACGTTGATACTTCATCTGAAAGGCAGCATTATATGCTTTCTAGAATACACTACGACAATCCCAGTGCCAAATTTATGTCAAATACTGTATAGCTTAGGCTTGTTTCAGCCGTTTTTTTAATGTACTTAACTGTATGTAAGTTTGTGTGTGCACAATACCATATTACCACTTCTGTTAGTGCTGTGTGTATGATCCATCATGCCTTGTTACCACTGTGCAGGCTGGTGGTGGTGTAATGGTGTGGGGGATGTTTTCTTGGCACACTTTAGGCCCCTTACTGCCAATTGGGCATCGTTTAAATGCCACAGCCTACCTGAGCATTGTTTCTGACCATGTCCATCCCTTTATGGCCACCATGTACCCATCTTCTGATGGCTACTTCCAGCAGGATAATGCACCATGTCACAAATCTCCAATCATTTCAAATTGGTTTCTTGAACATGACAATGAGTTCACTGTACTAAAATGGCCCACAGGCACCAGATCTCAACCCAAAATGGGGTCAAACACAGTATTAGTATTTTTTTTCAATCCTTTAGGTGAGTGTGTGTATATATATATATATATATATCAATTTCTTTTCTTAACCCCAATTTCTCACCACCGTTTACGTGTTGGAGGGGGAGAAAGAAGACAGACAAAAAAAATGTTTGTTTGTGGGTCACATCTGGGTTAAGGCCTTGCATGATTCAATCCCAGTCAAGCTCAATGCGATGGTATATACGGCAGAAACCGTGGATAGACCTCTCACTGTGTGGCTCTTTGAAATGGAAAGTAACCTCCAGCCCACCTTTGCTCTGATCACCAGTGCGGGCATATGCTATCCCTCTGCATCCCCTCTCATTTGGGCCGGAATAAAGGAATAATTCACCATTAATAAGTGTATAGCTGCCATCCTGTTATTCAACAGCGCTGACGGCAGCTGTTATCAAACAGCGCCCGTTTCACCGGAAGCTTTCAGAATCATGACCGCACACTCCCCGTTGTCCACAGGGGACCAATTTATTAACATGCGGTGGGAGGCATGGACTCTTTCTTCATACATACAACAGGAGCTCAGCGGTTGGGGAACAGAGGGATACGAAGCAAAAAAAAAAAGCATAAAAAAAGAAAAGAAAAACAATTTGGAGTGGGCTGTTTGCTGCTAAGAAGAGTGGGGAGCTCATTTTGATTACCTGAGCTCGGGTGCCATGTTGAATGAGGGCCAAGATTAGCCATGCTGAATTGGCTGCAATTGATTTGCTCTTTGAATGCAGCATTTTCACGCCAGTTTTGAAATGGTACTGGATTTTTTATTTGTTTTGTTTTTTCCCCCGTAAACGCGATTGTAAAGGTCGCACACAACAAGTGATTGGTTTTTATTGCAGTTGATTTATTCCCACAAACAGAAAAGCATGCATGTTGGCACAAACACATGCCATGCATGACTCATGTTTTAGCATAAAATCAAAAGCAATTTATGTAGTATTTATTAATATGTATTTATTTAGTGTATATACATATAATATTTATTTATTTGGGAATTAAATAAGAGGATATACTGTATCTGTATACTTCAGTATTACACTGTGCAAAACCATTTGCCTCTGTCAGCATAATGTGTAAATTATGATTCATACAGGAACTGGTTGCTAATGAAGTGCTATATTAGCCATTTGTTATTGTCAGTGGGGATGATTTTTTTTTTTTTTTTTTGGTGAACTATGTTAGAGAAGTCTGAAAGAGGTGCTCACAATGTACTATTCTTACACTCTCCCTCTCTTTCTGTCCATTTTTTTCTTCTCCACTTCTCTTGGGCTCAGTGGCTTGTGACGCTCCATATGTCCGTCTGCTTATTCTCAGAGAGAGAGAGAGAGAGAGAGAGAGACATTAATACAGGCACCCTTCGCCTCAAACATTCAGCACTCATGTTTTCCCAAAAGCCGAACGCTCTGAAATGACAGGAGAATGGAGGGATGGGAAAGAGAGAGAGAGGGTGTGGATGATTGGACGTGTGAGAGAAAGACGGTGTAGTGTGTGTGTAATGTAGACACCAGTGAAGTGAATGCTATCGTACAGATGTTGAATGCACCTGCAGCTAAGGCAATGCATAAGAGCTCCCTGCAGAAATAACCACACACACACACACACATTTTATTCAGAAATTGTATTTATGTATTTGTTTGTTTGTTTGTCTGTTGGTTCATGTGTTGATCGATTGATTTATTTAAATTGTTATATTTATTTATTTGTGTATTTGTTTTATTCTAAATATATTTAATAATTCAAATGCATTCATTGTTTATTTTCTTTAAAAATATATTATTAATTATTAATTTAAATAGAATGATAAATACATAACCCATTTAGACTTTAGAAATATAACATTTAAATGGATGCTTTATTGTTTATTGATTAATTCTTGTTATTGGTATCAATTTAAGCAGAATTGGCCCTGATTTGAGCTCAAACATTAAAGTATGGAACTTAAATCACATTTGATTATTGGTTTGATTACCATGGGATGCATGAATTGTTAAAATGCAACGTATGTCCCTTTGGATAAGTGTCTGCCAAATGTGTAAATGTAACTGCTCATTGCTTACCAAAATGGTTATTTGACTTTCACTGAGCTAATGATTTAATTTTCTCTTTTTTCTCTCTCTCTCTCTCTCTCTCTCTCTCTCTCTCTCTCTCTCTCACAGGCAGGACGCAAGTGATCTGACTGGAACTATACAGAGGTAAGATGGGCTCTCTTTCTCTGTCAATTATCTGTATTCAGTTCTGGCTTGTTCAATAGTGTGTTGACTGTGATATTGATACACACAATGCAGAAATGCTATCCTTTTTTACTCAATTGTTTAAACTGAGACCTTGGGTTAATCTCTGGATTGCTTATCTAACAAACACAACACTCATACATTGTATACATTCATGACCTTTTCCATGTATGCTTTTTTTTTTTTTTTTTGCATTCAAACTAATTGTGCTCTCCAGTGCCTCGCTTTCTCAAATGCGGGTTGCATCTACGGTAGACATTAAGTACCAAAAAGCTATGACAGGATGTCTTCTAATATCACTTAGTTGAGTTTTCCTTCGGGAACAATCATATGCTCTATTAAAATATACTCTTATCGAATTTCTAGGTTATACAAACTAAACTAGCCGCTAATCTACATAGCTGCTAATCATCAAAGAGCCTGTTTAAGTTTTAACTATAAATGTTCTGGTGTCTATACAATGAAGTACACAGCCTTGTAAATAAGACTGTAACATTGACTTACCTGTCGAGAAGAAAAGCGGGACTTCTGTGTCTCTTTTGAAATCTTTCTCCTGCTTTAACTTTAGCTGTTGCCACATGGAAAAAAGCTATCCCGACATTGTTTTTGTAATCTCTGGTCATGTTTCCTTTTATGTTCTATTTTGGACTCTATATATGGTTCGCCATTAAAAATAACCAAAATTTTAAACTTTCAGTTACGTGGCGCTGGCTCTGAACGAAAACGCGCTGTGGTATTTTTTTTGTCCCTCTCTTGCTATTGTAGTTTTTCAAGATGGCGGAACTACATGGAAACCTCCGTGAAACTACCTGTGCCATGTATATAAGGTTAATGAATTCTTCGTTTATGAGGATAAGTCTGATAATTGGCAGAGGTACTTTATGAATACAAATATTGACGTTAGATTTAAAAAATACCTAAAAAAGTACACATTGTCCCTTTAATATAACTTCACCATATAATAAAGTGAGCTGCTAGTCTAGACAGTATTTTAAGGCAGCTTAGGTTTACTTCTGACTTCTGCTTCAACAGGTTGGCTTTAAAAATGTGTATCTTTCATAGAGAAGGCAATCCCAGAATGCACTGCAATGAGCTCAGTGGGAAAAAATGTCCAAGATGGTGGACGAACTCAGAGAAATGTTCTTTCATACTGAAAAAAATATCAAAATGGTTAAATCTAAATAAAAATGGACTATGTTGTCCAACATTTGTATACGTTATGAGTTTTTGTGCTCATTAGAGTATCATGCTTTTAGCTTAGCAACATGCTAACTTGCATTTTATTGCTGCCTACCAATACCACTTGAATTCAAGTAATTTATGAGGAACCATTTTAGGTCGGATGCTGCCTTTTTATCCAAGATGGCAGACGAATACACAGAGTTGTCAACTTTAAATATATTCATATCGTACGATATACAATAGTAAACGGTTACAATAGGTTAATCTGATTATAGATAAACAGTTTTACCCAATATTTGCATATGCTATGTAGATTTATGCCTACTAAAGTTTTGTGTTTTTAGCTTAGCAACATGCTAACTTACATTTTATTGCTGCCTACCAATACCGCTTGAATTCAAGTAATTTATGAGGAACCATTTCAGGTCAGATGCTGCCTTTTTATCCAAGATGGCGGACGAATCCATAGAGTTGTCGACTTTAAATATATTCATATTGTACAATGTACAATAGTAAACAGTTACAATAGGTTAATCTAATTATATATAAACAGTTTTACCCAATATTTGCACACGCTATGTCGATTTATGCCTACTAAAGTTTTGTGTTTTTAGCTTAGCAACATGCTAATGTCAAACTCCATTGGAATTAATTGGAGTCTCTTGAGGCGCTCTTTTTTTATTGGGCTGCCTATGTAGTCTGTTCTAAATCAATAATTGATGCGGTTCCATCTCAGTTAGCATGTCCTCATAGAAGGTAGCTGCCTATGTAGGCAGTGGGGTTTCATAACATGATGCTAATGACAAGCTCAAACAGCAGTACCATTCAAGGCCTGATGCATCTGAAGCCAGCGTCCAATATAAGGACAGCAGCAGACGAGGATAAAAGAAGAAAGAGGAAGCTCAGGCTGTGCCGATTTTAGCGTAGTTTTTCTGAATTTTTGATTACGAGCGAAGAGCAAGATGACAGGGAAAGATATGGAGAAATATAAGGTGTTCTCATAGTCGAGGGTGCAGAGTTGAGGCTGGTAAAGATCTGTGACTGAGGGCCATTAAACCCAGCCCCACGGCTATGAGACGACACGTCGAAAGAGCGAGAGAGAGAGAGTTTTTTTTTTTTTGATAAACTGCTGATCCTGAAATAGCTACACCTATTTTTCATCGGGAATTCTGTTAAGAATAAATTGTCACGTCTCATCTGGAGAGGAGCTTTCTTCCTCAGGGCGGCACACTGAAACTCAAAGCCGGTGCCGGAGTTCGGCACCCTCTCTGTCGTTAAACCGATGCACTGTGGGTTACCGCCGGCAACTGGCTGATTGACAGACAGCCTGTGAGTTTTCAAGGGCATTCACAAAAAGGAAAAAAAAAAATGTCACCCTCGGAAAATGCTGTGGACGTTACAGTACATTGAGCGAATATGACGTGACAAAACACTGAATTCAAAGAGATTTGATCTCAAAAATAGATTTTTCTCAAAACTCAACAACTGACTGATATCCGATAGCAAGTTAATTTTCCCTCAATTCCTCCTAGCATTGTTCCCATATGTTTCAAGTTAATATGCCGTCTACCTCAAATCCATTGCCAAAACCCACTTATCAGTTCCCGCCCACTGTTTGTGTGTTAGAAAAACTAACATAATATGGGGTTTCCAAAAGAAAAAAGAAAAACATGTTTCCCCATCCAAGATCTCTGTTTTCCAGGAACATGATGATGTAATGGCCATCATGTGTTTTTTCGTGTGTGCATATGGGTTTAATTTGCCAAATATTGTTGATCAAATCCCCCAACTTTTCTCTCTCGCACCACACCCAGAATTACCTCAGCATTCATCTGTTCGCCAAAAGTCGTGTGTGTCAAGCAATTTTCATGCGACTTTATATGCAGATGAAGTGTAAAAGAACATGCTGAAATTCACGAGGATAGCAAAACACCTCTGGAGCGCGAGGAAATTAACTAGAGATATAGAGCACAGGGTATGACAGGGAAGGGAGGAAAGAGGGATGTTATTTTGGTGTATTAGTAAGAATTAGGGGGAGGGAATGTACTTTTGTTTGTGTGTAAATCTAAGTGTAGCCTACAGGAACATGCTTTATGAAAGTATGCTAATGCTAAAGCTAATGCAGATGCGAATTCATCCTTGCATTACCGTTGTGCTAACAGACCTCAGAATTCAAACGGCAGTTGACGTGAAAGAGAAACTTAAACAAGATACATAAATGATATGGGAACTCTTGTGGAAATGCTGAGGGTTATGAATACCGCTCTGACACATGCGATCGAACTTGGGTAACTAGAAACGTTTGTGCAAAGTGTGTTTCGGGCCTAAAGGGAAAATTCCTCCCAGAGGAAGAATAATCTATGGAATCTATAATAAGCCTAATTTACATAATAAGGTGTGGGGTGAGGGGATGTGCTGAAATGAAACACAATGACTTGAATTCCCATGGTGCAGTGCGAGACAAGTCTCAGGAGACTCAGTCTCCATTTGTTCTCCGTTTAATCTCATTCCCAAATGATACATTTGCAATGAATTCTTCTTGAATTTTTAAAAGTTATAGTTATATTTAGATATTTTGAAATGCATTGTAGATAAAATAAAAAAAACATTAAATTAATTATATATATATATATATATATATATATATATATGAAGTATTGTGCTGAAGTATTAAAATATATATAAACTGTATATTTGATAGAAAAAAATGGCTATATTTGATGCATGTTATTTGTTGAATAAAGCCAAATTTTAAATAAAGAATATAAAGTTAAAATCAAAAAAAAAGTTTCCTCCTGAAAGTTAAGTATGTTTGGCGCCTTGGTGTCTCTGAACACAAGAACAATAGGTTTTAAGACACCGGCTTTTTCTTTCCTATGGGCTATCCGAAATACAGTTGTCAACTTGTATGCAGAGATACTCTAATCTCTCTTTTTATCTTTTTCTTTCAACATGAATCGCATAACAAAGAGAAAAGGAAGTGAAAGAACATGTGACTGTGTAATTAGCTCCTGTGTGCAATCACCGATTCCCTCATGCTGAATGACTGACTACCTCTTAGCTAGCTGCATCAAAACCATATCTTTTCTTTTTTCACTCCTTTTTTTTCCCCGGTACCGGGGGTCTTAACAGCAGTTGGGGATGGGGGGCGAGAGGAAGAGGGGGGAGGGGGCGGAATGGGTTGTCAGCTAATTGCATCTCTCCGTGGCGATTATGTTCTCATAGAGAAAACAACCGATAATTATGGGAGCCGGGATGGCAGCACAAGAAAACGGTTACCGAACCGTCATGGCGGCCCGTGTGGGACCCGGCCTCATTATCACCACAGAGACTGACCCGCCCCCTTCACCCCAGCAACCGCTCTAATTACCATCCAAGCAGACCTGTCAATCAACACTATTTATAATCCAACTCTGAGAGAGGAAGAGGAAAAGAGGGAGAGAAAGAAACATGAAAAATATAGTCCCTGGAGACCGCAAGTAGAAACCTTCAAGGTTTATTAGAAGTATTCGGGTTTGTCACTCGTATAGATTGATGTATTTAGTAAATCTGAATGGGCCTGTTTTCTTTTTTGTCCTGTTTTTTTTTTCTGTAGATTGATTATTAAGCCTTTCACAAGAACCTTTCAAAATGATCACATTGAGGCAGATCGCTGAAAAGAAATACTATGGGACTAGACTTTGGTCTGGCCAGATGACGTATTTAATTGGACGTCTTTGAAAATAGATAGACGTTCTTTACACTGTTCTTTCAGTATCAATATCGACCGTTCAGCTGAGAAAACTTTGAAAATATGAGCTTCCGAAAAAAAGAAAAAAAAAATCAAGTGGACCAAAAACCTTTTGCACAAACCATAAACACATAAAACTTGAATGGAGAAGTCAAAAGAATCTCTTTTTTTAATTTGCTTCACCCTGATGGTACATCACACATTTCTCTTTGCACATCTGCAAAGCATTGCTCAAACATTTCCAGTGCAGTCAGAATGCTCATGAAATAAGATGTTAATTTGATGAAATAGTTGTAAATTCTGATTATAGGTTGTGTAGATATTGTGTAAATCAAAATATAAAGTTAATACTCTTTCGATTATAATTGCACAGTATGTTGAAGGTTTTAAAAAATACATCATTCAAAATTAAAATGATTTCAACACTGTATGCTAAATAATTAGTATTATTTTTTTTTTAAATAATTAGTTGTGGTTCCGAATATATATGCTTGCAAATTTGCATATACATACAACTTGATTTTAAGGTTGTAAATTCTGAATATGAAGAGTTCAGATGCAAAAGCCTCTAAATGCCATTTGAAATTTTCTTCTTTAATGATGATTTTTATCAAACTTGTATATTTAAGTTCAGTAATTTCACTTAAATAACAATTAATAGGTAATTATCATTGCCATTTAAGTGAATTTACTGAACTTAAATATACAAGTTTGATAAAAATCATCATTAAAGAAGAAATTTTCAAATGGCATTTAGAGGCTTTTGCATCTGAACTCTTCATATATTGTGTAAATCTGTATAGTTCATCTTTATAATGTTGTTATCAATTTTGAATATACTCTGTAATTCTAAATGTATATTTTTAAATCGTTATTATACCTTTTTTTAAATCCAAGTATATAGTTAAAAATTCTTAATAAATCTAGATAGAGAGAGATATTTACGGTACACAATATAAAGCAAATCTAAATATATAGTGCTTGATATTTGCAAATCCATGTTGTATAGTTACAAATTCTGTATTTATTATACATATGAGTATGAAGCTATCGAATACTGCTGCAAACACACACCAATCCTATGAACTCAATTACATGAATTGCTAAGCCACAGTGTTTCTCGGCTTCACTCTTCATAACCATTGTTGCTCGTTTTACAATAGCCGGCTATGTTTGTTTCCATTGAACAGAACATCATTTGCAGGCTTCTGAATGAGCCACCCGAGGTGAGGCCTTGGGAATGGTTCGTTAGGCAGCCCTCTGAACGAGCTGCACCACAGGACCCCATCTCCGTCTTTAGGGGGAGGCACCTGGACGAGCTCCACGACGAGGCCTCGTGTAGGCTGAGTGATATGAGCCGTGAGACCTTGGAGTGCTGCCCTACTGTTACTCACAATCCTAATACCTCACAGATGTTCTGGATCGAGAAACAGCTGTCTAACATTACGTACGTGCACAAAAACGCTAGCGGCCGCCAACAGCCGGTGGAACATTTCACAAAGCCTCCCGTACACAATGTAAATTTACAAACGTAAAACACACCACGTCCCATCTACAACTTGAGCATCCTGTCGTAAGCCGTTAATACGTTAGCGTAATGCGTTTAAACAAACGCCACGTCCCATCGCTAATACCCTCGCGGTGGAATAGCGTCATGTTTGTGCGTTTCACTAAAATATTTGCATTTGTTGTTCATCTAGCCCAGTTCAGACACTTTGCTGGAATAAACGAGAGCCTCTAATCAGAAACGCCATGAAAGAGTCTGAATGCTCTGCTTAATTACACATTCGCACACAAAGTCCCGTCCCTCATCCCTGATTGGGTTATTGTCTCCCGATTTTTCTCCTCTAATGACCGTTGGGCCCCCCCCACGCTCTGAATATTCATGAGAGGAAGTGTCTCACTAGATGGCAGTGCAGCGCAGCGTGGCCATGCTAATGAGCTCACAGGGGATTAATATTTATGAGATCTGGGAAGAGGACTGCCAATGTGACTTGTGCGAATGTGTATGCGTACAGTGACTCAGACCTTAATATCTAAATCAGTTAGACAGCACAGAGTGGCCTGTCACGTACACAGGCTTACACGAGAAAAGAGACTGCTGTTTCACTTGCTTTGAGCGCAGTTGTCGAGAGAATGTCTTGAATGTATCAAAATCTAAAACTAATCTGACATTTGGATTTTCTTTGAAACATGTTTCACGCAGTAATTGCTTGTAAAGAACCCACAATTAACATTGAATCAAATGTGATCTTTTTTTTAGTAGAAATTGTATATTCTTTTTGTTTTATTTACAATTTCAAAAAGGATTTTGGTAACACTTTACCCAAAGTTTCATTAGTTAACATGAACTAAGAATGAACAATACTACTAAAACCTAAACTACTACCAAAAATAATAAATAAAAGCTAAACAGCATTTATTAATCTTAGTTAATATTCATTTCAACAATTACTATTACATTATTAAAATCAAAGGTTGTATTTGTTAACATAGTCAATGCACTGTTATAACAAACAATGAACAGCTTTATTTTTATTAAATAACATTATCAAAGATGAATAAATGCTGTAACAAATCATTATTTCTTCCAATATTTTCAAGATTTATTATCACAACATATTTTCTTTTGTCAAATCAACTTTATAATAATTTATTTAGTTGAGATAACTTATCATTTTGACTTTCTGATGATTAAATTAATCTCCTTCACTTTTTCCAGTTCAATCAACTTAAAATTTTAAGGCAACCCAGGTTACTTACTTTTTTTAAGTTAAACCAACAATATTTTTTACAGTGTAGTAATCACAACATTTTTTCTTTTGTCAAATCAACTTAAATTATTTATTTAGTTCAGATAACATATAATTTTGAGTTTCTGATGATTAAATCATTCTCCTTCATTGTATTAACTCACTTTTTCCAGTTCAATGAACTTCAAATTTTAAGGCAACCCAGGTTACTTACTTTTTTAAAGTTAAACCATCAATATTTTTTACAGTGTACACATTTAACTAATGAACCAAAGTGTTACCAAGATTTTGTACAGTTTACATTTTTGTTTTGTAGACTTGCGGTATCGCAATATGAATCCCATTCATGTTATTTACTGTTTTTCAGTTAACAAAAATCTTTTAATTTAGTTTTTCTTTGCGATTATATGATCAGTTACAATATGTCACCATGTCTGAATTACGAGCTCGAATGAGAATAGAGAACTATGATTTGAAGAAAATTGCATGAAAGTGAGTAAATATTGAATTTTATGTCCCTTATCTTCATTATCAGTTTGATATTAAACTGATATTAAATAAGCTTTAACTAAAGTCACAATGTTTGGTGTCATGACCTGTGGCGTCCGTGACTCATTTTAGTAATTGCAGCAGTTAGGTTGTGTGTATTAGGGAAAGTGGGGGGTTGTGTAAGTGTGTGTGCCCATGTTACATAAGATTTTACTGGAAGAGAAGAGGATATAGTGTCACAATGTGTGAGTGTGCGCTAGCACTGGCGATGGAAGAACTTGTCTCTCGCTCGGCTTCTCACACACACACAGACACACATACGCACAGCCCAGACAGGTCCATCAATCGTCAAACACCTCTATTGGGTTTGACCAGTTACTGACTAAGCCATTAACCTCTTTCAGACACACAAACACTTTTTAAAATACACATCCATGGATTAAATGTATTCTGGGTGGTGAGCTCAAAATAGAGCAGAATTTAGCAGGATTTGAACTATTTTACCCCACACACACACACACACAGGACAGATGAACTAGTCCAGACACGAGTGTCAGGTTGACAGCCTCATACCCAGAGGAATGCTTCCTTCAAGCTGAAGAGAATCGGTCGTTTGTTTGTAAGGTATGGGTGAAAGAAAAGTGCAATTCCCCTTAGGGTTGAGCCTATAGCCTCCATCATCTTTGTCATGTATCTTTGCACGCGTGTGTGGAGATGAGTTTGGCAGTTGTCAGCAAAACTTGTTGACCAATTGAAAACACATCCCGACCTTTAACATCAGACAGACACGCAAAGCACGTCCACCATGTAAGCTTCCACCTCAGTTCACCCATTCAGGGAAATTAAGCTGTAAGAATAAAGACATATTCAGGCATTTCATTTTATGAACAATTTCTGCAATATGTATAGAAACCATTGTAACCAACATTGCCAGATTCACATTTTTGCATTGAGCCTGGGTTGAGTGTTCATAATGTCATAAACATGAGCTCATTAACAAATGACTGCCCATGTTTACATAGCAATTGCTACTTCCGCAAAGTAGCGTAACAGAACCCCTAAAGTGATGTGGTGGGAAAAAAAATAGATTTATGTTTCAATGCATTTGCCTTCTCTTGCTAAACATCATCACACACCCTTTACCATAGAGATTGGCATGGTTTTATTTCAGTTAGCCTAATAGCTGGTTTGATTTGCATTGAAAGATGATCTCTGCCAATCTCTAGGTATGGTGAAGGGTGTGTGCAGATGTGGCCATGGGAACTTTATCAGGATGCATATTATCAATAACTGGCCTTTAAAAATACAAATCTGCCTGACTCTATGGGAATTTAACATAGGGGTGTCTTGACTTATGCACCCTACATTTTAAATAAGAACATTTATTTATGTATGATACATTATTCACACCCAAAGAAAATCGGTGTCCTTAAAGGTTGGATTTTTCCTCATTTTTCTAATTAAGGCATTAAGATCAATTTACAAAAGATGATTTTTTTATTCCCCTTTTTAGGCAACTTTAGCCTAACGTATTCACATCACTGTATATTATTATTAGCCTAACGTATTCACATCACTGTATATTATTAAAGTGGACTTCAGGGAATAAAATACTGCATAAGTGAAGAATGCCTGTTTAATATTTGATTTATTGCCATCGTTTTATGACTAATCATCGGCGTGACATTGAAGATGATATTTCATAGCAAAAATTCCGCTGTTGACAGCTTTTTACAGAGAAAGGGAAATATTTAGATTATTTTGATGCTCCTCAATAGCCAAAAATACCCTGGAAGAAAAAGAAAGAGTTGTGTTTTCTGTCTTTCTCTCTCTCTCTCTCTCATTAGCATCCTAATGAACAGATACTCTATACCTCTTCTGTTTTTCTGTCATTCTTTGAGAGAGCGTGCTGGCTTTGAAGTATCTACACAGACAAATCCGCATCCAAAAGCACAATAATTCTTATTTCACTTTGGAAGCACACACAAACACGTACACACACTTAAGTACACACACACACACACACAGAGAGTTCAGTCAAGAGCAAATATGGACCTGAATACAATGACAATTAGGAGAAGAAAAATCATCTATCCAAGCAAAACATTTTCCATGTAAATAGTGGGGGCAAATGGCTTTTGCTGTGTGTATGTGTGTTGAGGAAATAATTGAGGAGACAGAACTCCAGAATCAGGCCTCTAATGGAAGGTGACAAATTAATTTCTGTCTGCTAATAGCTCAAAATAGAACATGCCCGACTGGCTGTCTTATTCTAGGTGCCGCTTGGAAGTTCAAGCACGTGTGCATGTGTGAGAGGGAGGACAAGGAGAAAAAAAATCCTCACTGGTGCAGCTCAAACTGTGTGTGTATGAGCTTTGTGATTAGATGAACGTCATCTATGGGTTAACCAATCTAAAAGTACCAGTTTTTGGCTATTTATTTATTTATTTATTTATTGTAATATTCTATTTTATGTATAGTTTATTTTTATTTTATTATTCTATTCTACTTTATTTTTTATTTTAATATTATATTTTTTATTATTTATTTGTTTGTTTATTATTTCTATTTTTATTTATTTTATTTTAATATTATATTTTATTTTTATTTTATTATTTATATTTATATAAATTTTAATTTTATGTATTATTTTTATTTTATTAGTCTATTCTATTTTATTTTTTTATTTTATTATTCAATTTTGTATTATTTATATGTTTGTTTGTTTATTATTTATATTTTTATTTATTTGTATTTTAATATTATATTTTATTTCTTTTTTATTATTTATTTTTATTTTTATTTTTATTTATTTATTTTATTTGATTGTTTCATTATGTATCATTGTTTTTCAAACATCGAAGTTTGAAAAATGTGCATTTAGCATTGACGAGTTCAAAATCCCTTCTAATATCCCCCCTCTTTTTATCACATCATTTTTTTAACGATTAATCTACGATTTGTGATTAATTTACCATTAATCACCCTAAATGACCTATATATTCTTATGAATATTTTGTCTGTGCACACCTCTACTTTGTCTACAAGACACACACCAGCTTTCAAAGATTAACAAGCTCTTTAGTTTCTTATGAGCTCCTTCCTTCTCATTACACTCACACACACACACACATGCACACACAGTTCCTGCCAAGCCTTTGATCTATCGGCAACAGGATCATGAATAGTCACGCTGACATTAGCACTCATTGAACGCTTCACTCTAACTTCCATTCATGGATTGTGCCTTTGTGTCTTTAATCTCTGTTGATTGGTCATCTTCAAATTAAAAAAGAAGCACTGTTTATGATTGGCCATAATAACGTTGTCAGTGGAACAATATAGGAGATCAATCTCATCTCATCGCCGTAATAGGCTTTTCCGAAAGCCAAAAACTGCGCTTTCATGTGGTCCTGCCGTGTTTTAACGATGAGATTAATTCTTCATACCAGCAATCTGATTGTGGACGCGTGTATCTCATGCATGTTTTACAGCAGCTCTTTCTTCTGCTGCGTCAAACCTTTTCTTTAGGAAAAAAAAAATCTAAATTATTCATCTGTGTTTTGGTGCATTCCTCCTGCAGAACGAGACAGAGAGGGAGAATGAATTGAGGGTCTTCCTTTTTTTCTGAGGGTCCCACGTGGACTGCATTCTGATAGAGACATGATGTTTTCAGGCCTGATAGACAAAACGAGGTAAAATAATCCGAGAGTGCTGGTCAAAGAGAGCCAAGTGCTGTTCTGAATAGGTGAAATGGCACAGCGCTGACATCACATAATCCTTATTTTATTAATGTTAGCTCAAGATCTCTCATATTCAGACAAAACACCTTAGGTTTCTCTCTCATTGCCCCTCTTTCCTCGCGCTGGGATATTCCTTTGATATTCCATCTTTTTAAAGCTAGAAATCATTTAATAATAAAGACAGAACCTCTGTGAATCAGCCTGACCTGCTTAAAGAAACTCATTGTCAATGGTGTCACAAATGACTTTGCATCAGCAGTGCTTGTCATGCACAACACATCAAAATTGCATGTTTAGCTCTCCTCAATGAGGAAACAACTAGCGTTAGTCTTAATCTGAGTTAGGTTTGAGTTTTAAGATCATTTTCGGGTTCAACCACTCTGTCATGGTCCTGATCACCCTATTAGGGGGTGTTTTACCCTGTATAATTACATCTTAAGCTTGCAAGTTTACATTGAACTGTACATACTGCAGCTTATTCTGGCCAAGAATTGTCCACTTAGATGGAATGAGACTGTCTGATTGACAAATCAGGTTTTTTATGCTTATTACACTATTATTACACTGTTATTATCATGTAATAGTAGACTTAATGACTTCAAATGGTCAGTGAACAGACTGTGAGTGAGGCTAAGACTAAGTTAAAATGGATCTTGTGCCAGTGTGTCATTGAACAAATGTCATGTCTTTTTAATATCATACAATAACTGGCGACATGCCTAGTTGTTAAAAAAAATGCATCTGAAACCCCCTTTTGCTCTGTTAAAAAGTGTTTTTGATCTCGAGTACAGTTGTGTGTCCTGTGTGGACGCTAAGACTGCATTTGGAAGTCCCTGAGGGGACAATAAAACCAGTTTCAGGACTGTTTTGAGATGAAATACCCACAGCAATTCAAGATGGGTTGTCATGGCTAGGAGTGATTGGACATTGACCTTTTAATCACTGTTATAGACAAGACAATTAGGCAGAAGAGAAGAAAAGTTAAAAACACTCGGAGAGAGAGGGAGGAGGAATACTGCAGGGAAGCACAGAGGAAGAGAAAGCAGGAAGACACTCTAACTAGGTCAATTCATTAAACTGTAAATGCAATACAACGACTTGACAGAGAACGTTATGTTTGTGCGACGGACTGTACATGATTTTATAATCGGCCTGCTTTGGCTTTGAGTGTGTGTGTCTGCACACATTGTCCCAGGGCACTGTCTATGCATGCAGAGATCTCTTCTCTCTCACCCTCCACCACACTTTTTCTGTATAGGTTTTCTTTTTTCGTCCTCTCATGTCTCGTCGCCTCTCTTTCCTTTTTGCCTTCTCACGTCTTGTCACTTCTCTTTTTGTGTACTCATCTTTTTTTTTTTACTTTCTCATCATTTCATTTTGTCTCATCTTGTCT
The DNA here is from genome assembly GCF_016745375.1 of Pimephales promelas. The sequence continues at coordinate 18,768,421 of NW_024121144.1, forward strand.
TTTCTCTTCGCATTTGATCTCATCTTGTCCTAACCATCGCTTCTTGTTCTTATTTTGTCTCATCGCTGCTCTTTTTTTGTCTCATCTCATATGTTCTCTCACCCTGTCTCATCTTTCTAATCTATTGTTTTTCAAATTTCGTCTCTTTGCTTTGCTTCTCGTTACTTCCCCTATATTGGACTAATCACTCATAATGGGCCCTAATGGACTCAACCAATTGTGTGTGTGATCAGGCACCATCCTCAGACGGAGCTAATCAAATAATCAAATGCCATTGCCAGAGATCATAGGTAACCAGTGTTCATGCCTGGGCATATATTTTGTCTTTGGCTTTCAGTAGCAGACAGACGTAGATTTTCATGTTGCAAAACAAATGCCAAAAAATGAACTAGAATTGATCAGTAATACATTTGGCATTTTCATCTAGCCGTTAAGTTCCCTGACTATATGCCTGCCACTCAGAAACACTCCCCGCTGGACAACCATTACATTTATAGTGACTAGCACATGTGAGACTGGGAGAGGGGCTGACAAAGAGAGAGAACAGGAAAAGAGGCGGCAGATGGAGCAGATAGACGTTTGGAACTGGTTGTTTTACGCCTCTAACCAATTTTATTTGCGTGACATCTGTAATTGAAATCACTATGGTCACTATAATGCAGATCAGCATTGAAGGAAAAGAGTTTTTTGAAGTGATGGCATCTATTGCAGGGACAGTCATAGGACATTAACGGGCACCTCAGGACCGCAGGTGTTTGGTAAACAAATTACTTTGGCAATTATTGCAAGTGTTATGAATGATCGTAGCCAATTGTGCAAGGTGCAACACGAAATTTTGTCCTTTAATGAATCGGTGCCCTTGATCCTCTGATGTGTTTTTCTGGCGATTAAACATTCATAAGCCGTAATAAACACTATGCATTTTTAAACAGGCATATCTGGAAGACATTTGGAAGAGGGAGAGAGAGTGAGAAACTTGTGAAAGGAGGAGACATTTAAAGAGAGAAGAGGTAAATGTTTTTCTGGAATGGAGAGAACGAGAGATATGGAGGGGAAGGAACAGATGGTGAAACGAAAGAGCAATGACAAGAGGTTATTTCCAGATGAGTGTGACTATTTAGCGAAATGTTCCTGTTGGGAAAACAAATGGGCTTCTTAGAATACAATACACATACAACGCACACTCAGAACCCTCGTTTAAACTAATCCACGTCCCTGGTGATGTTCTGCATTCCCATCGCAGAAGTAATTCATCAAAACAATGGTCCTCAAAAAGCCTGTTGTGTTGTCTCTGAGAGGAAGGGAAAAAAACAGCATGAGTAGCACTGAGGTACAACCTAACCTGGAAGCATGTCTCAAAACTTGGCACGCTGAACAGGAGAAACTGCTCAGAACTGCTCATATTTTTTATCTTTGATGATTGAATAAGTGCAATTCACATGTTGTCAATTTCTGATACACAATGATGAAGTGACGTTTCAGTAATGGTTGCCACAGGCAGAAAACAAAAGAATAGGAAGCATCATCAGCAAAACTTGAAAGTGTTCAGCAATTTACTGCAGAGCAAATATTAGTGTCGCTGTCACTTGATGGTGGATCTGTCAAGAAGCTGTCAGTGGTTAAAAGTTAGTTAGTTTTAAGAATATGTTTGAGATGGCGAATATGAGCCAGATGCTGAATGTACTGGGAAATGAGCTCTGACGAGGACAGTGATGATGGTATAAAACATCTGCTCAAACCGAACCCTTCCAAGCCACAAAAGCTAATACTTTAATTTATCCTTCTTTAATTTTTACTTTAATCAGAAGAGTTTTATAGTATAGGGACAGGTAGAGATCCATCCCTGTTAGATATAGATCCAGGACGCTAAAAACTTATTGGCAAAGCATTTATGCAATTTAAGGGTTAAGCCAGTATGTCTTAATTTTAGTCCATATTGTTGGTTTAACTTAAAGTAACCTGGTTGCCTTAAAATTTTAAGTTGATTGAACTGGAAAAAGTGACTTAATACAATGAAGGAGATTGGTTTAATCATCAGAAACTCGAAATAATAAGTTATCTAAACTAAATAAATTATTTAAGTTGATTTGACAAAAGAAAAAAATGTTGTGATAACAAATCTTAAAAATGTTTTGTTTTACAGTGTTTTGATAAATTTATCAAAACACCTGATTCAACTCATCAGCTTGTTAGTGTGTTAAAGGATTAGTTCACTTTTGAAAAAACTTTTGCTGATAATTTACTCACCCCCATGTCATCCAAGATGTCCATGTCTTTCTTTCCTCAGTTGAAAAGAAATTTAGGTTTTTGATGAAAACATTCCAGGATTTTTCTCCATATAATGGACTTCAATGGGAACCAGACGGTCGGACGTCCAAACGACAGTTAATAACAGTTTCAGATGCAGCTTCAAATGTCTTTAAACGACACCAGACGATGTATAAGGGATTAAGGGTCTTATCATGCGAAACGATCGGTTATTTCAAAGCTTATTCCTAAAATGTTACTTTTCTAAGGACAAATGCTAGCATTGCTCCATTCTGTGAGGCGCGTTTGTAACGTCACGTAATACGTAATTACGTTCAAAAGGTCACGGGCGACGTAGCCAGAAGTACAGAGTCAGAGTGTTTACAAGTTGAACGCATAGGTTGAACGTGCAAACTAACTCAAACACTGTTTACAAAAAAGGAATTAAAAGGTAAAACAACGATGTCGGACGATTTTGATTCTGTACTTCCGGCTACGTCGCCCGTGACCTTTTGAACGTAATTACGTATTACGTGACGTTGCAAACGCGCCTCACAGAATACAGCAAGGCTAGCATTTGTCCTTAGAAAAGTTACATTTTTGGAATAAATTTTAAAATAACCGATCGTTTTGCATGATAAGACCCTTATTCATCGTCTGGTGTCGTTTAAAGACATTTGAAGCTGCATCTGAAACTGTTATAACTGTCTTTTCGACCTTGGACTGTCTGGTTCCCATGTAAGTCCATTATATGGAGAAAAATCCTGGAATGTTTTCATCAAAAACCTTAATTTCTTTTCGACTGAGGAAAGAAAGACATGGACATCTTGGATGACATGGGGGTGAGTAAATTATCAGCAAAAGTTTTTTCAAAAGTGAACTAATCCTTTAAATAGAGAGACATTTTCTGGGACGAGGGTCCTGAGAGCTGAAATTGAGAGACACTGCACTGTAAAGAAATATTTTCATGATTTGTAATCACAACATTTTTTTTTCTTTTGTCAAATTAACTTAAATAATTTATGTAGTTCAGATAACATAATATTTTGAGTTTCTGATGATTAAACCAATCTCCTTCATTGTATTAACTCAATTTTTCCAGTTCAATCAACTTAAAATTTTAACCAACAATATTTTTTTACAGTGTTATTTAAGCGAATCACTCTTTATGTCCACTCATTTATTTCACTTAGCTTTTGGTTCTTCACTATTTATATATAAAGAAGTCCCTATTTTAGCGTGCTTGGAGTCATTCACAGAAGACACATTATTGCATCCCATCTCTGCAACTTTTCCTTTTTGCCTATGTTGACAAAGAAAATGAGCGTAAAGTTGGATGCTCTTGAGAGTCTAATTGTTTAAACAGCTTTTCTTTAGTTGTTATTCGCACATGGATACAAGATACGAGCTGTCCTCTGGGGTGTTGGGCATCCTGGACAACAGCAGGCTTCTCAATGCTAGCCAGCACCAGGCTAACAGCACTAGCTGTGGCCCAAAAACAACATGAGCTGTCAGAAAGGGTTATCACAGCCCAGTGAATCAGACGGGAGCAGGGGAGGGACAAGAGGAAGGAGGAGGGAGCCAGTGAGGGTGGATGGGTGGGAGTGTTACTGCGAGAGAGAAAGAGAGAGAGAGAGGATTCAGATGCCAGAGGAAGGGCCAGCGTACACCCCTCCACAACTGAAAGCACAAGGATCGTGTGCGTGTGTAGTGCATGCTTGCATTCGGAGTAACGGCGATGTTGGAGCACTCGTCTGAGCTGGGCTTTGTGCCGAGTGTGTGTGTGGACAGCATGCGATACTCGTCTACCGCGAACAGCGCTGTCTCCATGAGGAGCACAGAAGAACTGCTGCTGAGGTAACGCTGTCCCTGGACAGAACACAAAGGCATACATCCACACACACACACACACAGATCAGGGTATCTCCGAAAGGTTTGCCGCTCATAGCTGCAGGCATGCAGCGAGCCATTTCAGGAATGTTTTGTTGAGGGAAGCCTGCGGTTTTGTTGGCTTGGTTCGTTGACATGCCGATTGTAGGCCGTTTGAGCTGTGCTTGCATGCAGTTGTGTTTTTGTCAAATTGCGGGACCCCGTCTGTGCTGTACCGTCGGCACTCGTCTTGCCAACCGTAGAAATGCACAGCTTGCAACGTTCCCCTCTCTTATTTCTCATCCCCTACGGTTCGTTTGGAGTCTCTTTACAAACTGAAGAGTTGATACAGCTATTGGGAAGTATTTAGAGATAATGCAGAATAATGTGTGTGTGTGTGTGCAAGCGAAACAGTGTGATAGAAAGAGACATCAAATTCATTATAATAAAATTGTGCATGCAAATCACTGTCCTCCCTTATTGCACTTATTGCACGTACGAGCGGTCTTAATCCGTAATAAATCACCTCAGTATCTATGCCTACATTTAAGTGTGCAGAAACACTTGCGAGGACCTAAATTCTGAGTTTGTTTGGATGCAATAATCGCATTAAACAAAGAGAGGGATGAGCAGGACGGGTTAAGCCCCGTCCCGCCACTAGAAAGATGTCTGCTTTTGTTTGCACGCCTCTCTGACGATTGGATTTAAAAGGGTGGGGGGGGGAGTCTGTGGAGAGATGGAAGGAGGGTAGCGCTGAGAGCATTCTCAACAATGGGACGCCCCAACAATGAGGCTGTCACTCACTTTCTACCTCTCTTCTCATCTCTGTCTCTGGCCATTTTTTAAAACCGGAGAAGGGTGCTAATCGGGCCGTGTCGGGTTGGTTTTTATCCCAGGGTTATGGGCAGTTAATAACGCAGGCTTTTAATGTGCGGAGTGTAATGGGGTGTGAGGGCATTAGTTGGGCCAGAGAGGCGGCCATGTTGGTTTAAAGAGTAGATTTATGGCCTTTTACTCATTCATTGTACTTGTGCTCAATGGCTTTTAAAATAGCCCCCAAGGAACATGAATCTCTCCAATGACTGTGGGCAGGTCTTCTTGTAACACACACACACACATACCTTGGCTATAACTCAACCTCCTCCAATAAAGAAATGTCAAATGTAAGCGTGCCATAAACATCAGACACAAGCATGCTCATTAGAGAACCACGAAAATTTCAAATATTAACAAATGTACCCCAAGGCGACTGGGACTGAATCTACGGACTTGAGAACGTTTATCGTTATTTGACGCAAAAATGATTTATGGAGCTACACGAAGGGCCACGTTCAAGGGAAAACCATACATGCTGGGACTGTAAAAGAAGCTATTGCGTATGCCTCTGGCGGTTGATGTAATGCTTCGTCCGCTGAGGACTCACATCGATTTATGCCGTTGAGTTTCAACTTCAATCCGTATGATGCCGAATGTACTGTAATGGTGTCTAGAAATCCAATGACTTTATTTACTATTGAGTATTGTGTAATATTACTGATTTTGAACGTATATGAAACGTTTCTTTTATGCTGTTTATGTTTCGAAACGATGGTCTGCCTACCTAGACTTTAGATTATGGACGTCAGAGTCTCAAAACCTGATGAACGGCCAGCCCAGACATCATGTTTGGACAAAAACCTGAAGACCTGCCTGCTTAGACAGCATTTTTAGTTTAAATTTATGATGTGGAGTAGACAGGCAGCTCGCTGGATTATCAAGTGCAGCTTGTATGAGTGTGACTTTAGCGGACAAAGCTATAAATTATGTGTTTCGTACAGGATATTTAAGGGTTAAGCTATTATGGATAACACCAGGACTGTCATAAAGGCTTCCACTTTCTTCCTAAAACCACTCGTGCAGCACTGCCGACTTTCCGCTACAACCATTGGAGTTTGTACTCTGCAATTAGTGGCTTGGAAAGCCTTTCATTATGGTAAAAACAAGGCGATGGCGGTTGTGTCTGTGTGTGTCTGTGGCAAGTGTGCATTCTGGGATATGTGCGCGAGCGTGTTGCAGAAATGGGTGGTTTTGTGTTATAGGAGAATGACCTGTCCCTAGGTGCCCAGCGTCGAGCTGTGGCTCAGCGAAGCTGCGCGAGTTTCAAATGAAAATAAATGAGAAGCAGTGACCGGCGCTCTCAGGGTCCCGCTTTAATGAGGGAAACGGGGGGAGAGATGTTGAAACAAAGGAACGGGGGGGGAGATGGATAGAGAAAGGAACGGAGCAAAAGGCTCTTTAATGAATGTAGGACTTGGAGAGAAATGGCAACTTTATTTAAACTCCAATTTTGCAACACAAGACATGTTCAATTAAACCAGTAAGGTTCACTGCATTTGGCAACAATCACTCCGAGGTTGGCATTCTGGGAGAGTGGGAAGCAGAAACGGGCCTTTAGTTTGAATGTTGGAGTGTTTTATGATTTAGGAGACAGATTTGGTTCTGGATCAATATGACAGAAATGAATATTAGCGGAGTCTAATGGAATACGATATGCTGTTGATATCATGTGATGTCATAATAGCATTGCTGCTGGTTGCCATGGTGATAATGCAAACAACTGAGGTCGAGTTAATGTAGAAGATTAACCAGGCTAGTGATCCCAGATTAGAGTGATAGGCTTACATGCACTCTCTAGCAAACCACAATACTCAAGTGGATGATAGTTACAGTCAAATGTGTCATTAAACCACGTGTGTTGTTATTCTGATTGGTACACTCTAAAAAATGCTGGGTTGTTTTAACCCAATTTTGGGTCAAATATGGACAAACCCGAAATGTTGGGTTAAAAATGTAATGTAAAAATTTAACCCAACGGCTGGGTTAGTCCATATTTGACCCAAAGTTGGGTTAAAACAACCCAGCATTTTTTAGAGTGTAGCCTAGTTAAAAACATGTTGACTTAAGATTCTCACCATAATATTGTACCAATGCAAAGACCATTGAACCGTATATTGCAATCTAGAATCTAAAACTTGCCAAAATGAATATCATTATTCATTGATAATCTTTATATGATACACTCTAAAAAATGCTGGGTTGTTTTAACCCAACTTTGGGTCAAATATGGACAAACCCGAAATGTTGGGTTAAAAATGTAATGTAAAAATTTAACCCAACGGCTGGGTTAGTCCATATTTGACCCAAAGTTGGGTTAAAACAACCCAGCATTTTTTAGAGTGTAACCGTTGCACCCAAATCATTGAGACACTGAGTTAAACTCGATAAATTCATAAACAATTAATTCAGACATGTTTTGTGAACCGAATCAAGCCTTAAGCCATCTTAACATGTAATATCTCTGACAGAACAGTCGCACAGAACTTTCAAATTGGTCGTGAAGTAGCCTTTACCCTTCACTTGTAAATGTGAAAATCCCAAGAAAAGCATATTAGGATTTCCAAGTCTAATCAATGTGATTATTATGTAAAGGGATTATTTTGGACAATTTTAATGGAATAGTGGTAATTCTCACTTTGTCCTTTTAATTAGAATTATTTGCATCTGGTCTAGAACACACTGTTCCTATGATATGAACAAATTCATTAGGTCATGTGCATCTATGTGTGGATCTGATATGACTTGAGGCAAAACATCTATAGTATGAATTCGACCGTAACTGAGAGTATGCGTACGTATGTGGGTGCTCTCACCCAAATGAGCACGCTCACTGCTTTACATAATCCATGAGTTAATTAAATATTCATGAGGCAAAACAGATTCTTCTGAAATACCGCTGACAGCCTTTATGTCATATACATGCATGGCTAAAATGCTAGGGCTGATGTATATATTGTGCAACAAATGCATCAGAAGGTAGAGATTTGGTTATCGCAATATATCTAAATTTCTGTCACTAAGCAGGAATGAAGGATAGATGTTTATGGTTGTTAAGACCGACCGACCGACATGCGATGTGCATATACTGGATATAAATATCGCTCATCCAATTATGAACTATATGTTCGTTTTTAACTACCGAGTTGATAATGTGATCGAAACATCAAAATGCAATTTGGTAAAAGTGTTTTGAGGTCGTAACATACTGTAGTATTGTGCAAGGGACCATGCTCCTATAATCATAAGTTGAAAAAGTAGTTGTTGCCTGTAGTTCTCTTTTCAGTGAATTGGATTTAAAGGTACATTTCTGCCAGAGGCACGTTTTTACAATCGGGCTATGCTGACTTGTGCCGGTTTGAGTCTTTTGTTTTTTAGAGGTGCTGTAAGGGATGTCAGCAGTTCCTAGGCTTAGTCGTTCCAATCTAAAAAGTCCACCCTTCAAAAATACAGTTGAAACCAGTGATGGAGAAGGAGCGCATTTGTCATTTTAAGTTGCTCGCAAGAACCTCCCTTTGTGGCTCCTATGCTTCCTCGGTTTTCTTAAGACCTCCCCTAATACATCCCGCCCTATATCTGCCATCTTTAGCGTGTTCTCCTTCGCTTTATCCTCCATCTAACTACCTTCCCTGCCCCCAACTCTTTCTTATTCTCTCACTCTCTCACTCTCTCACACTCTCGCTGTGCGGTTTGAACTCCTGGTGTACTATTTTTGTCTCCGTGTATTGCAGCCTGCCAGGCTTGCCTTTCTCTCCCTCTCTCTTTCTCTCTTGTCTCCTTGCTCTCCTCCTACATGGTCAATCAATACGTGTTATAGGCCAGCTGGGTCCAGACCCAAGGGGGAGAGGCATACAGAAAGAGAGAAAGAGAGAGAAGGTGTGAGACCGAGAGAGAGAGAGACAAAGAACAAGGACCCCAAGAAAATCAGGCTGAAGGGGGGCGCAGCCAGAGAGCTCAGCCCTGCATTTGCTGAAGGTTATCAATATAATGCACCAGATTACCTATACAATATTTCAACCATCATATACAGTATGTGAAGCTACGTGTGTCTAAAGATTCACAGATTTAGCTAAATCATCAGACAGCGGCTGCCTGAAAGGAAATGAGAATAAGAATGGTGTAGAAGCCCCTAAACCTTGTTGTATGCCCATAATTGACATTACCTGTAAACATATCCCTCAAATCTGATTGGTTGATTGGAATGTTGTTCCAGGATCGACAGTTGGTCCAGGAATATGTTCTACTTAACGTTCACCATATAGTTTCACCTTACTCCAGCAGGAACAATCCAGGTTATTCATATTGCACCTTTATGTGTGTTCGCAATGGTCTACTGTCATTAAAATAACCGCTGGCAACTCTCTACTCACAGTAATGCGAGACAACGGTAGTGCAGTAAACAGGTTGACGGCAAGAAAAAAATATTCAGGCTATAACCCTGAAACCCCTGTAGAGGAGGGGAGAAACGGAAGACCAAACAATGACGATAACAAAAACCCTAGAAAGAGGTAAAAACGTAACAATAACAATCATAGGAGGAAGAACAGAGACACCTTTGACCTGAGAGTGTGAGAGAGAGAGAGAGCGCGACAGCGAGAAAGAAAGAAACCCAAATGAAAGACGTCTTGTGGCTAAATTCCATTATCTTCTGCAAGAGAGAATTATATCAGCCCTTAAGTGCTTTCATCAGACTTCTTAACCCCAAGAGAAGGACAGAGAAGAGGAAGCCGGAAAGATTGAAGGATGTTCAGGGAGCGACATGAAGGTCTGTGGTGTGAGTTAATGTTCCGGGCTGCTAAAGCCGCCTAATACCACGCGTAAATTGTCCCTACACCCTGCCAGATATCAGTAAAATGGATGTCCTGAGAAATCTCCACATTTTCCATGTAAAGTGTGCCAGAGCCTGATACCGAACTGTTCAGTGTTTTTCCACAGCACAAAAGTCAGTTGTGGAGTGGACACATTGACTCTGCGTTTGCCCCTAAAACCTGCTGGGTTTGAGGTCCTTAACTTGTAAGGCTTGTAAACAAGGTTATATATTTCACGGTATCACTGTAATTACACATTTCATTACTGAGTAATATTAACTGCATGTACTTACTGTAGTGTTAGGATTAGGGTTTGGTTTAGCTGCATGCAATTATCTATAATTCATAGTTATTACTACATGTAACAACAATGACGCTGTAACCCACAACAATAAATAAAGTTACCGTAAACCGTGCATGTTTTGTGGGCTGGTTATCTATTGTAGTTACACTGTAGAAACATATTTTCATGATTTGCTATCACATTCAAATTGAAAATTGCTTTATTGGCATAATACAGTATGCTATATCACACTGTAAAAAAATATTGTTGGTTTAACTTAAAAAATTAAGTAACCTGGTTGCCTTAAAATTTTAAGTTGATTGAACTGGAAAAAGTGAGTTAATACAAATGAAGGAGATTGATTTGATCATCAGAAACTCAAAATAATATGTTATCTGAACTAAATAAATGATTTAAGTTGATTTGACAAAAGAAAAATGTTGTGATAAATCTTTTATCTCCTTCATTGAAATAACTCGTTTTTTTATTTTTTATTTCAATGAACTTAAAATTTTAAGAAAACCAAGTAACTTACTTTAAGTTAAACCAACAATGTTTTAATTCTCAAGTCAATTCAGGAGTTTAATGGAAAAAGAAGGCTTGAACTGTTTTGAAATGTACCTTTTTTAAGCAGAAATGTGTTTTATAAATGTTTATTTTGCATGCCACAAAATTGCAAGGAAGATGTTTGTATTCTTTGACAGCATTGTGTTTGCAGCCTTTCATTCATGTTCACCCCTATTCCTGTCCTAGGCTTTGGGTTTACTGTTGAATTTCTCTCCAAATAGACGCCCATTTAGTGAATTTATCATCTTCATAACATGCGTAACAGCAATGCCGAGCATTCGTAAATTGCTTCTTTATTGCACAATCCATTATGTAATGTATATTTGCTCAAGGTAGTATTTATCGCACTGTGTGAGAACAGTGGAATGTTTATAAACCTGTCCAGAACTCACAATGTAACACACACATACACACACCAAAATGTATTTTGCTTTGTATGTAATTGATGCACATTGATATTTTAGGTCAGTGAGAAGTATTATTTTGTGATTATGGTTTTCAGGCCTGTATACATTGATTTGAATTATTGTATGTTACCTACTTTATTCATTTTTAATTTTATGAGTCACCTCTGCTTGACCGTCCAAGCTGGAGGCGGCATTCACAAGTGTTTCTTAGGAGAAAAGATGAACCCACCGGCTTGCGTATTATAATAATTTGTGTAAAATCGTTACAGAAATCGTAGCCTATATCTAAACTGTCTCGAAGGATCTGGCTCTAGGGTTAGTTTCGTCTTCTGTTTTCGCATGAATGTTACAGTGAGAAGGAAATATTGATCGTGCATCCTTGCATGCACAAACACCACTCTTGAACACATGCAAATACTAGCACTTTGTTTGGCTACAGGTCATAACAGAGCACAACACGTGTTTTGTTTTTCACAATTTGCTGAATCTATTTTCCTCTGGTATAATTTGGCCATTTGTTGCTGGTTATGGCACTTAAATTCTGTGCAACTGCCTTTTAATGACAGCTGAAATCCTTCATTGCACTTGGTCTTTAAGGACAGGCATGCCCATTATGGCTTTTTGTTTTGTTCCGAAGCTTTTGGCTGTAATATGTTGTTATGGACAATTTGAAAGCATAAACTGCAAGGCAAGGCACTTTTTTAATGGTTGCTAATTTAGGCCGCATATCGTCTTATTTTATGTAGTCATGTTCCACAGAATTCGAGGCACAACATCCTCTTCTTCCCCATGCATCATTTGTGTGTATATATACGCATTAAGCGTGAGTGTTTCCCATGACCTAGTTCCTGCACGTGCTCTGTAGAGCTGCGGCTCGAGACCCCCTTCCCCTGGGGGCATGCAAGGGGAAAACAAAAAAGAAAATGTGCTCTTTTTTTTACGCATGAAAGGATGAGCACTGTAAAATGGGGATGTGCCTCGAATTGAATTCTTCGTTCGATGCAGTAAATATTCGGATGCAATAAATCTTCAATATATGAAGAAGGGGCATTTATTATCTCTTAATCTAAATTTGGTCAGTCTATATGTCTTAGTTTTGACCCAAAGATGAGAAATACTGGGTTGTTTGTTTCATCTGTGGAACACAAAAGAGGACAGAGTTATTTTGTGATGGCTACAATGAAAGTGAAATGGGAGTGGAGGTGTTGAACTTTAAAGTTTAAATTTTATTGGCCTATTGTGAAAAGCAATGCTTTCAGCAAATTCATATGGACCAGTTTCGTGTTTTTGGTCCATTTTGGACCTTGACAGCTTCAGTCCCCATCTACTTCCATTGTATGTATGGATAGGAGCTGCGTGAACATTCTTCAGAATATCTATTTTTTTGTGTTCCCTTTAATGAAAGGAGAGAGATAGCCTACTTCCATTAATTATTTCATAGAACAGGCCGGTTGATATGGCTCAGAGATGCATTGGTTAAAAACTCGCTGCAGCAGCGCGAGCAGCCACGCCTCTCCGCTCCCGGTGCTTGACGCTCCGGAACGAATAGTTGTCTGAAAAGGGATTTTTTGTTTTGTTGTTAAAGGG